>JALDNG010000216.1:347500-433931 GCA_024349245.1 Neodontobutis hainanensis
TTTGCTCGAGTTATTTTGTTTTATTTATTTATTTTATTTTTTTCTGCAAAATGATCCTCAATTTGACCCAGTAAACATGCGCAAATAGTAATTTTTTAAAAATGACTTGAAAGAAAGTGAAAGTAATTTTTTTCCAATGCAGAAATACAAAACTTGGTACCTCCATAGAACACCTCAGGACAAACAGAAAAGTCTATGACAGCCACACCCTAAACTCAACAGGAAGTCCATGTGGGGTGAAACACGTAACCACCTAAATCACACCCCTTACGCCAAAAGATTCAACTCATTGTGTTATCATTTAAATGGCCCCAAATTTGGTGAGTATCATCTAAACACGTGCCAACCAAAGTTGTCATTTTGTTTTTGATATCTTATCGGGTGTGGGTGTGGCAAACCTGTAACGAGGCGGCCATTTTTGTGTAAATAAAATATCCCTTAACTCTCAAACGCCTTCTCGGATCAAGTTGGACCCAAAAAGGCGTTTGTGCACATTCACGACCTGAACACAAAGATATGTAAATAAAAGGGTTTACTTTAGAAATGGCCCTCTAGCGCCCCCTACAAACTTATAATGGGACCCAAGAATTTAGTATGTCATAGAGACATGAAATTTGGTACACACATCACTTATGTCATGACGAACATAAAAGAAACACATTTGTGGCTGTTATCGTAATGAGCCTGTGAAGAACAGGCTCATTACGATAACAGCCAAAAACAAACAGATACATTTTTTGGCACTCGTGTCTAGATAATACTCACCAAATTTTGGGCCTTTTAGATTAAAACCAATGATGATGTCACCCATAGCGTTACGAACCTCGAAAATGAAGCCATTTCAGTCGCCATTTTTAGCCGTTGTGGGGGTCGCCATGTTGATTTTATGGAGCCACAAGTCCTAATTTGGGCATATGAGCGAGGTTTGAGTGCGCGTTAGCATGGTAACCAGCGAGCCAATCAGAACCGGGCTTGTTGAAAGTTGAAAGGTGAAAGTTGAAAGTCCTGCAGATAGCGGCGAAACCATTGACGGTAGAAGGCGCTGACTTCTACAGTCACTGGGCGAAGCCAAGCTCATCCTCTGTCTGCATTTTTGACTGCTGGCTAACTTGAGGTAAATGTTATATTTATTTGTAATTCAATTTTTAAATTTCATTAATTTCATTCATAATGACCTTTAATAACTAATGGCATAGGTTATTAAAACTAATTGCATTTCTTATATTTAGTTTTTACCCAAATTATGTCTAGAATAATATATTGGTAAAACAAAGTGTATTATTAGGTAAGCATTATCTAATTTAATGATTATATCTCCCTTCAGGTCACTATTATTTACCCCTTCTGTTATTGGCTCCGACAGAGACCTGAGCTAAAACATCTCTGCTCCTTCACCGAGCCCTCTGCTGCTGCTCTACTTCAGCTGAGTTTCACTTTTACACCAGTATCTACGTTTTTTAAATGTTCTCCTGCTTTACTAAGCACCATGTTTGTCATCATCCAGGTGATCCAGGAGGATCACCTGGATGCTTCCGGTTGAAAGGGTACGCTGGCGCGTTTTGGCTGCCGCTCCTCTCTCCGGTTATTTTAATTTTTAGTAGTTTATTTTATGAGCTAGTGTCCTTTTTACTCGTGCGTGATGTGAATTTATGCTTTGGATTTTGGATTACTGCCCTTATCTTTGAGCGCTGTTCATTGGAATATACTCCACTGTTTACACCGCTGTGAGGCTGCTGTTGGTGTGGACCCTTCTCGAATGGCTCTCAGATACACAGCTACCCAGCTGTTGAACATGAACAGACACCTGGATATCGTCCCTGGCATACGTGCTTTCTGCAGTCATGCTGGAATACTGCGACCTAAGCGTTATTTACATCGCTCTGCAAGGCGTAGTTTTTTATGCTCAACATCTGAACATGTCGCTAATCCGAGGTTTCTACGCAAACCCCATAGACTGCAGTTAAGACCCTCAGGGATTAATTTTAACAATTTGTCAGCACTCAAGCATGCAACTCAAGTTGCATCGGACTCATCTGCTTCCCTGCTGAAATCAGTGCTGTTTAACGTGCGATCTGTCAATAACAAAGCAGTTATTTTATCGGACATCATCTTAGAAAAAAATCTGGACCTTATCTGTTTAACTGAAACTTGGCATAAAGAATCTGACGGTCTTCTCTTTAATGAACTGACTCCTGCTGGCTATGGTTTATTTGAACTCCGCGTTCTTCTGGTAGAGGTGGGGAATCATGGTGCTACACAGTCAACAGCTCAACATGTGTCCCGTGTCTGTCCCCAAAACAGACTCTTTTGAATGTCTTGCTCTAAGTGTTTCTGCTCCACTCTCTACTGTAGTGGCTACAGACTACAGGCCTCCAAAGACACATAAAGACTTCTTATCTGAATTCTCAGATATGTTATCTTTTTTATGTCTCAGGTTTGAAAAAATTCTTCTCCTGGGTGATTTCAACATCCATGTGGACACAAAAGACTCCACAACAACAAAAGACTTTATGTCCATACTGGAGTGCTTTGAACTTGACCAGCTTGTGGACTGTCCTACACATGTCAAAGGCCACATTTTAGACCTTGTAATCGCCAATGGCTCATTTGTGACTCAGTTGTTAACCTCTGACTTAGGTCTGTCTGATCACCAGGCTGTCTTTTTTAACTTAGAGTTACCTGTAATGTTCTCTAGTTCTTCTCGCGTTATTAATTATCGCAAATGGAGATCTATTGAGCCCACTGATTTTTCACATTTTATTGAGACTCTTTTAAGTTGTGATTCTCTGTCTGATGATCTGGATGATAATGTTTCTGTGCTGAACTCTGTTCTCTTGTCTGGTCTGGATACGCTGGCTCCTTTGAAATCTCGATCTGTTTCTTTTTCACGCTCCGCTCCTTGGTACAACTCTGATCTGCGTGCTAGGAAGTGTCTTTGTGTCGGAAAATGGAGCGTAGATGGCGTACATCAGGCTTAACTGTACATCACCAGGCCTGGAAAGACTGCTTACTTGAATATAAGACTGAAATGGTGTCAGCTAGATCTTTTTATTTCTCTCATTTAATTGCCAGTAATCAGGGAAACCCTAAACAACTTTTTAGGTCAATCAACAAGCTGCTTAAAAATCACAGCCTCTCTAATGTTCCTGCTTCTACTCACTGTTGTAACATGTTTTTGGAGTTTTTTAGCACCAAAATAGATAATATACGTAACCATGTTGCTTCCACCCACATTTCTGCTGCTTCATCATTATCAATGTCTGTGTTTTCTGGCATTTCTCTTTCCAATTTTTCTCTTCATGACTCCCAGTCTCTGTCTAATTTGGTTTTGAATCTGAAAGCCTCAACTTCTAGAGTTGATCCAATACCATCGTGTCTTTTTAAATCCTGTTTTGATTCACTCTCTCCTGTTGTTTTGAGAATTATTAATAACTCTTTGTGCACTGGTGTTGTGCCAGTAGCACTTAAAACTGCTGCTGTCATCCCTGTACCAAAGAAGAAAAACGTGGACTTTGATAATCTTAATGATTTTCGTCCCATCTCGAATCTTCCATTCCTCGCAAAAATTTTAGAACAAACAGTGGCTTCTCAACTTCTTTCTCATCTTCACTCTAACGATCTTTTTGAGCCACTTCAGTCTGGTTTCCGTAAGCTTCACTGAAACAGCGTTAGTTAAAGTCACTAATGACTTGTTAATGGCTTCTGATTCTGGAAATCTATCTATACTGATCCTTCTTGATCTTAGTGCCGCCTTTGACACTATAGATCACTCCATTTTAATAACCCGTTTAGAGACTGTTTTTGGAGTTTCTGATTCTGCATTAAAGTGGTTTAAATCTTACCTCTCTGAACGCAGGCAGTTTGTTGTGATGGGTGATTGTAAATCTGAGGTCAGTGGGGTGCATTCTGGAGTCCCTCAAGGATCAATTCTGGGACCTTTACTTTTTAATATTTATATTTTTCCTCTTGGCCAACTTTTAAGAACTCTTGGAGTTAACTTCCACTTTTATGCTGATGACACTCAGATTTACATACATTCAAAACCCGATGACAATATGCCTGTGTCTCTTCTTTCACAATGTTTTACTGAGATTAAAAAATGGATGTCTGAAAATTTTCTCTGTCTTAACAGTGACAAAACTGAAGTGATGCTTATTGGCTCACCTCATCAACTACGTAAAGCAGAGTCCATATCTTTGAGTGTGGATGGCTCTGCTTTACTATTCCAAACTAAACTAAAAAATCTGGGGGTGATATTTGATGCCAACTTAACATTCGACCTTCATGTCCGTAACACTGTCAAAACATCATTTTTTCATCTTAGAAACATTGCCAGACTACGCCCCATGTTGACTTGCTCTGTGGCTGAGAAGTTAATCAACACCTTTGTGTTTTCACGTATTGATTATTGTAATGCATTGCTGGCCGGAGTCTCTAAATCTACCCTAAATAAGCTGCAGTTGGTACAAAACTCAGCTGCCAGAATTTTAACAGGAACCAGTGCAAGGGAGCACATCACACCGATCCTTAAAAAATTACACTGGCTTCCTGTTAGTTCTCGTATTGATTTTAAAATTCTAATGCTCACATATAAGGCCTTGAATAATCTGGCCCCTCAATATTTGTGTGAACTTTTAACTCTCTACACTCCTTCACGTGCACTACGCTCCTCTGAAGCTGGTCTCTTAACTGTCCAAAAAACACGGTTAAAAACTATGGGTGATCGGGCTTTTTCCTCCTTGGCTCCTAAACTGTGGAATTCCCTGCCCTCTGAGATTAGGAATGCAGAATCTTTTAGTCTTTTTAAATCATTACTTAAAACGTACTATTTTAGGATAGCTTTTATGTGACTCATTTTATTATTCTTGCTTGTCTTAGTTTGGCTTTTAATTGATTTTATTGTTTTGTGTATCTTTTAATTTTATATGTATGTAAGTGTATGTAAAGTGCTTTGAGATTCCCATTTAAAGGCGCTATATAAAATAAAGTTTATTATTATTATTATTATCTTTGTTTTCTTCAACTTAAAATAGACACGTTGCATACCTTTTTTAAGAAACTGGTTATTTAGAAATTGTAGACAAAGTTATGCTGTATTTTTGAGATGGAATAAATATGTGTTAAACCAGTTTTGATTTTTGTTTTTCAGTTTCCTTACCTGTGCAGCTGCAGGTCAAAGACCTCAGGAGCAACCTGAAAGTTCAAGAAACCCTTCCATCTTTGCAGCACTACTTTATCTTTACAATTGAATAATACACAAAACAATATGTTTTATGATTTCTGATTATTTTACACAATAACTTCTATTGCTTATGACATTCTAAAATAACACTCTAGTGATAAATGATTTAAAGTTTTGTCTGTTTGCTTTCATATACTTTCATGTTATTTAAAAGTTTCTTTAAAAAATAAAAAGCCTTTTTACAAGTTATTAACTCTGTGCATTTAAAAAAAAGTGTATAAATTATGTCAGATTCAAGATCTTAAAAAACAGTTTATATATTCCTTCAAACCTAGAAGCACATAAATGAGCGGAAATTGTATTTTGTTTAAGTTAATTTAAAAAACACTGAAGTTGTAGATGGACCAGGATGTGATGTAGGATGAAGCTGAGGAAGATGAGGCTGGGCTATGTCAACTGTCCAGGAGCACACACACACACACACACACACTGTCCAAGACCAGCAGACCGATAACTGGACTGGACCTGACTGGACTGGACCTACCTGGACTGGACTGGACAGTACTGGAACTGACTGGACTGGACCTAACTGGACTGGACTGGACTGGACCTAACTGGACAGTACTGGACCTGACTGGACTGGACCTGACTGGACTGGACTGAACCTGACTGGACTGGACATTACTGGAACTGACTGGACTGGACTGAACCTGACTGGACTGGACCTGACTGGACTGGACCTAACTGGACTGGACTGGACTGGACCTAACTGGACTGGACTGGACTGACAGTACTGACCTGACTGGACCTAACTGGACTGGACTGAACCTGACTGGACTGGACCTGACTGGACTGGACCTAACTGGACTGGACTGGACAGTACTGGAACTGACTGGACTGGACCTAACTGGACTGGACTGAACCTGACTGGACTGGACCTGACTGGACTGGACCTAACTGGACTGGACTGGACTGGACAGTACTGGAACTGACTGGACTGGACCTAACTGGACTGGACTGAACCTGACTGGACTGGACCTGACTGGACTGGACCTGACTGGACTGGACCTAACTGGACTGGACTGGACTGGACCTAACTGGACTGGACTGGACAGTACTGGAACTGACTGGACTGGACCTAACTGGACTGGACTGAACCTGACTGGACTGGACCTGACTGGACTGGACCTAACTGGACTGGACTGGACAGTACTGGAACTGACTGGACTGGACCTAACTGGACTGGACTGAACCTGACTGGACTGGACCTGACTGGACTGGACCTAACTGGACTGGACTGGACTGGACAGTACTGGAACTGACTGGACTGGACCTAACTGGACTGGACTGAACCTGACTGGACTGGACCTGACTGGACTGGACCTAACTGGACTGGACTGGACTGGACAGTACTGGAACTGACTGGACTGGACCTAACTGGACTGGACTGAACCTGACTGGACTGGACCTGACTGGACTGGACCTAACTGGACTGGACCTAACTGGACTGGACTGGACTGGACCTAACTGGACTGGACTGGACAGTACTGGAACTGACTGGACTGGACCTAACTGGACTGGACTGGACTGGACCTAACTGGACAGTACTGGACCTGACTGGACTGGACCTAACTGGACAGTACTGGACCTGACTGGACCTAACTGGACTGGACCTGACTGGACTGGACTGGACCTGACTGGACTGGACATTACTGGACCTGACTGGACTGGACTGAACCTGACTGGACTGGACCTGACTGGACTGGACTGGACCTAACTGGACAGTACTGGACCTGACTGGACCTAACTGGACTGAACTGGACAGTACTGGACCTGACTGGACTGGACCTGACTGGACTGGACTGGACCTAACTGGACTGGACCTAACTGGACCTGACTGGACTGGACCTAACTGGACTGGACAGTACTGGACAGTACTGGACCTGACTGGACTGGACCAGACTGGACCTGACTGGACCTGACTGGACTGGACAGTACTTGACCGGACTGGACTGGACCGGACTGGGCTGGACTGGACCTGACTGGACCTAACTGGACTGGACTGG
The DNA here is from genome assembly GCA_024349245.1 of Neodontobutis hainanensis. Classification (NCBI taxonomy): domain Eukaryota; kingdom Metazoa; phylum Chordata; class Actinopteri; order Gobiiformes; family Odontobutidae; genus Neodontobutis; species Neodontobutis hainanensis. The sequence continues at coordinate 354,749 of JALDNG010000216.1, forward strand.
ACCTAACTGGACCTGACTGGACTGGACCTAACTGGACTGGACAGTACTGGACAGTACTGGACCTGACTGGACTGGACCAGACTGGACCTGACTGGACTGGACAGTACTTGACCGGACTGGACTGGACCGGACTGGGCTGGACAGTACTTGACCGGACTGGACTGGACCGGACTGGGCCGACAGAAGCAGCAGCAGACAGGTAACTGTAGAGGAGCTCTGCAAAAACAGAACAAAGTAAAAGTTATGTTTAAAACAAGTCTTGGTGTTGGGACCTCCTCTGAACATGAGATGAACTGTTAATCACAGAAAAAAAACACTTATCTTAGTTTTTATTCACAGCTCACTTATACTGTATGTGTGTGTGTGTGTGTGTGTGTGTGTGTGTGTGTGTGTGTGTGTGTGTGTGTGTGTGTGTGTGTGTGTGTGTGTGTGTGTAAAAACTGTTTTTCAGAAAATACTGGACTTTGATTTGAACTTACATTTTCCTAAATATAATACTTTAGTTAATGTGAACTGTACTGGGTCAGAGGTCATGTCTGTCATGTTTAAAACCTGGCTTAAACATTTCCCTGTGACTGTTGTCATGATTTACAGATAAATGTACAAATATAAAACTAACACATGCACTTTAGCTTCAGTAATGTTTAAGGGATGTATGATGCAGAGGAAGGAAAGTGTTTCTAGAGTAAAAAGTCTCAGAGGTTAGTGGGCACTGCAGGTGTAATGTTTAATGTAATGTGTAGTTTAATGTAACACTCACCTTTGTCTGAATATCCTCTTCAAAGTGCTCACACCACAAGAGCCTTTCTTCTGATCAGCCTCAGCATCACCTTTAGGAAATCTGTGAAAGAACAATATCCATTTTCATAAAACAGGAGTTTTTACCAAAATGACACACCCAGATCTTTGTAAAAGAGTACACGCCCACTTCAAATTTTTGCTTTTATTATTATGATTATATTATGATTATATTATGTCATTTACTGGGTTTGCAAACTACACAGAAATTATTCAGTCAGAGACATTTATCCTTATCTTACTAAAAACTAAAAGAGCATTATGCTTAATTTCTTCCAAACTGAAGGTTAGATATGACCGTATATCATATTATTACCAAGTTTGGTCCAGTGTATCACATTAAGCTATGGTTAAAACGGTGGAGAGCCACCTTCGGGTCAGCTAACAAACGTATAACAAATGTATATATTTCTGAGCAGTATTTTAACACAAGCAAAAATGTACTCACCTTGAAACTGGAGCGTGGTTCATTTAGTGCAGTTGGACGATGAAAAAGTGATTTAAATCAGCTGAGTTAAATCAAACACAGCTAGCGTTAGCTTTTAGCTAACAGCAAGCGATCTCCATTCATGAACAGCAGCAACTAACAAACTAATTAACAAAAAACATACTGGCTAAAAAGCTTCGGAAAACAAAGACTAACCAAAAACAATCTTTGGGTGTTTTTGGTTAAATTTTACTGATTTAAAATAGTTAGGCCTCCACAGGTCTCTCTTCTGTCATAAATATCCAGCGGCTTCTTTTACCGAGAGCAGAATAAACAGGACGGGAGCGAGATCAGCCACGCCCCGGCGAGCCGACATAGCAGAATGAAGGCAGCTGATAGGTCAGTTATTAATCTTAATATCATGAGTTATGTGACAAATATCAATATAGCAATTATGGGAATAATAAGAATGTGTTCAAAGAAAGGCGGCAGTGTTAGAATGATGACTGTGACAAAAATAGTCACTTCGTAATTGCCGCCAATTTTTCAGTGGATGTCAATGGGGGTCAAGCTTGATGGAGCCAACCCCTACTTCCTATTAGGCTCAGACCCGGAAGCGGGCTTGCTTTGTCCAGCCCTTATACCGTCAATGATTAAAACACAATGAGTTGAATCTTTTTGCGGTGTGATTTAGGTGTTCACGCCTTTCACCCCACATGGCGGACTTCCTGTTGAGTTTAGGCTGTGGCTGTCATAGACTTTTCTGTTTGCCCTGAGGTGTCCTATGGATGTACCAAGTTTTGTATTTCTACATTTTTCTAGGGGTCTGAGTAATGAGTCATTTTTTTTTTTTTTTTTTCGGGGACTTGAATTTTGGGATTCATAAAAATGACTTTTCGCGCATGTTTACTGGGTCAAATTGAGGATAATTTCGTAGAAAAATAAAAAGAATAAAAATTAAAGCCGCAAGCGGCGATAAAGGCCCTCGCCTCCCTTGCGACCGCGGGGACACATGTACTCGGAGGAATGCATTTCGTGCTTTAAAGCGTAAACTTCACGATAATGTCAAATAACCGGGCCTGTTCCTCTGCTTGAATCTTCTTCTGGCTGGAGCCTGCTTCATCATCTCGGGCCTGTGCTACTGCTGGGGCCTGCTACACCACCTTGTATTTAGAGTTAAAGGTCTCCACATTCCCTGGTTTTCCTGGGATCTGTCTGAACTTATAAAAATAATAGATTATGTTTGGGCTAATGTGAGAAAAACAAAATACTGGCTGGAGATTTGCTCAGAAATCGCTGCACCCGCCTGTTAAAAAGTAAAAATGTAAATATTACTTGTCTAAAAAAACAAGTTTACAAGTTCCAAAAGGTTCTGAAGAGCTTTCCAAGGCTCTAGTCTTGGCTCTGGAGGAGCGTCCTCTAAAGGAAGGATCCTGGCATTTTGTAAATGGCATTTATTTCCCAAAGAAATGGCTGCCTCTTCACAGGCTCATTACGACCACAGCCGTAAATGTATCAAAAAACCAAATGACAACTTTGGTTGGCACTCGTGTCTAGATAATTCTCAACAAATTTGGGGCCTTTTAGAAAAAAACACATTGGGTTTAATCTTTTGACCCGAGGGGTGCGATTTAGGTGGTCCCGTGTTCCACCCCACCTGGCGGACTTCCTGTTGAGTTTAGGCTGTGGCTGTCATAGACTTTTCTGTTTGCCCTGAGGTGTTCTATGGATGTACCAAGTTTCATTTTTCTATGTTGGAAAAAATTACTTTCACTTTCCATAGGCCGAATGTATTTTCATTTTCCAGGGGTCGCCACTGAGTCATTTCTTTTTATTATTTTTTCAAATACTTAAGATACATCAATATTTCGCCAGGCTTAAGTTTAGTGGCCAATAAAATTAAATTTTTGCGCACATTTACTGGGTCAAAATTAAGGATAATTTTGCAGAAAAATTTGCAGAAAAATAAAAATTAAATAAAAATATAAATTGAGCAAAAACAACAAGAAAAGGCGCTGTCTATTTTGCACACAAGTGTTTAGCTCATTTTGCCTAAGTTTGGTGTTTCTTGAATGAAGCAGCTATTTTCTGTCAATTTTTAAAAGTGAGGTGTATTCTAAGCCGGTTCACATTTTCAATTCAAAATGGCCGCCTTCTCGTGTGTGATAGGGTGTGGTCCCCATTGGCTTTTATGTTCATAATCCCATGCTGGATGTGTGTACCAAGTTTCATTTGCCTAGGACAAACTAAAATTTTCCCTTCCCATTGACTTTTTCCACATATTTGCGCCGTTGCTATGGCAACACATTTGTAGATAGGGGGTGGTTGTCATTGGCTTTTATGTTCGTCATGACATAAGAGATGTGTGTACCAAATTTCATGTCTCTATGACAAACTAAATTCTTGGGTCCCATTATAAGTTTGTAGGTGGCGCTAGAGGGCCATTTCTAAAGATAACCCTTTTATTTGCATATCTTTGTGTTCAGGTCATGAATGTGCACAAACGCCTTTTTGGGTCCAACTTGATCCAAGAAGGCGTTTGAGAGTTAAGGGATATTTTATTTTCACAAAAACAGCTGCCTCGTTACAGGTTTGCCACACCCACACCCGATGAGATATCAAAAACAAAATGACAACTTTGGTTAGCACATGTGTCTAGATGATACTCACCAAAATTGGGGCCATTTAGATGAAAACACATTGGGTTTAATCTTTTGACCCGAGGGGTGCGATTTAGTTGGTCGCGCCTTTCACCCCACATGGTGGACTTCCTGTTCAGTTTAGGCTGTGGCTGTCATAGACTTTTCTGTTTGCCCTGAGGTGTTCTATGGATGTACCAAGTTTCATTTTTCTACATTGGAAAAAATTACTTTCACTTTCCATAGGCCGAATGTATTTTCATTTCCCAGGGGTCGCCACTGAGTCATTTCTTTTTATTATTTTTTCAAATACTTAAGATACATCAATATTTCGCCAGGCTTAAGTTTAGTGGCCAATAAAATTTACTTTTTGCGCACATTTACTGGGTCAAAATTAAGGATAATTTTGCAGAAAAATTTGCAGAAAAATAAAAATTAAATAAAAATATAAATTGAGCAAAAACAACAAGAAAAGGCATTGTCTATTTTGCACACAAGTGTTTAGCTCATTTTGCCTAAGTTTGGTGTTTGTGGAATGAAGCAGCTATTTTCTGTCAATTTTTAAAAGTGAGGTGTATTCTAAGCCGGTTCACATTTTCAATTCAAAATGGCCGCCTTCTCGTGTGTGATAGGGTGTGGTCCCCATTGGCTTTTATGTTCATAAGCCCATGCTGGATGTGTGTACCAAGTTTCATTTGCCTAGGACAAACTAAAATTTTCCCTTCCCATTGACTTTTTCCACATATTTGCGCTGCTATGGCAACACATTTATAAATAGGGGTGGTTGTCATTAGCTTTTATGTTCGTCATGACATAAGTGATGTGTGTACCAAATTTTATGTCTCTATGACATACTAAATTCTTGGGTCCCATTATAAGTTTGTAGGGGGCGCTAGAGGGCCATTTCTAAAGCAAACCCTTTTATTTGCATATCTTTGTGTTCAGGTCGTGAATGTGCACAAACGCCTTTTTGGGTCCAACTTGATCCGAGAAGGCGTTTGAGAGTTAACGGATAATTTATTACCACAAAAATGGCCGCCTCGTTACAGGCTTGCCACACCCACACCCGATAAGATATCAAAAACAAAATAACAGCTTTTGTTGGCACATGTGTCTAGATGATACTCACCAAAATTGGGGCCATTTAGACAAAAAAACAATGAGTTGAATCTTTTGGCGTAAGGGGTGCGATTTAGGTGGCCGCGCCTTTCACCCCACCTGGTGGACTTCCTGTTGAGTTTAGGCTGTGGCTGTCATAGACTTTTCTGTTTGCCCTGAGGTGTTCTATGGATCTACCAAGTTTTGTATTTCTACATTGGAAAAAATGTACTTTCACTTTCCATAGGCCCAATGTATTTTGACTTTTCTAGGGGTCGCCACTGAGTCATTTTTCATATTTTTTTTTTCGGGGACTTCAAATACATAAATTTTTCGCCGACCTTGAACTTTGGGCCCAATAAAAATGACTTTTCGTGCATGTTCACTGGGTCAAATTAAGGATCATTTTGCAGAAAAATAAAAATAAAAATAAAAAAAAAAAAAAAAAAATAATCCGAGCAAAAACAATAGGCCCTCCCGGTTATCACCGGCTCGGGCCTAATAAATAAATAAAAAAAATTACTTGAGCAGAAACAATAGGCCCTCCCGGGCATCACCGGCTCGGGCCTAATGAACAAAAAAACAATTGAAGTAGTGACATATTTCATACATGCTTTTATTCACCAGAGCCACAGACACTGGAGGCAAGGCCCAAGGGCACAACATCAGTGTGAGCAAGAGAAACCGGGAATCAAACCTCCAACCTTCTGGTTATAGAACAACCACTGAGCCACTGCGCCAAAAATTTATGACATTATTACATAAAATAATCCTAAATGCCCCTGTATGTTTGATGTTGGCCTGGCTCTGAACCCACAGTGGTCTTTGTGGAACAGGATAAGTCTCGAATGTGATTACACTAATGCAGCAAGAATTCTGAGACTGTCTTTAGGACGAGCTTTAGGACGAGCTTAGACTCCTTCCTCCTCCTGTCTTTAGGACGAGCTTTAGGACGAGCTTAGACTCCTTCCTCCTCCTGTCTTTAGGACGAGCTTTAGGACGAGCTTAGACTCTTTAGGACGAGCTTAGACTCCTTCCTCCTCCCGTCTTTAGGACGAGCTTAGACTCCTTCCTCCTCCCGTCTTTAGGACAGGCTTAGACTCCTTCCTCCTCCCGTCTTTAGGACGAGCTTTAGGACGAGCTTAGACTCCTTCCTCCTCCCGTCTTTAGGACAGGCTTAGACTCCTTCCTCCTCCCGTCTTTAGGACAGGCTTAGACTCCTTCCTCCTCCTGTCTTTAGGACGAGCTTTAGGACGAGCTTAGACTCCTTCCTCCTCCCGTCTTTAGGACAGGCTTAGACTCCTTCCTCCTCCCGTCTTTAGGACGAGCTTTAGGACGAGCTTAGACTCCTTCCTCCTCCCGTCTTTAGGACAGGCTTAGACTCCTTCCTCCTCCCGTCTTTAGGACGAGCTTAGACTCCTTCCTCCTCCCGTCTTTAGAACGAGCTTTAGGACGAGCTTAGACTCTTTAGGACAGGCTTAGACTCCTTCCTCCTCCCGTCTTTAGGACAGGCTTAGACTCCTTCCTCCTCCCGTCTTTAGGACGAGCTTAGACTCCTTCCTCCTCCCGTCTTTAGAACGAGCTTTAGGACGAGCTTAGACTCTTTAGGACGAGCTTAGACTCCTTCCTCCTCCTGTCTTTAGGACAGGCTTAGACTCTTTAGGACAGGCTTAGACTCCTTCCTCCTCCTGTCTTTAGGACGAGCTTAGACTCTTTAGGACAGGCTTAGACTCCTTCCTCCTCCCATCTTTAGGACGAGCTTTAGGACGAGCTTAGACTCCTTCCTCCTCCCGTCTTTAGGACAGGCTTAGACTCCTTCCTCCTCCTGTCTTTAGGACGAGCTTTAGGACGAGCTTAGACTCCTTCCTCCTGCCGTCTTTAGGACGAGCTTAGACTCCTTCCTCCTCCCATCTTTAGGACGAGCTTAGACTCCTTCCTCCTCCCGTCTTTAGGACAGGCTTAGACTCCTTCCTCCTCCTGTCTTTAGGACGAGCTTTAGGACGAGCTTAGACTCCTTCCTCCTCCCGTCTTTAGGACGAGCTTTAGGACGAGCTTAGACTCCTTCCTCCTCCCGTCTTTAGGACGAGCTTAGACTCCTTCCTCCTCCCGTCTTTAGGACGAGCTTTAGGACGAGCTTAGACTCCTCCCGTCTTTAGGACGAGCTTTAGGACGAGCTTAGACTCCTCCCGTCTTTAGGACGAGCTTAGACTCCTTCCTCCTCCCGTCTTTAGGACGAGCTTTAGGACAGGCTTAGACTCCTTCCTCCTCCCGTCTTTAGGACAGGCTTAGACTCCTTCCTCCTCCTGTCTTTAGGACGAGCTTTAGGACGAGCTTAGACTCCTTCCTCCTCCCGTCTTTAGGACGAGCTTTAGAACGAGCTTAGACTCCTTCCTCCTCCCGTCTTTAGGACGAGCTTAGACTCCTTCCTCCTCCCGTCTTTAGGACGAGCTTTAGGACGAGCTTAGACTCCTTCCTCCTCCCGTCTTAAGGACGAGCTTAGACTCCTTCCTCCTCCCGTCTTTAGGACGAGCTTAGACTCCTTCCTCCTCCCGTCTTAAGGACGAGCTTAGACTCCTTCCTCCTCCCGTCTTTAGGACGAGCTTAGACTCCTTCCTCCTCCTGTCTTTAGGACGAGCTTTAGGACAGGCTTAGACTCCTTCCTCCTCTCATCTTTAGGACGAGCTTAGACTCCTTCCTCCTCCCGTCTTAAGGACGAGCTTAGACTCCTTCCTCCTCCCGTCTTTAGGACGAGCTTAGACTCCTTCCTCCTCCCGTCTTTAGGACAGGCTTAGTTTCCTTCCTCCTCCCGTCTTTAGGACAGGCTTAGACTCCTTCCTCCTCCTGTCTTTAGGACGAGCTTTAGGACGAGCTTAGACTCCTTCCTCCTCCCGTCTTTAGGACAGGCTTAGACTCCTTCCTCCTCCCGTCTTTAGGACGAGCTTTAGAACGAGCTTAGACTCCTTCCTCCTCCCGTCTTTAGGACAGGCTTAGACTCCTTCCTCCTCCTGTCTTTAGGACGAGCTTTAGAACGAGCTTAGACTCCTTCCTCCTCCCGTCTTTAGGACGAGCTTAGACTCCTTCCTCCTCCCGTCTTTAGGACGAGCTTAGACTCCTTCCTCCTCCTGTCTTTAGGACGAGCTTTAGGACAGGCTTAGACTCCTTCCTCCTCTCATCTTTAGGACGAGCTTAGACTCCTTCCTCCTCCCGTCTTTAGGACGAGCTTAGACTCCTTCCTCCTCCCGTCTTAAGGACGAGCTTAGACTCCTTCCTCCTCCCGTCTTTAGGACGAGCTTAGACTCCTTCCTCCTCCCGTCTTTAGGACGAGCTTAGACTCCTTCCTCCTCCCGTCTTTAGGACGAGCTTTAGGACAGGCTTAGACTCCTTCCTCCTCTCATCTTTAGGACGAGCTTAGACTCCTTCCTCCTCCCGTCTTTAGGACAGGCTTAGTTTCCTTCCTCCTCCTGTCTTTAGGACGAGCTTTAGGACGAGCTTAGACTCCTTCCTCCTCCCGTCTTTAGGACGAGCTTTAGAACGAGCTTAGACTCCTTCCTCCTCCCGTCTTTAGGACGAGCTTAGACTCCTTCCTCCTCCCGTCTTTAGGACGAGCTTTAGGACGAGCTTAGACTCCTTCCTCCTCCCGTCTTAAGGACGAGCTTAGACTCCTTCCTCCTCCCGTCTTTAGGACGAGCTTAGACTCCTTCCTCCTCTCATCTTTAGGACGAGCTTAGACTCCTTCCTCCTCCTGTCTTTAGGACGAGCTTTAGGACGAGCTTAGACTCCTTCCTCCTCCCGTCTTAAGGACGAGCTTAGACTCCTTCCTCCTCCCGTCTTTAGGACGAGCTTTAGGACAGGCTTAGACTCCTTCCTCCTCTCATCTTTAGGACGAGCTTAGACTCCTTCCTCCTCCCGTCTTTAGGACAGGCTTAGTTTCCTTCCTCCTCCTGTCTTTAGGACGAGCTTTAGGACGAGCTTAGACTCCTTCCTCCTCCCGTCTTTAGGACGAGCTGCAGGCGAGCGTCTAATTCACAAACTGCTTCTGAAGAGTGTCTTCTGCCAGTTTTCATCTTCTCACTGGAAACTGTGTTCATTTAAAAAGTGTCTGATGTTTCTACACTTTCACCTCCAGGGGGCGTGGTTTATATAAACCTCTATAAGAAAGGTTTGGACTGAGACTCAAACATGAAGAATCAGATTAGATTTGTTTCAGAAAAACAGACGCAAGAGATTTTACAGGTATTTACTTTTATATTTGACTGTAACAGAAAAAGGCTAAACTGAAACTTTTCAGAGTCCTGTGAACAGTTGTGAGACTGAAACAGTTCACACACTTCCTGTTTGTTTAGGGACACTTCAGAATAAAAGCAGAGAGAACACAGTAAACAAACAGAGGCTTTTAGAATAAAAGCAGAGTGAGGACAGTAAACAGAGACAAGATTAACTCTATTATTATTAACTGCAGCAGAGACGTCAGAGACGAGACTGGGACAGTGAGAACAAACTTAAGAGAAATGATAAATGTAACTTGTAATGTCTATGTTTTGTTTTGTATATGAGGTTATTGTGTTTTAAATAAAAGCTGTTTTAATGTGTATATATATATATATATATATATATATATATATATATATATATATATATATATATATATGCACCCCACGTGGTTTAATGTGGAACAATGACTATGTTTTCTCATAAATAGAAGCTTTTGGTGAAAAGGCTGCAGCTGCTCCTCTACATCACACTCAGGTGTTCTCACAGCAGTGAAACCAGGACAGACAGGTGTTAACAGGTGTAAAGAGGTATAAAGGACATACACAGGCTCAAGCTGCACCTGGGTCTCTCCTGGGTCTCTCCTGGGTCTCTCCTGGGTCTCTCCTGGATCTCTCCTGGATCTCTCCTGGGTCTCTCCTGGGTCTCTCCTGGGTCTCGCCTGGATCTCTCCTGGGTCTCTCCTGGGTCTCTCCTGGGTCTCTCCTGGGTCTCTCCTGGGTCTCGCCTGGGTCTCGCCTGGATCTCTCCTGGGTCTCTCCTGGGTCTCTCCTGGGTCTCTCCTGGGTCTCTCCTGGGTCTCTCCTGGGTCTCTCCTGGGTCTCTCCTGGGTCTCGCCTGGATCTCTCCTGGGTCTCTCCTGGGTCTCTCCTGGGTCTCTCCTGGATCTCTCCTGGGTCTCTCCTGGGTCTCTCCTGGATCTCTCCTGGGTCTCTCCTGGGTCTCTCCTGGATCTCTCCTGGGTCTCTCCTGGGTCTCGCCTGGATCTCGCCTGGATCTCGCCTGGATCTCTCCTGGGTCTCGCCTGGATCTCTCCTGGGTCTCGCCTGGATCTCTCCTGGGTCTCGCCTGGATCTCTCCTGGGTCTCTCCTGGGTCTCTCCTGGGTCTCTCCTGGATCTCTCCTGGGTCTCACCTGGGTCTCACCTGGGTCTCACCTGGATCTCTCCTGGGTCTCGCTTGCACTGTAAAAAAAAAAACATTTACGGTAAATGAGACTAATTTTTTAATATAATTTTCTTTTTTACATAAATCTAACTTACATTATTTGTAAATTAATGAGCAGTATTTTATTCTAGGTATTCAATTAGGACAAAAAAAGTTATTTCTCATTTTGTAACATTTACTATATTTATTATACGTCCCGTTTAACGTGTATCATGTTAATATGAAAATAGATTGTTAGGGACATCATAGTCTATAGTTCTATTGTCAAGCACTGGTCGGTTGCATGTTTGTAACAAAAAGAATTTCCCCTTGGGAATGAATAAAAGTCATTCTGATTCTGTTTTCTTAAATCACACAGGGGTACAACAACCCAGTGCTGGAGGGGTATGCAGCGACAATTTTGGCACCTTCCCCCAAAAAATAACAAATAATAAAAGAAATAAGTGAGCCGGACATCATTATGTATGGGCTGTAAATAATGAAGGTTTATTTTAAAGTATATCAGCCACTGTAGGCCTACCATAATTATATGGTATGTACATATAGACTATTAACAAGGTTAACAAATAAAAAAACTGTCACAAATTGACAAGCATTAACATTATGATCAGATTTCAATAAAGAAAAGAAAAGAAGCGAAAAGAATCTAAATTTTTATAACAATTCCAAGCAGGAGCCGCAAAATGGGGTTTAAATTAAGGTATATATACCTTAATTTAAACCCCATTTGGCTGCTATTTTCCCAGTGTTGGCAAACGCTAGTCTGTTAACATGAATAACACAGACGTCACACTTTAAATCCAACCTGTCGCTTTCACCAGCCACTTGTTTAGCTGCTGTTGCACACCTTGACATCTCCGTTTCCCTCTTTCTTTTACATTTGTTGTCCCTGACAGCTTTTTTGCTTTATCCATCTTTCAAAGACAACTGTGTGAAACAGTGACAACTTTACAAACAAGTACAGCTCTGCATAAAATCTGATGGTGCTTAATAATAATAATATTGCCTGTTTTTAAACATTTTTAACTCTGATTTAGAACTTGGTTTGTAGAAATTGCCCATTAGTTTGTTAAAATAGCATCATTTAGAAACCAAAAGCTATAATGCAGTCTTCATAACAACATATCTATCGTTTTTATTTTTATATTTATTTATTAATTTTTTTTCTTCTCAATGCTGCAGGACTGCTTGCCCTAAATATACTCTCCGTGTTCCCCACCTCCAGTTTTACAAATGAGGCACTGATTTTAGGTCATTTGACTGGCCTTCATGTTAATTTTGTTTTATTTAGGTTAATTGAAGGTGTTTATATATTTTTACAGCAGTATTTTGAGCTTTGTAACTGAATTGAACATGTTTAATAAGAAATACATTAATTTTCTGCAGATCTTTGAGCTTTTCAAAGCTTTATTGAAGGCGTATGATAATAAGTTACAGTTTTTGCCTGAAAAACTTTTACTTTAAATCTCTTAAAACTTATTGTTTTTAACGTAAATTGAATTATGATATTATACCTTAATTCTAGGGTTTTAGTTTGACAGCTGGACCTCACCTGGACCTCACCTGGACCTCACCTGCGCCTCACCTGCGCCTCACCTGGACCTCACCTGGACCTCACCTGGACCTCACCTGCACCTCGCCTGGACCTCGCCTGGACCTCGCCTGGACCTCGCCTGAACCTCACCTAGACCTCGCCTGGACCTCACCTGCACCTCGCCTGGACCTCGCCTGGACCTCACCTGAACCTCACCTAGACCTCACCTGGACCTCACCTGAACCTCACCTGGACCTCACCTGGACCTCACCTGGACCTCACCTGGACCTCACCTGAGCCTCACCTGGACCTCACCTGGACCTCGCCTGGACCTCACCTGGACCTCACCTGGACCTCACCTGAACCTCACCTGCGCCTCACCTGGACCTCACCTGGACCTCACCTGCACCTCGCCTGGACCTCGCCTGGACCTCACCTGGACCTCACCTGGACCTCACCTGGACCTCACCTGAGCCTCACCTGGACCTCACCTGAACCTCACCTGGACCTCACCTGGACCTCACCTGAACCTCGCCTGAACCTCACCTGGACCTCACCTGGACCTCACCTGGACCTCATCTGAACCTCGCCTGAACCTCACCTGGACCTCACCTGCACCTCACCTGGACAGGTAACAAACAGTTGTATTTTATCAACATGAATATGTTTGTAAAGCAGAAGTCCTTTATATAAAATCTTCAGTTCTGTTAAAAGCCAATAAAAACCTGTCCAAATCCTAATGACATCATCAGTTTAATTTTGTGTTTCAGGTTTGACCTCTGACCACTGCAGGAGCCATGAGTGCTCAGCAAATCTCTGTTAGTCCGTCCAAAGTAAGTCCCTTAAACCAGGACTAAACCAGGTCTAAACAAGGACTAAACCAGGACTAAACCAGGACTAAACCAGGACTAAACCAGGATTAAACCAGGACTAAACCAGGACTAAACCAGGTCTAAAACAGGATTAAACCAGGACTAAACCAGGACTAAACCAGGTCTAAACAAGGACTAAACCAGGATTAAACCAGGACTAAACCAGGAGTAAACCAGGTCTAAACAAGGACTAAACCAGGACTAAATAAGGACTAAACCAGGTCTAAACCAGGTCTAAACCAGGACTAAACCAGGACTAAACCAGGACTAAACCAGGTCTAAACCAGGTCTAAAACAGGACTAAACCAGGTCTAAAACAGGATTAAACCAGGACTAAACCAGGACTAAACCAGGTCTAAACAAGGACTAAACCAGGACTAAACCAGGACTAAACCAGGTCTAAACAAGGACTAAACCAGGACTAAACCAGGACTAAACCAGGACTAAACCAGGATTAAACCAGGACTAAACCAGGACTAAACCAGGACTAAACCAGGATTAAACCAGGACTAAACCAGGACTAAACCAGGACTAAACCAGGTCTAAAACAGGATTAAACCAGGACTAAACCAGGTCTAAACCTGGACTAAACAAGGACTAAACCAGGATTAAACCAGGACTAAACCAGGTCTAAACAAGGACTAAACCAGGACTAAACCAGGACTAAACCAGGTCTAAACAAGGACTAAACCAGGATTAAACCAGGACTAAACCAGGTCTAAACCAGGTCTAAACCAGGACTAAACCAGGTCTAAACAAGGACTAAACCAGGATTAAACCAGGACTAAACCAGGTCTAAACAAGGACTAAACCAGGACTAAACCAGGTCTAAACAAGGACTAAACCAGGACTAAACCAGGACTAAACCAGGTCTAAACCAGGTCTAAACCAGGACTAAACCAGGACTAAACCAGGTCTAAAACAGGATTAATCCAACACTAAACCAGGACTAAACCAGGTCTAAACCAGGTCTAAAACAGGATTAAACCGGGACTAATCCAGGACTAAACCAGGTCTAAACCAGGTCTAAAACAGGATTAATCCAACACTAAACCAGGACTAAACCAGGACTAAACCAGGTCTAAACCAGGATTAAACCAGGACTAAATCAGGACTTGTCTGTTTCAGGACTGGGCGGTAGAGAAGGAGGTTGCAGGTGAAGGTGAGTCATGTTCTTTTTTTCTCAGACGGACTCTGATCTGATGAGACGTCTCTTGGAGGCTTCACTGAAACCCAACTCTGGTCTTGTCCAGGTTCTAATCAGGTCTTAATCCCCTCTAAGCCTGTTTTAGACCTGGTTCAGACTTTTTCCCATCACATGCTGCGTTCAAGGTCCTTCAGTTAATGACAGTTCTATGGCTGCTTCTCTCTGACATTTCACCTTCAGCGTGAAAATAAAACATAACAGTACAGTATTATTTTTTTTTAATCTTTAAAAAATAATATTCTAATGTAATGTAGAGTCACCTGGACATATGCATGCACTCAATACAGCATCAGAGTCTCAGGTATGTTTTTAACGTCGTCCTGAAGATGTTTCGTCTCTAATTCCAAGAGACTTTATCAAGGTTTATCAGGTAAGAGAGCTGAGCTTTATCTCTAGAGGGAGGGGCTTGGCGTGAAACTATCTCTGATTGGACCAGACTGTTCTGGTCTCATAGTCGTTAGCTCTGAAAGGACAGTGTGACTCCTGATGTGAGAGTCGTTAAGGCTCAGGAGAGTCGTTAGTGACACTGCTCCATTCAGGTGTTGTTGTTCAAACTGTTCGGATTTACTTTTCAGAACACCGTTATAAATACTAGGCAACATTTTTCACAGAAACGTGCTTTTGAGCTAAAAACACACAAACAACCAGCATTTTGTAAAAAAATAAAATAACAATAAACAGTAAAATGCCTTGATTAAGGCTCAAATGTAGCTTAATTAAAGGTCCCATAATATGCTAAATCGATTCTGTTTCATTTGCTCATGTTATAAATAAAATAGTAATAAACTAAGTTGCGGTATAGACCTCCCCACAAGCCGTACCAAGTAATGACGCCAGCTTTAGCTTGACCTCATGACATGGGCCGGGCTTAAAGAGACAGGCCAAAGCCGACCGTTTCCTCAGTCAGGCCTGGACAGTCAGTGATTGGAGCCTATCCCAGCAGCTCTGGGCCGGGACAGTCAGTGATTGGAGCCTATCCCAGCAGCTCTGGGCCGGGACAGTCAGTGACCGGAGCCTATCCCAGCAGCTCTGGGCCAGGACAGTCAGTGACCGGAGCCTATCCCAGCAGCTCTGGGCCTGGACAGTCAGTGATTGGAGCCTATCCCAGCAGCTCTGGGACGGGACAGTCAGTGATTGGAGCCTATCCCAGCAGCTCTGGGCCGGGACAGTCAGTGACCGGAGCCTATCCCAGCAGCTCTGAACCGGGACAGTCAGTGACCGGAGCCTATCCCAGCAGCTCTGGGCCGGGACAGTCAGTGACCGGAGCCTATCCCAGCAGGGTTGCAGGGTTTATAACTCAAACCAATCTAATCAAATTGTAAATATTCACAATATTAAGTTTTTTTCTTCTGGGGTCGAATTGTGCCACTACAATGATTTTACTGTAATCTGAAAAAAATTACCCCTGACCTCTGACCTCTGTGTCCCCTCTGCAGAAAACCACAGCTCTGAAGACCAGACCCAAACCTGGACCCACCTGGACCAGACTCCAGACAAGGTACAGGCCAGACTCCAGACCAGGTCCAGACCAGGTTCAGACTCAGACCAAGTCCAGACCAGGTCTAGACTTAGACCTGGTCTGGACCTGGTACTTTCGCTCAGGTCTCACTGAGTTCGGTTTCTTTTCCTGGTGTTTTTTTTTCATTTCTCAGTCAAACTTAGTTTTGAGTTTTTATGATGGGAACAAACAGAGTTGAACTGGTTTAGTGCGGTTTTCTTAAAATCTTTTTGAAAAATCAAACTGAAAAACTATGGGAAAAGGTAAAGACCAAAGAAAGACGAGACCCACACCTGATCCAGCCCTAATCCTGGTCTAACCAGGGTAAACAACATTAGAGTCAATCTCAGAGACCACCCCAAACCTGCTCCAGTCCAGCTACAGACCGGATCCAGGTGAAGTCTGGGAGAGTCCAGGTGAAGACCAGGTGAAGTCTGAACCAGGACCGGGTCTGGGGTAAGGATGGATCGGAGGAGTCCACAGGGTCAGGTACAGTTTCAGATTAAAACTTGTTTTCTTTCGGTCCCTGAAGGTCGCTTTAACGAAACGTTCTCTCCTGGATCTGTGCAGACTTCAGGACATGCTCAGATAAAATATTGCTTTTTATTTATTTAACAGGGACAATACACATTAATGAACATCTGTAACAAATGCCCAGGCTGTAAATGTGCCTGATTGTAGCAGGACACCTCATTTCCATCAGGTGTCTCAGGTAACGTCAAATAAAAATACAAGAAAATACAAGAGGCACAGATTCAAACGTCTCTTAAAGCGCAGGTCTGTCTGTTTCTTTGCTGGTTTTGTTTGTATTTTTCCTTCACTGGTGATGAAGGGGGGCTAAGGGGGCTAAACGGCACCAGAGTGGTTTGGGAGAGACCCATTTAACCGCGAAATGAGCCATTAACCATCACAATGACTCCAAAGCTGTTGAATTAAGGCAAAAATCCTGCAGTGCCTCTTGAAAAGTTTCATAAGTTTAAGTTAAAATAATTTTTAGTTCAGCTCAATGAGAGGGACAAAGGAGACAGTATCATTTAGAATAAATGGTCAGGTTTAATTCTTGCAAGAATATTGTTTAATGTGTCGTTCATACAGTGGAACTAGGTGTATTGTTTACACCCCAAGTTCAGAAATGCCTGAGATAAACTGGTCCCATCAGGAAAGTGCCCTGGCCTGTCTCCGTCTGTCCCAGAACACATGGAGTGAGACATATGCACATTCTTAATGATTAAAACCAATTCTCTTAAGCATCATAACTTCATGAACCATACGGCCCTTAGGACTGTAGTATGATCCGTCCTGGAGCTGTTGTCCCGTTGGTGTTCATGCAGATGTTAACGTCCCTCAGATATCAAAGTGTTCATCTGAGGTCAAAGCCTCGACCACAGTCGTTGGGCAGGTGCATGTCCAGGAATGTTGACCCAGCAATGGCCACATCCATCAATCTCACCAACAAGCTCCAGATACATGGAAATCAACACAAACAAAAGTTATAAGACATGGAAGTGCCACACAAGTACATCTCAACATAGATTTAAAATACCAGTCATTTTTACAAGTATTTTGTGAATATAAAGTCCTCTATTCCAGAATACTCCAGAGTGTCAAGCTCTTTCTTAAAGGCTTTAGTTATGCTGTTAACTAGACCTGTGTTACTTTGGATGAAATCATGTAGATCTCACCTTTTCAGCTCAAAGCAGCTCAGTGCTATTCGGTTTTGTCTGGACAGTAGGCTGGTTTTGACTTTAGTTTTTTATTAGCAGTAACACCATCTCTGGTATAATTAATACATCTTTTTGGTTGTAAATAAATATAGTAAATCCAATTCACACTTGTATAAATTGTCTCAAAAGAGAACTGTGATGATAACACAATAGTTGCTTAAATTATTGGCAAATGTCCCAACAGCACTATATTTATGCGGGACATTTGTAAAAATTATATCAAGGATGGAAGATTTTATTGTTGGATTACTGATCAGCTGTGTGAGATTAAAAGAATCAGAAACAGATTAAACTCCTTGACAAGGACAACCTCTTTGAAGTGTAACATTGTTAGCTGTTCGGTTAATAAGGACAGGGCATCGTTTGTTGCTGAGGGAGGTCTGTAACAGCCTACAACTGTGATAGAACGGCCCTCATAAAGTTCTAATTTCAAACAAAAAATCCAAACATTTTACTAATGTAGTCAACAATGACAGAACAGTTACAAAAAATCTGTTCCTTACATAGAGAGCGACACCACCACCTTGCCTGGGACGGTCACAAACAAAAAGACTGTTACTGCCAATTTAGACTTGAGCTGTCTTTGTTGCTAGATAGGTACAAGTCAACCATTCCTTCTTCTTTATTAGTGATTAAAGTTATTAAAAGCAGTATAGGCAGTGTAATTCATTTACATAACAATAAAATCCGTACAGCACCATCCAGTGCAGTCACAAAAGCGGTCAACAAACTGTTTGCTGCTTCCGTCTAGCCATACACCTGTACTGTAGCCTGGACCAATCATGACCTCTAGTGGAGACACCAAATATTTAGGGGGGGCTTCCACACACACAGCGCTCACAGCCTTCTCCGACCACCAGCAAACACACCTCTGCAGTCACACACATCCATCACCAGTGCTATGGACAATAAAGGCAAGGAGGGTTAAGTGTCTTGCCCAAGGACACAACAATAGCATGAACAGGGGAGAGGGGGAATCAAACCGTCAACCGTCTGGTTATAGGACAACCGCTCTACCACTGAGCTGAGGGTATAGAATCCACATTCATCAGGATTACAAGATGATGAATCTTTCAAATCAATATTATAGAAGCGTCCCTCGTCTAATCACAGTAATGTCCCGGCCTTACATCAACTGCTGGTATTTTAGAAAAGAATAACCACATTTGTATTCATGAACTGTTCAAATTAATAGAGACTTTTCCAGATCTAACATGAATCTGGAAATCCAAAATATATACTTTTCTGTCACAGGTTTTAACTGCTTTATTAAAAGCCTTAAGGTCCGTTAGCATAGCTCTTAAGATAAACTGTTAATAAAATAATAAAATACAATTTAAATTTTACTCACTAAAGCAAGAGTTATGCCTGTCAGCCGGGCAGTTCCTCAGATATGTTCTGTACCGACCAGACACATTTGAATGCTGCTGTTGCCTTAGGTAAGACTTAGGGCCAAGTACTCATGGGACTCCCGAGAGTTTGTTTGGTTCTGCTCTTAAATCAGTATTAAATAATCAAGACAACATGATGTGTTTCAAACCTTAACAGCGCTAAGTGTTCCTTTTTACTTCTTTTTAGATTGTTGCCCCGCCCTGAGGAAAACGAGCTGGCATTGAGCTTTCCCAGACTCCTCGCTTGCCAAGCTACAGAAATGGCACCCATATGCTAATCAAAGTTGCCACTTCCTTAATTATGCATAATTCTAAAAAAAAAATGTAAATAAAAATGTAAAAATCTCTCCCCACCCCCCCAGAGTTGTCCTGTAATAATAACTTAGCCTTTAGTTAGTCTGTTGTACTAGCTGTAAACAGGTTTTTTACACGTGTAAACATGACATGTCGTAATGGGTTACACAGTATATTTCTGCTTTTGGAGCCTGCCCTCTGGTGGACGGCGGTATATAGCTGTAGGCGGAGCTCTTATGTAAGGTCAATATAAGGTGTTAATGAGAGAGACTTGAATGCAACAAGTGTCCTCTTCTCCTCTTTGTTATCAACATGGCTACACTGAAATATGTTAGCGTTGATGCTAACGTCTTTCCGTAACCCTAAAAAATGTGGCACTAAAGAATTTTATGGAAGGAAAATATGTTTGTGCTCTACTGTCTTTGGCATATCCTACACGCTTTTTTCATCGGCCAACGTCCTTTTTTCATTTACCAATTTAGTGTTAGTTAACGTTCGTTTTATTCACAGATTCACCTTGCAAAAACTGTTACAGTTGCTATGATTGGCGAAAAACAAGTCTTGTGGTAAGCTACTAGTCAGTGCGTCATCCAATCACCAACAAGTTTCCGACAGAAGGCACCTCCCTTTTGCAAACGTTTTCAACAGGATCCTTCCCAGATGGCTCTGTGAGACAGACTGTGAGCAGTTCTATCTGGCATAGTCAGGTTACCGAGTCACCAAAGTTAGTTACAAATCTGAAAACTGTGGGCGCCAGACTGAAACTGACTTTAGTTTTGTAGAAGCCTATTTCATAAGAAGATATTTAGTGTAGTTTGATTGTGGCATATTAATTAAGACTGCAGCCTGCTTTTTGATTTGTTCTTTGTGCTCACGTTCGACTTGTGTCTGAGACGTTCCAGTCGAGTCTCGGATGAAAACAGCTCTGTTCTGTTTCTGCAGGTTTTCGTGAAACTAAAGGAGCTGCTGCCTCAAAGGTGAGTGCTCAAACCCAACTAAAACCTGTTCAAAGCCATCTAGAACCTGTTAAAATCCATCTAAAACCTATTCAAATCCATCTAGAACCTATTCAAATCCATCTAGAACCTGTTCAAATCCATCTAAAACCTATTCAAATCCATCTAAAACCTGTTCAAATCCATCTAAAAACCTGTTCAAATCCAACTAAAACCTGTTCAAAGCCATCTAGAACCTGTTCAAATCCATCTAAAACCTATTCAAATCCATCTAAAACCTATTCAAATCCATCTAGAACCTGTTCAAATCCATCTAGAACCTGTTCAAATCCATCTAAAACCTGTTCAAATCCATCTAAAACCTGTTCAAATCCATCTAAAACCTGTTCAAATCCATCTAAAACCTGTTCAAATCCAACTAAAACCTGTTCAAATCCATCTAAAAACCTGTTCAAATCCAACTAAAACCTGTTCAAAGCCATCTAGAACCTGTTCAAATCCATCTAAAACATATTCAAAGCCATCTAAAACCTGTTCAAATCCAACTAAAACCTGTTCAAAGCCATCTAGAACCTGTTCAAAGCCATCTAAAACCTGTTCAAATCCATCTAAAACCTGTTCAAACCCATCTAAACCCTGTTCAAATCCATCTAAAACCTGTTCAAATCCATCTAAAACCTGTTCAAATCCAACAAAGACCAATTCAAACCCAATGAAAACCTGTTCAAATCCAACTAAAACCAGTTCAAACCCAACAAAGACCAGTTCAAATTCAACTAAGACCTATTCAAATCCATTTAAAACCTATTCAAATCCATTTAAAACCTATTCAAATCCATTTAAAACCTGTTCAAATCCATCTAAAACCTGTTCAAAATTAACTCAAATGAGTTAAAACCAAACTAAAACCTATTCCAATCTCTCTAAAACCTGTTCAAATCCATGTAAAACCTGTTCAAATTCATCTAGAATTCTATTCAGGTTTTTGACCTGTCTTTTCCAGCACCGGCTCTCAATGGACCAACACCAACCTGGACCAGACCCAACACCAGACCAGAGACCTGAGCCAGACTTTCTCTGAAGGTGAGTCCAGAACTGAAGTGTTTGGAAGATAAGGATTACAGATGTGTGTTTTATGAATAAGCAGATGAATAAATGGAATTAATTTGAACAATGTCAAAATCATAGAGAAAAAACAACTACTTACCTTTGACCCTTACAGATGATGAAAACACTGAAAAAAATCCTCTGTGATTTAAGCAGCCCATAAAATATTTAAAGGCTCAATTTGATTAAAAATTTTTTTTAATGTTAGTAAAACTCTTTCTGAAAAAATTGTAAACAATTTAGTAAAGAAAAAAATACAGTGTTAGTTTTTTTAAAGTGTTTTTCAATTTAAAAAATTTGGAAAAAAGATGTAAAACTGACAAAAGTGCTATTACTTTTAGTCTAAATCCAGTTTAGTCCCTGGGTCTGGTCTTTAATGTGTTCTGATGATGTGACATCAGAATTTCCAGAGTCACATTAAGTCAATTACATCATCTGCATTTTATCACCTTAAAAACATTTCCAGAGTCAAAGGGATGATGTCTCAACCAGACTTAGAGAAACTTATCCATGCTTTTATCTGCAGCAGGTTAGATTATTGTAACGGCTGCTCACTGGTCTCTCAAAACGAGGGTTAAGACAGCTGCAGCTTATTCAGAACGCTGCTGCTCGGGTTCTAACTAACACCAGGAAGAACAACCACATCAGTCCAGTTTTAAAATCTCTGCACTGGCTTCTGTTGCTCAGAGAATACACTTTAAACAGCACTGCTGCTTTACAAGTCTCTTTTTTTAGCACCGGAATATTAAAAGGGGTGCAGTTTACAAACCCAGGCAGAATTTGTGATTTTTTTTTTTGCCCAGTTTTCAGAGAATAATAATGATAACACAAAAACTGTTTTGAAGCCATTTATTGTCAAACAACTGTGTTTACTCTTTTTAAATCATAATGACAACAGAAACTACCCAAATGACCTGATGACACAAACAGGTTTGAATGGCTACTAAAGGTCTGTCTGAGTCATGGGAAAAGCAAGAGAATTGTCAAAGGACCTGTGGGAAAAGGTAAATGAACTGTATAAAACATGACAGGGATATAAGACAAGACAAGATATTTATTTTTGTATAGCCCAATATAACAACAGCCGCCTCAAAGGGCTTAACAGACTGCACTAGACAACATCCCCGTCCTTAGACACTCTATATAAAATTCCAAGGATTTGAGAAAGCCCATCAACAGTGTTCAAACTCTAATAAAGAAGTAAAAAATAAAAAAGGTCAGGTAGACCAACAAAAAATTCAGCCACAGCTGCCAGGAAAATTGTTCGAAAAACCCACAAGTAACTTCAGCTGAAATACAATGAAAACGTGCTGTGGTTGTTTCAAGATGAACAATAAAGAGGCACTTGAAGAAAAATGTACTGCAGGGTCGAGTCGCCAGAAGAAAGCCATTACTTCACAAACACCACAAAGCACCCCACTTACAATACGTCAAACAGCTCAGAGACAACCTCGGAACTTCTGGAACAAAGTCATTTGGAGTGATAAGAGTAATATTAAACTTTCTGGCCACAACCACAAAGGTTACAATTGGAGTCAACAAAGCTCTGATGAAAGGTACACAGTCCTTCTGTGAAACATGGAGGTGGAGCTGATGTTTCGGGGATGTGTGAGCTACAAAAGGCTCAGGATGAAAGATGAATGCAGCATGTTTTCAGAAAATACTGGAGGAACATTTGTTCTCATCAGCCCTGAAGCTGCACATGGGACGTACTTCCAACAGGACAACGATCCAAAGCACAAGTCGACCTGTCGTTGGCTACAGCAGCAGAAAGAGAAGGTTCTGGACTGACCTCAGTCTGACCTCAGTGTCATTGAGACACTCTGAGATCTCAAACATGCAGTTCATACAAGAACCAAGAATTTACAGGAACTGAAGGTTTTTTGCCAAAAAGAATGTGCAGCTTTACATCTGAGAAAATAAAGAGCCTCATCCACAAACACCACAAAAGACTTCAGGCTGTCATTGATGTTAAAGGTGCAGTACATAGTATTAAGAACTGGGGGTATGTAAACTTATGATCAGGGCAAATGCCTCTGATCATAAGTTTCTGTGGTCATTATGATTTAAAAAGAGTAAACACATTTGAAGACCTAGGACACGCTGGAGGGACTGTGTCTCTCGGCTGGAAGAGCAGGAGGAAGTGCCTGGGGACCAGGGTGTCTCTGCTTAGACTGTTGCCCTTGCCACCCTGCCCCAGATAAGTGGTAGAAGATGGATGGACAATAAAGGGTTTCATCCAACCACTAACTATGAGTGTTTTATTATTCATATTCTCTGAAAAATCACAAAACTTATGAGCACAACTGTATTTTCCTTTTGAACCTTCAGGGACTCTGAGAACATCTGGGACAGGCTTCTGCTTGAGCCCAGAGATAGAACCAAACGTGTTCAGAGTAAGGAACATAAGAAAAAGAAGAAAAAGAAGAGTGCAAGCGGAGCTAAAAGGAAAGTTTTCTCTAGAACATTGTTAGGTGTCAACGTTACACAGAGGAAAATAGCGTGCGCCTCCATCAGTGCAAGCTCCTAAGTCATGCAAACCCAAAAATGTTTACATCAAATTAAAGCTTAAAGTCTCATTTTTCAGACGATATAAACCATTTTAAGACATTAAAACCACATATTTGACACCAAAGCCCGTTTTACAGACAAGCACAAAGATGGAGATTGGTCTTACCTTTGACGGGTCTATTGGACTGAACCGCTACAAAATCCCACAAACTGGGTCTCATTCTGCTCATAAAGGTCCAGGGAATAATATCCAGTAAAATAATAAGGTCCAAAAGATATGTTAAAGCCTCCAAGGCACAAAAACTGCAGAAAAGTTTTCCCAACTTGAAATCAGCTGCTACACTTTATGTCGTTTCTTTTGTAAATAAAACACATCATTCCTTTTCTACCGCCCAAAAAAGCTAATCACACGCTACCAGGAAGTGTTAGCATTAGATTGACACCTTGTTTGGCCAATTGAAAGGGGTTTTGGTCAGCCTTTGACCAATGAGAAGACTTGGAACTCCACAGACGGATGAACGACTTTAGTTTGGACTAGAAGCGTCACTGAGCGTCCTCAATACGAAAAATTGAGCCAATGAGTTATGGTTTACGGCAATAACAAATACGGTTTACGGCAATAACAAATACGGTTTACGGCAATACCAAACACGGTTTACGGCAATAACAAATACGGTTTACGGCAATACCAAACACGGTTTACGGCAATACCAAACACGGTTTACGGCAATACCAAACACGGTTTACGGCAATACCAAACACGGTTTACGGCAATACCAAACACGGTTTACGGCAATAACAAATACGGTTTACGGCAATACCAAACACGGTTTACGGCAATACCAAACACGGTTTACGGCAATAACAAATACGGTTTACGGCAATAACAAACACGGCAACTTTTTTAAAAAAATTCAGGGTCTGGGGTTCCTCGCATCAGAGAAGAGGAGAGAGAGGCAGCTGCATCAACACTTGTGTCTTTTATGAGTTAAAACTATACTCTTTTTATATTTTACATATTATAAATAATAAATATCATCTGTTTTAGTTTTTTTATGCATTTTAGACAGGCTGTTGAAGAAAAAAAAAAAAGAAGTAGAGAGAGCCAGCCGCAGCAGGAGGGAGGCAGGAGGGGGGCAGGAGGGAGGCAGGAGGGAGGCAGGAGGAGGCAGGAGGAGGCAGGAGGGAGGCAGGAGGGGCAGGAGGGGGCAGGAGGGAGGCAGGAGGAGGCAGGAGGGAGGCAGGAGGGAGGCAGGAGGGGCAGGAGGGGCAGGAGGGAGGCAGGAGGGGGCAGGAGGGAGGCAGGAGGGAGGCAGGAGGAGGCAGGAGGGGCAGGAGGAGGCAGGAGGGAGGCAGGAGGGAGGCAGGAGGGAGGCAGGAGGGGCAGGAGGAGGCAGGAGGAGGCAGGAGGAGGCAGGAGGGAGGAGGCAGGAGGAGGCAGGAGGGAGGCAGGAGGGGCAGGAGGAGGCAGGAGGGAGGCAGGAGGGGGCAGGAGGGGGCAGGAGGAGGCAGGAGGGGGCAGGAGGAGGCAGGAGGGGGCAGGAGGGGCAGGAGGGGGCAGGAGGGGCAGGAGGAGGCAGGAGGGGGCAGGAGGAGGCAGGAGGAGGCAGGAGGGGCAGGAGGAGGCAGGAGGGGGCAGGAGGGGGCAGGAGGGGGCAGGAGGAGGGCAGGAGGGAGGCAGGAGGAGGTGGGTTTTGACACCTCTCTGTTCTCTCCTTTTCTCTTTCTAATGCTGTTGGAGCCTTGAAAACACTAAATTGCAGTGCTATGACCAATGTTTATAGTTTACAGTGTGTTTTTATTTGTGGATATTATTCAAAAATATATATTTTATCCCAAAACACTAATTTTTACTATTTTCATATGTAAACATGTCAATTATTATGGAATATTAATTATAATAACTAATATAGTTACACTGTGTAAATTCAGGTTCCTCCAGGTGTAATCTTTCAGAAGAGCCCTCATTGAAGTCTTGGGTTGAAGCATTCAGAACTTATTGCACTTTTTCCAAATGTGTTAGTTTGATAAAATGAATAAATCATTTTAGTGGAATAAAGCGCCTAGATTAACCAACATTAAAACTGCTGTAAAATACTCATTTTTACAGATATTCTTTTCAAATTTGAAATGTGAGTAGTCATCCAGTAATTCTTTTGGCCCACAGTGTGTTTTAGTCCCCAACTACCTGCTGAAGCTTCAGACACTTTTATTTTCACTAAATATTTTAGGCGAGCACACAAAAAGTAATTTTTTTTGTGTGTTCCAAAGTGTATAAAATTTTATCAGTAATACTTAGACAGATTCTGACTGCTCTGAGTGAAACTAGAGACTGTTACCTTTACAAAGAGCCCACACTTGTAATTAAATTCCAGGGGTTCAATAACAGCAATCCTTTTAATTTGGAGAGGTCCCATTACACACAATACAGCCAAAATGACCCAAAGTATGAACAGGTTAAAATTTAAGCTGTTCCAGGTTTTTGATTTAAACTTTGTCTATGTATTTTAAAATAGTCTTCTGTAAAGCAGAGCCTGTGTATAATCTGCAATATCAATAAAATGGCCTTGCCTTGACGTGGTGATGTCATAATGTAACAGGCCTGGTGCTTCTGGACTTGAGCCAGCAGACTCTGACTGGACTCATGCAGCACGTCGTGGACCAGATGGTGACCTCAGACCAGATCAGAGCCGAAGACCGAGACCAAGTGCTGCAAGTCCTTCTGCTGCCTCACAGGTTTAGTCCGGTCTAGATCTGATTTAGTTCTGGTTTAGTCCTGGTTTAGTCCTGGTTTCAATTCAATTCGATTCAAATTGAATCGATTATATATATATGTGTATCGATTTTATGTCTGATTTTTAATACAGAATTTTACTTTTGAGCTTTTATGTGGCACTTGCTGGTCTGTTTTATGTTATGTCTTTTATATGTCTGACTTTGTACTTTGCACTTTGAGCTTCTGGCACATTTTTTTCCAATGTGGTTTTATACTGCAAATGGCAAATAAAGTGAATTGAATTGAATTGAATTGAATTGGTTTAGACCTGGTTTTGTTCTGGTTTTGTTCTGGTTTTGTCCTGGTTCTGACCTGGTCTTGTCTGGGCTTTGTCCTCAGTGATGAAGAGGCAGTAAACAGCAGCAGGAGCAGAAAGGTGAGACTGGTTCAGTCCGGTCTGGACTTGGTTTTGGACTTAAGGTTTTTAACCTGTTTATATTTACTCACAGGGAGACGGTCTTTGGTCAAAATCTGGCTTGGACCAGACCTCAGAGCGGACCTCAGAGCAGACCGAGGCCACTGTAATCTTCGCCGGTGAGTCCGGACCCGGTCTGGACCTGGTCTGGACCTGGTCTGTACCTGGCCTAGACTTTTTTTCTTTGACTCAAGAAAAAAAGCAAAAATAACTCAAAGAAAAATCTAATGCGAGGGAATTCTTCAGGTAGAAAACAGTTAAATAGAAAATGAATGTTGGAGTTTGTGTGAAAAGCATTGTGGGAAATGTAGTAATAGCTCTCTCAGCAGATATCAGCTGCAGGTTTTATGAAAGACGGATTGTCTGTTCCTCAGGTAGCGTCAGTTTCCTGAGCAGCCCGTTGGTGGCGCTGGTTCGTCTGAAGGAGCCGGTTCTGATGGAGTCCATTCTGCAGGTTCCCCTTCGGTTCATCTTTGTGTTTTTAGGACCATCCTCCAACAACGATCATCTCCAGACGGCACGCACCGTCACTATGCTCATGTCAGACCAGGTACCAAACCAGGTCAGATCCCAGTAAAACTGGGTGAGATCCAACTAAAACCCTATCTTTGCAGAGTTTTATCGATAACTGGTACAGAGCTGTGGACCGGGAGGACCTGCTGAAGGCCGTGAACCGGTATTTGGACAGCCATATTGTCCTTCAAACAGACTTAACCAAAAAAGCCAGAGAGGAACCAGCTGAAAAAAACAACGGCAAAGAACAAGGTCTTTATCAGAGTATTTGCACTCAAGTATAAGCACTGTTGCTCGGCCAAAATATTACTCAATTACTAGAACTAGTGTTAAAAAAGTACATATAAAAAGACAACTAATTACTAGTTACTTTCAGGCCATTGACGTTTAAAGCAACACTTTGTAACTTCAAAAGCTGTAAACACAATAAAGGACTAAACGAGAAAATGCTGCAGTAATATTCACATGAACTGTTACTTTTTATATCAATCTGATGAGTATCCTGCTATAAAGTATATTTGTGTGAATGTATTCTTGCTCACAAAGACTAGGCACAAAGGTTAATATTTTTATTCTATTTCTAAAACCAGTCCATATCAATTTAGGCTTATTATTTTAATGATTTTCAGATCCATATTTCAAGAACAGAGGCAAGGCAAGTTTATTTAATCAACAGCAATTCAAAGTGCTATCCTCCTCTGGAAGACTGTTCCAGATTTTAGCTGCATAAACCTGAAACACTCCCTGACCCTGTGCCTGAGCAGGACACCTGTCCTTGAGGTCCTCAGAGTCCCAGAGGGTTCATATGGGACAGGTCAGAGCCTTATACACCAGCAGAGCTGCTTTAAACTCTATCCTCTGAGAGACAGGAAGTGTAGAGACCTGACAACAGGACTAATATGGTTTTACTTCCTGGTCCTGGTCAGGACTCTAGCAGCAATTTTTCGTTTGTCCTGCAGCTGTCTTACTTCTGGCTCAGTGAGTCCAGGTCAGACCACTGCAGTAGTCTGACCTGCTGGAGATAAATGCATGGATAAATCTCTCTAAGCCTGCTTTAGACACAATACCCTTGATTTTTGAGATGGTAAAAAGCTGTTTGTGTTATTGCTTTGATGTGGCTGTTCAAGTTCAAATCTGAGTCCTGTTTAAACCCCAGATTTCAAACTTGTGTTGATGATTTCTCATCTGTGTTGTGGAGTTTATTGTCCGTGAAGGTTCACAGTCATCCAGGACATCTTAAAAAAAAAGGATGAAGTAAAAGCATCTGGATTCAGTTTTTAATGTGAAGACTTTTCGTCTCTAATTCTAAGAGACTTTATCAGTTTTGAGATCTGGGATTCTACACATTAGAGACTTACAACTGTGGGGGCGCAGTGGCTCAGTGGTAGAGCGGTTGTCCCTTAACTGGAAGGTTGGCGGTTTGATTACTGCTCTCCTCACACTTCATACTGTCGTTATGTCCCCCTTGCCTCCAGTGGTGTTCCAGCTGTAACACTGGTGAATGTAAGCTTAATGTAAAAGCGCTTTGAGTGCCTTGGGTGGAAAAGGGCTGTATAAAACCAATGCTTTGGCAATAGCATTATCCTGTTGTCAGCATCATCCAGCCAATCAAAGAAGAGTATAGAGCTGATAGAAGCGGGACATGTCACAGAGCAGCACATGACAGGCTAAGGTTGGAGCTGACAGCTGTCTGTCAGAACTGTGTTAGAGGTAAAAGACGAGGCTAATTAGCAGCAAACATCAACTAATATCAAAAAATCTAGACTACTCAGTAACAAATACTTTAGCAAAGTAGATTACTAACCTTATATTATAATTAATTACAAGTTAAAACTACCCTGCGACTTACTAGCCACTGTGTATTCTGCCTCAGGCCCACACCTGCTGGGATAGGCTCCAGTCACTCGTGAACCCTAACGGGAATAAGCAGTAGAAAATGAATGACTGAATGAATAAACAAGTGAAAACACTGTAATATATACTAAAATATTACACATTACCCCAGAAATCTACTCAATTACAGTTAATTAAGTATTTGTGTACCTCTATTTTTAAAATAAAGTTTAGAGACGACTGTGGTTTCCTGAGGCTGGCCAGACCTCAGAGCCATTATTGTGACTAAAGTAGACTTTTATGTGTATCTCTGCAGGCCTGTTGGTGCTGGGCAGCCCCACCGAGGACCCTCCCGAGGACCCCCTGCGTCGCACGGGGCGGCTCTTCGGGGGGCTTCTGAAAGATGTCCAGCGGCGTTACCCTCAGTACGGCTCTGACCTCAGGGATGCTCTGGACCCTCAGTGTCTCGCTGCCATCATTTTCATTTACTTCGCCGCTCTGTCTCCGGCCGTCACCTTCGGAGGCCTGCTGGGTGAGAACTGCCAAAACCTGTCTGAACCCACCCAAAACCTGTCATAGCTCCAGCTCAAGAGCCATAACAAAGATAGACCACACCAAGCATTTATTTGGAGTAATTTATTCCATATGTTAAGTGGATAATCTATAAATAAAGGTAAAAATCTGTCGCCAGAGGACGCCGCCTGGGAGAGCGCAGAGACACAGGAAGAGTAGTTAGTAGGCTCCTTAAATATCCAGGGACACCGGGCCCAGGTGCCTCTGATTAACAGACAGCCCACTGCCAGAAGGTAGTATCTACCACAATCCCACTCTTTGTTAGAAGGAAGTCCTCTCAGGATATCCCAAAAGACTTGTAAGACATTACAAATTTATGAAATTGTAGAAAAGGTTTGAGTAAAAGCATCTGGAGTTTTCAAGGTGAAGACGTTTTGTCTCTAATTCTAAGAGACTTTATTAATTCTGAGTTCAACTGTAAGAGAGCTGAGCTTTATCTCTAGAGGGAGGGGCTTAACCTGAAACTAAACCTGATTGGACCAGACTGTTCTGGTCTCATAATCGTTAGCTCTGAAAGGACAGTGTGACTCCTGATGTGAGAGTCATTAGTGACACTGTTCTATTCAGGTGCTATGTTTGTTTTTCTAAGGTAAGTCTTTTTTGTTTTAGGTTTAAGAACACTGTTGTAAATACTAGGCATCATGAATCTGAGACCACCTCTTCTGCTCAAAGAAGGCTTTTCCATTTTCACAGTAATGTCTTCCTTCAGCCCTCTCTCAAACCATCTGGCCTCATTGGACAAAATTCAGACATTGCTGTCCTCAAAGGAGTGTCCTTTCTCTTTGAGGTGGAGGTGGACTCAGACTCAGGTCCAGGACTGGCTCTTCTGTGCTGATACATCCTCTTGTGAAGCTGTTGTGTAGTTTCTCCAAAATAACTGTCACTGCACTCTTCACTGAACTGAATAAACTACATTACTCTGTTTGTGGGGGTCTTATCTTTAGGATGGACCAGTTTTTGACACAGAGTGTTCCTGGTTTAAAGTGGACTGGAATGTTGTGTTTGTAGAAAATCCTTTTAAGTTTTTCCAGATAAATCAGATAAAACCCTTATCATTTATGTAAAAATGGAAAAAAAACTTCTTTGAACAGAGGAGGTGGCCTCAGATAGACAAAATATCTTCACCTTGAAAACTGTGTCCAGATGCTTTTACTCAAACCTTTTCTTCAAGATGTCCTGGATGACTGAGAACCTTCACAGACATTTATGACAGGGGTACTCAATAGGCGGACCGCGGTCCGGATCCGGACCCCGAGAGGCTTTGATCTGGACTGCAAGACATTATTCATAATTACAAGTAAAACCTTTTTTTGAACCGGCACTCCTAGGACAGCTACGCCAACACGCGAGGGTCCTCAGGTTACTATGGTTACGGACAGAGCAGCGGGAAATTTCAACATGTTTAGCGTAGCCTGATAATGCGTTAGAAACGACTAAAATCTAAAAGTTGATCCTTGACAAAAAATAACGAAGATTCACTGACGTTATGGACGGAGAGGGATCGTTTGTTTCAATCAGAAAATACAGCTCCTACAGCCCTTTTCCTCTTGTCCCGGCTGCTGTGATAATCAGAGAATCAATCCAGAACTGAACCAGGACTGGACAGTTTTTATGTCAGGATTAAAAAGACTCAGAGGAAAGTGAGGACGTCTAATAATGTGGTGAGTTGTACATTTGTCTGTCAACTTCTTTATTGTGTTGTAATTTAAGGACTTGACTCGTTTTTCGCATATTTGACCTCATTTACAAACAACGTGAGGAAATACCTCACGCTATTTGCGTTCATTTGAACCTAACACGCGTTCATTTGAACCTAACACATGTTCATTTGAACCCAACACGTGTTCATTTGAACCTAACACACGTTCATTTGAACCCAACACATGTTCATTTGAACCCAACACGTGTTCATTTGAACCTAACACATGTTCATTAAAAACTCAACACACGTTCATTTGAACCCAACACATGTTCATTTGAACCCAACACACGTTCATTTGAACCCAACACATGTTCATTTGAACCCAACACGTGTTCATTAAAAACTCAACACACGTTCATTTGAACCCAACACATGTTCATTTGAACCTAACACATGTTCATTAAAAACTCAACACATGTTCATTTGAACCTAACACATGTTCATTTGAACCCAACACGTGTTCATTTGAACCTAACACATGTTCATTTGAACCTAACACATGTTCATTTGAACCCAACACGTGTTCATTTGAACCTAACACATGTTCATTTGAACCTAACACATGTTCATTTGAACCTAACACACGTTCATTTGAACCCAACACATGTTGATTTGAACCCAACACATGTTCATTTGAACCTAACACGTGTTCATTAAAAACTCAACACACGTTCATTTGAACCCAACACATGTTCATTTGAACCCAACACACGTTCATTTGAACCCAACACATGTTCATTTGAACCCAACACGTGTTCATTAAAAACTCAACACACGTTCATTTGAACCCAACACATGTTCATTTGAACCCAACACATGTTCATTTGAACCCAACACACGTTCATTTGAACCCAACACACGTTCATTTGAACCCAACACATGTTCATTTGAACCCAACACATGTTCATTTGAACCCAACACACGTTCATTTGAACCCAACACACGTTCATTTGAACCCAACACACGTTCATTTGAACCCAACACATGTTCATTTGAACCCAACACATGTTCATTTGAACCTAACACATGTTCATTAAAAACTCAACACATGTTCATTTGAACCCAACACGTGTTCATTTGAACCCAACACGTGTTCATTTGAACCTAACACATGTTCATTAAAAACTCAACACACGTTCATTTGAACACAACACACGTTCATTTGAACCTAACACACGTTCATTTGAACACAACACGCGTTCGTTTGAACCTAACACGCGTTCATTTGAACCTAACACATGTTCATTTGAACCCAACACGTGTTCATTTGAACCTAACACATGTTCATTTGAACTCAACACGCGTTCATTTGAACCTAACACGCGTTCATTTGAACCTAACACATGTTCATTTGAACCTAACACATGTTCATTTGAACCTAACACGTGTTCATTTGAACCTAACACATGTTCATTTGAACACAACACACGTTCATTTGAACCTAACACGCGTTCATTTGAACCTAACACATGTTCATTTGAACTCAACACGCGTTCATTTGAACCTAACACGCGTTCATTTGAACCTAACACATGTTCATTTGAACACAACACACGTTCATTTGAACACAACACACGTTCATTTGAACCCAACACACGTTCATTTGAACTCAACACACGTTCATTTGAACCGAACACACGTCCATTTGAACACAACACACGTTCATTTGAACTCAACACGCGTTCATTTGAACCCAACACGTGTTCATTTGAACCTAACACACGTTCATTTGAACCTATCACACGTTCATTTGAACCTAACACACGTTCATTTGAACTCAACACACGTTCATTTGAACCCAACACACGTTCATTTGAACCTAACACACGTTCATTTGAACCTAACACACGTTCATTTGAACCTAACACACGTTCATTTGAACCCAACACACGTTCATTTGAACCCAACACACGTTCATTTGAACCCAACACACGTTCATTTGAACCCAACGCGTTCATTTGAACCTAACACACGTTCATTTGAACCCAACACGTGTTCATTTGAACCCAACACGTGTTCATTTGAACCCAACACGTGTTCATTTGAACCCAACACGTGTTCATTTGAACCCAACACACGTTCATTTGAACCTAACACATGTTCATTTGAACTCAACACACGTTCATTTGAACCCAACACGTGTTCATTTGAACCCAACACATGTTCATTTGAACCCAACACACGTTCATTTGAACCCAACACACGTTCATTTGAACCTAACACATGTTCATTTGAACCCAACACATGTTCATTTGAACCCAACACACGTTCATTTGAACCTAACACATGTTCATTTGAACCCAACACATGTTCATTTGAACCCAACACACGTTCATTTGAACCCAACACATGTTCATTTGAACTCAACACGCGTTCATTTGAACCCAACACCTGTTCATTTGAACCCAACACACGTTCATTTGAACCCAACACATGTTCATTTGAACCTAACACATGTTCATTTGAACACAACACATGTTCATTTAAACTCAACACACGTTCATTTGAACCCAACACATGTTCATTTGAACCCAACACGCGTTCATTTGAACCTAACACACGTTCATTTTAACCTAACACACGTTCATTTGAACCCAACACACGTTTATTTGAACACAACACACGTTCATTTGAACCCAACACACGTTCATTTGAACCCAACACACGTTCATTTGAACCCAACACACGTTTATTTGAACACAACACACGTTTATTTGAACACAACACACGTTTATTTGAACACAACACACGTTCATTTGAACCCAACACACGTTCATTTGAACCTAACACACGTTCATTTGAACCCAACACACGTTCATTTGAACCTAACACACGTTCATTTGAACCCAACACACGTTCATTTGAACCTAACACACGTTCATTTGAACCTAACACACGTTCATTTGAACCCAACACATGTTCATTTGAACCCAACACACGTTCATTTGAACCTAACACGCGTTCATTTGAACCTAACACACGTTCATTTGAACCTAACACACGTTCATTTGAACCCAACACACGTTCATTTGAACACAACACACGTTCATTTGAACCTAACACGCGTTCATTTGAACCTAACACGCGTTCATTTGAACCTAACACACGTTCATTTGAACCTAACACGTGTTCATTTGAACCTAACACATGTTCATTTGAACCTAACACATGTTCATTTGAACACAACACACGTTCATTTGAACCTAACACACGTTCATTTGAACCTAACACGTGTTCATTTGAACCTAACACATGTTCATTTGAACCTAACACATGTTCATTTGAACATAACACGTGTTCATTTGAACCTAACACATGTTCATTTGAACCCAAGACACATTCATTTGAACCTAACACGTGTTCATTTGAACCTAACACGTGTTCATTTGAACCTAACACACGTTCATTTGAACCCAAGACACATTCATTTGAACATAACACGTGTTCATTTGAACCTAACACATGTTCATTTGAACCCAAGACACATTCATTTGAACCTAACACGTGTTCATTTGAACATAACACGTGTTCATTTGAACCTAACACATGTTCATTTGAACCCAACACACGTTCATTTGAACCCAACACACGTTCATTTGAACCTAACACGTGTTCATTTGAACCTAACACATGTTCATTTGAACCCAAGACACATTCATTTGAACCTAACACGTGTTCATTTGAACCTAACACATGTTCATTTGAACCCAACACACGTTCATTTGAACCCAACACATGTTCATTTGAACCCAACACACGTTCATTTGAACCCAACACACGTTCATTTGAACACAACACACGTTCATTTGAACCCAACACACGTTCATTTGAACACAACACATGTTCATTTGAACACAACACATGTTCATTTGAACACAACACATGTTCATTTGAACCTAACACATGTTCATTTGGGAGATTAAAAACATTAAAGGTGTAAAGGAGGGTTTATGAGTGACACAGGTTAAGTCTTCCTTAAGTTGTGTTAGCATTAGCTGTTGCTAATAATTAACAGTAACAGTTATTTTTTAGCAACAGCTAATGCTAAAGAAATGCTCAGTGCATTTTCCCTTGTTCCTGTTGTTTTCAGAGGAACGACAACAGAAAGAGATCAATGACTGCATCTTTGTCATATTAATTTAACAAATGTTTTGGTTTGATTTGATTATTTTGTATTTAAAATGTTCTCACACATGTATAAAGGAGTATTAGGACTTATCTGCAGGATTCCAGGCTGTTGTCAATAAACCACCAGGTCCTGAGCTTTAGCTTTAGCCTCTTTTGATTTGTTTTTTTTTTACCTGTTGTCTGTGAGATGTGTTTGGAAAAAGCTAAACACTCAAACATGGAAACAATAAAATAAAATACAGAAAACAGTGGATTATCTACATTCATCTCCAGATTGTTTAAGAGGCTGTAGGTGTGGAATAAATGAGACTTTACTTTATATTATATTCACATATCCTTTTATTTAAATTTTCCGGACCCCTCACTTGAGGAAAGTTAACTAAGCGGACCTCGGCTGATTTTAATTGAGGACCCCTGATTTATGAAATTGTATTAACCTTACCACCATGTGACTAAACAAAGATATTACCCATTGACCTATTATATTGGGTCAAACTGTCCTCTGATAGATATGTTTATACTGTAGACAGATACTGACTACTACCACTCTAAGATCATCAACTCACCTGACTCACCTGACTTTGTCCACCTGATCCACCACCTACATCGGATTTAACAGCTGATGATTTTGTGTCGACCGCCTGTCGCCAGACCACCACCTGTCGAATTCATCCACACCCCTGATATGTGCTTGTTCCCTTCTTTTTCTCCTCTAACAGATGATTCCAAGGTCATTAGTTCTAACCACCCTACCACCTGCCCGCTGGATCCCATCCCCACACATCTCCTTCAGGCCATCTCTCCATCTGTTGTACCTGCTCTAACCCACATCCTTAACTCATCTCTCTCCACTGGGTCATTCCCCACAGCTTTCAAAGAGGCCCGCATCACACCACGACTGAAGAAACCCACTCTCAACCCTACACTGTTAGAAAACTACAGACCGGTTTCCCTCCTTCCCTTTACTGCCAAAGCTCTGGAGCGAGTTGTGTTTAACCAGCTCTCCTCCTTTCTCACACGAAACAACCTCCTGGACCAGAACCAGTCTGGGTTCAAGAGCGGACACTCCACCAAAACTGCACTGCTCTCAGTCATCGAAGCCCTGAGACTGGCAAAGGCAACATCCAAGTCATCTGTCCTCATCTTACTGGATCTGTCTGCTGCCTTTGACACCGTTAACCATCACATCCTCCTGTCTTCTCTCAGTGCGATGGGTGTCTCTGGAATGGCGTTACAATGGTTCAAGTCTTACCTCTCGGGTAGGTCATTCAGAGTATCCTGGAGAAACGAGGTTTCTGAGTCCCAAAATCTCAATACGGGGGGCCTCAGGGCTCAGTTCTTGGACCGCTACTCTTTTCCATAAACATGACCTCCCTCGGCTCTGTCGTTCAGAAACATGGCTTTTCCTATCACTGCTGCAGATGACACTCAACTCCACTTGTCATTTCAACCTGATGATCCGACAGTCTCTGCTCGTGTCTCGGCCTCAGTGACATCTCACTTTGGATGCAGGACCATCACCTGCAGCTGAGCGTTACAAAAACAGAACTGTTTGTGATTCCGGCCAAACCCAAAGAACCCCCACAACCTCTCCATTCAACTAGGCTCATCAACCATTACACCGTCCAGCACTGCCAGAAATCTGGGAGTGGTAACTGATGATCAACTAAACTTCACAAGTCATGTTGCCAGCACCACCAGGTCCTGTAGATTCATCCTCTACAACATTAGGAAAATTAGACCTTTCCTATCAGAGCACTCGACGCAAATCCTAGTCCAGGCTCTTGTCTTGTCCAAACTGGATTATTGCAACACTCTGCTGGCTGGACTCCTGCTGCACAACCAAACCTCTGCAGCTGATCCAGAATGCAGCAGCAAGAGTGGTCTTTAAAGAACCAAAGAGAGCACACGTAACTCCTCTCTTCATTAGTTACACTGGCTCCTGTTGACGCCTGCATCAAGTTCAAAGCTATGTTCTTGTCCTACAAGACCACCACTGGCTCCGCCCCCTCATATCTTCACTCACTGATACAGACCTATGTTCTACCAGATCCCTGCGCACTGCAAATGAACAACGTCTGGTGGTACCATCCCAAAAAGGAAAAAAATCCCTCTCACGTACCTTTCTATCGATTCCTTTTCTTCAAAAAAAATAAAATAAAATAAAATGGACTAGTTTTTGGTGCACTTATGCTTTTGTTACCTTGTGTTGTTAAAATTGCTTCCATTGTTTTCCTCACCTGTAAGTCACTTTCGATAAAAGCATCTGCTAAATGTAGACAGACATAGATATATAGATATTTACAGACAGACATATAAGAAGCCTCAGCAGCAACTTGTGCAGGTCTCATAATTTTTTTTGTCATTTAGTGTACGCTTTTATCCAAAGCGACTTACATTAAGCTTCCATTCACCAGTGTTACAGCTGGAACACCACTGGAGACAAGGGGGGTTAAGTGTCTTGCGCAAGGGCTCAAAGACAGTATGAACTGTGCAGAGAGCGGGAATCGAACCACCAGTTGAGGGACAACTGCTCTACCACTGAGCCACTGCGCCCCTTACCTCTGACCTGTGACCTCTGCAGGTGAGAAGACGCAGGGCCTGATGGGAGTGTCAGAGCTGATTGTTGCTACGGCGATGCAAGGCCTGGTCTTCAGCGTCCTGGGAGCTCAGCCGTTGCTCATCATTGGGTTTTCAGGTCCTCTGCTGGTCTTTGAGGAGGCCTTCTTCAACGTGAGTCCAGTCCAGGATCATACCAGGACCAGACCAGACCATGACCAGACCAGGACCAGACCAGGACAGAACTAGACCGTTTTGTTTGAACTAGTCAAAATAATTATGAATAATGGTTTTGCTCTGGTCCAGTTCTGCCAAGTTTTCGGGGTGGACTACCTGACGGGCCGGCTCTGGGTCGGGTTCTGGCTGGTTCTGATTGTCACTGTGACAGTGGCGCTGGAAGGAAGTGTTCTGGTCCGACACGTTTCCCGTTTCACTCAAGAGATCTTCTCCTTCCTCATCTCCCTAATCTTCATCTACGAGACCTTTGTGAAGATCTTCAAGGTCAGATTACCTAAAACTTGCTTTACCCCCCCCCCTTACAAAGAACCTTCTCTAGAACATCCAAAACTAGGTCAAAAACATATAAACCTTTTCAAGTCTTTCTTAAACAATACACCAATGTCGTTTAAAACCCATAAAACCCTTAAAACACCTGCACCTGTTACCCCTACACATTCCCTTGACTTGGTCCAGGTTGGAACCTTTAAATGTTTTCTTGTTTCCCCGGGGACTATTTTAACACCTGGACAAGACAAAGGTAAGGTAAGAAAACACACACACACTACACACTTCACTAAAACACTTAAAATACCTTCACATAACCCACCACATATCACCAAAATGGTTTTGGCCTATTATTTTTTCAGGGCCGAGCATGAGTCAATCAAAGCGCTCCGCGCCAACTGGATACAACAATGGAAAGACAACAAACAATAAATACACTACAAAACCAAATTGTCTGCAATTATTTTCTTACTGTATATGTGCAAATTACTGTTTTAAAGGGCTGTGTGCTTTTAAAGTGCAAGTGCTAGAGTGCATTGTTAAAGTGCTTTCCGAGGTAACAAACTGGTTGTTTGTTACAAGACGGTTCAACAGCAGGCATGCCAACCAAGCCAACTCCAGCAGCATTGAGAATAGCTGCCATGACCTGGCTGTCTCCAGATAGTTGTGAAAAAACGCTGGGGTCTTTACTACAAGCATACAACTCTCGTAAGTAATCCTCTGAGGGGAAAACAAAAGAAGGTGCAGAAGCCAGCCTGCACCTCAATTCTCCTCCTGTTGTGTAACTTCCAGCTGATCAAAGCCATGCGTATGATTGTTTTCATGGAGCAATCCCTGGCCCCACTAACCAAGCTCCAGGCGGAAGAAAACGTGCCAGTTTCTGAAACTCGAGAGGATTGCACTTCCTCCTCCTCACCCTGAAAATGAGAGGTTGAGACAGAACATCGTCCTCTGGCGCCAGGAGGGCCTCTAGGCCTCTCGGATCAGGTCCAAGGCCAGAAGAGCACAAGTCATGACAATCATCAGCCTGAAGTGCGGCACCACAAGCCACACAACAGTGGGAGCCATCCATGTTGACAGCAACAGTTCTAATGGCGATAAGTGGAAAAAAAGGACAAAGCTGGGAGCTGGGCCGCGAGCACTGCCTTCACCAGCAGAAGCAAATTATTTAATCAAAAAAGCTAACATCATTACCAATTACTAGTATTAGAACTTCACTTTTAAGCCAATGCCGGGAGCAGGGGTGCACCTGCAGTCTTCTCCAGCAGAAGCAAAACACAAAATCAAAATGCTAACACCATTAGCAATAAGTAGCACTAGATTAAGAGTTTGCTATCGCAGCCCTCGAACTCTGCTGCTCCAACAGCACGAGTACAGGGCGTCCAACAACAGTGAATGTTAACCAAAAAGTTATTATACATTTTGCTGTGACTAATACCATGTACCGTGTAGACCAGCGATCCCCAACCTTTTATGCGCAACAGATCGGTTCAATAGACAATAGACAGATGTAAAACAAACAAAATAAAACATTGTTCAGACTCATATTATAAATAAAACAGAAATAATGTAAGTTATATATTATTCTCTCTCTGCGGCCCGGTCCAAAGCGACCAACAGACCGGTACCGGTCCGCGGCCCGGAGGTTGGGGACCGCTGGTGTAGACTGCACGCAAGAAGAAAAAAGGAACAGAGCTATGGATGACGCTGGACTATATTACCTGCAGTAGGTCATCCAGGGTGTCACAGGTGTGACTCTTTTGGTACTGCTACTCAAACAGCGCATGTGCGATGGAAACATTCAGTGTTTTCAGCACCGCCCTCTGGTTGTCAGTAGGGATAAAATAGACCCTGTTCAACTGTTGAACTAAAACCTGTTATAATTATTTAAAATCCTCCTAAATTCATTTGGGGCTGTGGTTCCAGATCTTCCAGGAGCATCCTCTGCAGGGCTGTTTCCATGACAATAGCTCACAGACGTCTGATTGGTCAAACAGCTCAGCGGGAGCAGAGCATGCTGGGAAAGGGGAGGGGCAGCCCAACACAGCGCTTCTGTCACTGTTGCTGATGAGTGGGACTTACCTGAGCGCCTTCTACCTGCGCAAGTTCAAGAACTCTTCCTTCTTTCCTGGACGGGTCAGAACCAAGACCAGGACTGGACTCGACCTGGACCGGACCAGGATAAAGACCAGACCAGGACCGGACCGGACCTCAGAGAGTTTGTAACTCTCACTTGGTCTGGACTAAAGTCTGGTCTCTGTTCCAGGTGCGGAGGATCATCGGGGACTTTGGAGTACCCATTGCCATCTTCATCATGGTCCTGGTGGACTACAGCATCCGGGACACGTACACACAGGTACAGGGTAAAACCAGGTCTAAACCTGTTTTAAACCTTGTCTAAACCAGGTCAAAAACAGGTCAAAAACAAGTCTAAACCAGTCTAGACCAAACCAATCCTGACTGTTCTAACCACAGTGATTCTCCGCCGAGTTTAATGGAGCTTATAAACAGGACAATTTAGACAAAAAAATATCTGGTCCTGGTCCTGGTTCTGGTCCTGGGCTGTGGGGCTGTCTGCTCTCTGATTGGCTGTTGTGTGTGATGTCAGAAACTGAGCGTGCCCAGTGGCCTGTCGGTGTCCAGTCCTGAGAAGCGGTCCTGGCTCGTGTCTCCGCTCGGTGCTGACGGACTGTTTCCTGTTTGGATGATGGCAGCCAGCGCACT
Organism: Neodontobutis hainanensis; assembly: GCA_024349245.1. Classification (NCBI taxonomy): domain Eukaryota; kingdom Metazoa; phylum Chordata; class Actinopteri; order Gobiiformes; family Odontobutidae; genus Neodontobutis; species Neodontobutis hainanensis. The sequence goes on from JALDNG010000216.1 coordinate 395,967, forward strand.
TCCTGCCGTCCTCATCTTCATCCTGCTTTTCATGGAGTCGCAGATCACAGCGTAAGACTGAATTAAGACCGGACTGAACCACAGTAAGACTGAACCAGAGTTTAGTTTAGTTTACTTTATAATGTTTTTGTTAATGTGCACATTAATCTGACAAAATAAAAGATGCTTTACACCAGATTTAGCTAAAGCTAATTTCCATCTGCAGTACCTGGGCAGATAAAACAAATAAGACCGACTTGCCACTGTCTTGACCCTTGTCTTGATCCTTGACCCTGCAGGCTCATCGTCAGTAAGCGGGTGAGGAAGGGCACTGGTTTCCATGCTGACCTGCTCATCATTGTGCTGGTGGGCGGAGTCTCTGCGCTTTTTGGGTTGCCGTGGTTATCTGCGGCCACTGTTCGCTCCGTCACTCACACCAACGCTCTCTCCGTTGCCGTTGCCCCCGGAGACAAGTCCCACCTCCAGGAACTGAAGGAGCAGAGAGTGACGGGCTTCATGGTGGCACTGCTCGTCGGTGGGTCCTATTACCGCTGTCATTCTCCGATTGAGACAAAATTCGGTTTACATTTTGCTCAGGTGCACAACATTTTGATAAGGCAACTACTACTCTATTTCATACTTATAATATTTAAACTTCATAATTTAAATATAGCTATGATGTCATGAAACACATGTTTTTGCACCATTTATGTGATTTCTTGTTGAGTGACATTGAGAAAATTATCCCTAGAGACAGCTGCATTTATCTCTGAATGTGAATGTGGGTTAGGGTTTGGGTTAAGAACAGACAAATAGTCCATCATCTGAACAAATGAATGAGACTGAATATGACAATATTCTATTATAATATCTATTAGGACCTGCAGGAGGGGTCAGGAGAGGTCAGGAGGGGTCCAAGGGTCAGGAGAGGTCAGAAGGGGTCCAAGGGTCAGGAGAGGTCAGAAGGGGTCAGGAGAGGTCAGAAGGGGTCCAAGGGTAAGGAGAAGTCAGGAGGGGTCAGGAGAGGTCAGGAGGGGTCAGGAGAGGTCAGGAGGGGTCAGGAGGAGTCAGAAGGGGTCAGGAGAGGTCAGGAGGGGTCAGGAGGAGTCAGAAGGGGTCAGGAGAGGTCCGGAGAGGTCCAAGGGTCAGGAGAGGTCAGAAGGGGTCCAAGGGTCAGGAGAGGTCAGAAGGGGTCAGGAGAGGTCAGAAGGGGTCCAAGGGTAAGGAGAAGTCAGGAGGGGTCAGGAGAGGTCAGGAGGGGTCAGGAGAGGTCAGGAGGGGTCAGGAGAGGTCAGGAGGGGTCAGGAGGAGTCAGAAGGGGTCAGGAGGGGTCCAAGGGTCAGGAGAGGTCAGAAGGGGTCAGGAGAGGTCAGAAGGGGTCCAAGGGTAAGGAGAAGTCAGGAGGGGTCAGGAGAGGTCAGGAGGGGTCAGGAGGAGTCAGAAGGGGTCAGGAGAGGTCCGGAGAGGTCAGGAGGAGTCAGGAGGGGTCAGGAGAGGTCAGGAGGGGTCAGGAGAGGTCAGGAGGGGTCAGGAGGAGTCAGGAGGGGTCAGGAGAGGTCAGGAGGGGTCAGGAGAGGTCAGGAGGGGTCAGGAGGAGTCAGGAGGGGTCAGGAGAGGTCAGGAGGGGTCTAAGCACATTTGCTTTTAAAACGTGCAATTAATGGTTTCTTTAGTTGTTAATACTAGGGATGCGTCGAATATTCGGCCGGCCAAAAGACTTTTATCACCGAAACTATACGGTCGAAACGTTGTGATGACGCAAACGAAAGCCCATGTTGTGCTAAAGGAAACTGTCTGTGATACGAATGGAACACTTTTGCCCGGAAAGGCCCAGCCAACATGATGGGCATGAGAGAATCTGGGGGACTTTCCTTCCTGGGTGCCATATCAACTCAAACTCACTTCTTGTTGTTTGTAAATTGAAAAATTTAAACTTAAATAAATATGAATATAAACTAGGGTGCTGTCTTGTTTTAGCCAAGACAGTCTTTAAGCCCCCTGTCCCCTCTCACAGAGGATCTCTGCATAAACACTGTCCCAGTTTCTTATCTTTCTGTCCTGACTCTCCTGTTTTTCTCATAAAGCCAAAGCAGTGCACTTTGCTTGTAACTCCTTTGTCAGACTGTCTGTGTCAATCACAGAGTTACCATGGTTACAGCAATATTAACCAATTGGAAAAGCTCCACAGTAGTCCACATGTCTGTAACTCAACTCTGATGCCGAGCTGCTCTTCTCCAGCTTTTACCAATTCAGTCTGTCATCAGCCAAAAATAAAGTCAGTAATGTAATTACAGTAATAGAGTGTTTGCTGGTGGTATATTGATTTGATTTCTGTTAAACAAACTGCGAGTGTCCCAGTTTTGAGGTTTGAAAATCTGGGTCACCCTGCCATAGCTCTATTGTAGCTGTAGTTCTCACAAATGTATTGTGTGTCATTGACTTTTACACAGTACATTTGAGGTACTGTACTTTCTAACTTTTACTTGACCAAAGAAGTTCAATCACAGGTATCTGTACTTCTACTAAAGTACTCTGATTGGTCAGGTCTGTCGGTGCTGGTGGCTGAGCTCCTGAGGCAGATCCCGGTAGCTGTTCTGTTCGGAGTGTTCCTCTACATGGGCGTCATGTCTCTGCAGGGCATCCAGCTCACGGACCGCCTCCAGCTGCTGCTCATGCCCCCGAAGCACCACCCCACCCAGGGCTACGTCAGCAAGGTACTGCCCCCAAACAGCCTACACTGACCTCTGACCTCTGTATCTGTAGAACTATTACTGTGCATTCACACCAGACGCAAATCATTTGCACGTTTTGCCTGAGTTTATTCACTTCACAGACACAAATTTGCGTCATATGAGGGGCTTTGGCAGGGGTCTCGTTTGAAAATGGCTGACATAGATCTTGTTGAGAGGGTAGCTGCTGTTCTATGGAAGGGTGAAATACTGCCCAGACCTGTTCGTGTCCCGTGTCTGGGTTCGTCAGATTCTTCGGAGGCGAAGCCAGCTCAGTGACTTTCACCAACTCCTCCAGGAGCTGTGCCTAAAGACGGCCGCGTTCAGCTGTACTTCCAATTGAGCCGGTCCCAGTTCGATGACCTGTTGTTCCGTGTCGGTGCGAGGATTTCCCGCAGGACACTGCAGGTGCTCTATTGCACCTGCAGAGAACCTGTCCATCTGTCTCCGGTCAGTAAATCCTTTCATATTCTGTGTGATTACAATTTATATGCAAGTAAATCTAGTATTATTGCATTTTATCAAGCTCGTTGTTTAACTGTAAAAAGGTAAAAAGAAATGAAGATGTCACAAACACCAGTATTCTAAATTTATATTTGCTAATATTGAAATTGCAATTTGCATTTATAACAATGTTATAATATAAATGTCAATTCAATTTTTTATTTTCAGATCTTGCCCTCAGCCTCCCTGGGAAAGTCTACGCCAGGTACTGGAGAGGAGAATGCGGCCGATAGTTGAACCTCAGATTCAGGAGGAACAATGCAGTTTTGGTCCCGGTCGTGGAACACTGGACCAGCTCTATACCCTCTCCAGGGGCTGGAGGGTTTATGGGAGTTTGCCCAACCAGTCCACATGTGTTTTGTGGATCTGGAGAAGACATTCAACTGTGTCCCTCGTGGTGCCCTGTGGGGGGTGCTCTGGGAGTATGGGGTCCGGGGCCCTTTGCTAAGGGCTGTCCGGTCCCTGTACGACCGGAGCAGGAGCTTGGTTCATTGCCGGCAGTAAGTGAGACCTGTTCCTGGTGCATGTTGGACTCCGGCAGGGCTGCCCTTTGTCTCCGGTCCTGTTCATTATCTTTATGGACAGGATTTCTAGGCGCAGCCAGGGGCCGGAGGGAGTCTGGTTTGGGAACCACAGGATCTCGTCTCTGCTTTTTGCAGATGATGTTGTCCTGTTGGCTCCATCAAGCCAGGACCTTCAGCTGCACTGGGACGGTTTGCAGCCGAGTGTGAAGCGGCTGGGATGAGAATCAGCACCTCCAAGTCTGAGACCATGGTTCTCAGTCGGAAAAGGGTGGCTTGCCCCCTCCAGGTTGGTGGAGAGCTCCTGCCTCAAGTAAAGGAGTTTAAGTATCTCGGGGTCTTGTTCACGAGTGAGGGAAGGAGGGAGCGTGAGATCGACAGACGGATCGGTGCAGCTTCTGCAGTGATGCGGTCGATGTACCGGTCTGTCGTGGTGAAGAAGGAGCTGAGCTGTAAGGCAAAGCTCTCGATTTACCAGTCGATCTACGTTCCTACTCTCACCTATGGTCATGAGCTTTGGGTCATGACCGAAAGAACAAGATCCCGGATACAGGCGGCCGAAATGAGCTTTCTCCACAGGGTGGCGGGGCGCTCCCTTAGAGATAAGGTGAGGAGCTCGGTCACTTGGGAGGAGCTCAAAGTAGAGCCGCTGCTCCTTCACATCGAGAGGAACCAGCTGAGGTGGCTCGAGCATCTGTTTCGGACGCCTCCCTGAGGAGGCATGTCCCACCGGGAGAAAACCCCGGGGAAGACCTAGGACACGCTGGAGGGACTATGTCTCTCGGCTGGCCTGGGAACGCCTCGGTATCCCCCCGGAAGAGCTGGAGGAAGTGTCTGGGGAGAGGGAAGTCTGGGCGTCTCTGCTTAGACTGCTGCCCCCACGACCCGGCCCCGGATAAGCGGTAGAAGATGGATGGATGGAGATCTTGCACAGCCCAGAGCTGCTGGGATAGGCTCGCTGCGGGTCATTTTTCAGCTGAGGCCAGTCCTGTGGCAACACACTGAATCATTTTTGTAAATATTGTAAATAATCACAACATTTCAACTTCTCTTGTAATTATCTTTTTTCATCCTTAACTCCTTTAAATATTTCATCATTTTTGCAATTATTTTCTGTTCAAGTCTAGATTGTTATAGTTTTGTTGTTGTTGTTCTAATAATTAATGGTTCTGAGGCTGTTTTATCGTTACACTTTACCACAACACAGGTCCAATCACAAATAACTATTTTTTACTAAACTATTGTTGCGGTTATTTGCAAAAGGATATAATAACAATGGACAGATGATTGCTATAAGTATTTTAGTCATAACAGAAATATTTTTATGTAACAATAATAAATTATGATTTACTATGTAACAAATCAAAACCTTTGGTCATTGTATATACATTTATTTATATAAAAAAAATCTTTAAATGGACATTTAAAATATAAAAACTATATACATTTACAACTCACTCAGTTTACAGAATAAAAAGGATCTTGGCTGGAAGAGGGAAGAGTGAGGCCCAGAGTGAAGAGAGGACAAATTTCCAACTGAACTGTGCTGCTTTCATAAATCTATTTGTGATTTGAATTATGCCAAACTCTTGCGTCTGAGGCAGTAACCTCTGCAGGGACGGGACCAGACTCATTTTTACATTTACATTTATTCGTTTAGCAGATAAGCAACACACATTAAGCTTCTTATTACCAGTGTTACAACCACTGGAGGCAAGGTGGGTTAAGTGCCTTGCCCAAGGACACAATGACAGTATGAACTGTGGGGAGAGTGAGAATCGAACCGCCCACCTTCCGGTTGAAGGACGTCTGCTCTACCACTGAGGAAGAGTTCATCCTCTGAGCGTGGGGCGGAGCTGGAGCTACTGGCCCGGGTCCTTCTCTGAGCTCTTCTTCTTCGTGGCACTGCATCACATGATGACACATCTTGTACAATGAGAAGGCAGAAAAAGATTAAACTCATTCAGAAACCATCAGGATTGTGTATATAGCAGAAAATAATGTGCCAGTAAACAGGGTCATTATTGCCCGTGCACACCTGTAGCTTCAGCAGCAGGTGTGGAAGGGCCAGCAGGGGAAGCAGCAGTAGGTTCTGTCGCTCACTGCCTTTCAAAGAAGCAGTCAGCTCTGTCATGACAATATCAAATATTAATACAACATATTTATTCATAAGAGAAATTTAGACTTTTTATCTTAAAAACATATTTGCATGTTGTTGTATGTCTTCACTCGTTAACACACCCCGAGGGCTCAAGACCAGCCGGTTCTGATCCCTGAAAACGTCTGTCCAGGTGAGCCCCTGGAGGATGCACCTGTTCACCTGTCTGCAGCTCACCTGTCTGTCGCTACTGTGGGTCGTCATGGCAACACCAGCTGCTCTGGCCTTTCCCTTCGTTCTGCTGCTCACAGTACCTCTTAGGAAACTACTACTCCCCCTGCTGTTCACCCAGAGGGAACTGCAGCTGGTGAGTCCAGGACCAGACTAGAACCAGACCAGGACAGTCCTTTTGTCTAACCTCTGACCTCTGACCTTTAGCTGGACTCGGATGACTTTGACGTGGACCTGGAGGAGGAGCTGGACGAGTACGAGCAGCTGCAGATGCCTGTGTGATGGATCTGCGTCGATCCCTCAGCAGCGGTATTTGTCAAACAGCTCAGATTTAACAGAAAGGTTCTGTTTGAGCAGAAAGCTGTAAAGTCTTTCCAAATATAGAACATCTTTTGTGCAGGTTGTGACTTCTGTGAGCAATATAAATAAAAGATGTGTTTGCTGAATATTGTAAAAATGTGTTGTACATGGTTATTTTTCACATATATTCTAGTGCTGTGCAACGTTTAAAGTTTATTGCGATTAATCACATTGTCTTGCACAAGATTCAAAACTTAATTCCAAATTAGTCACTTTTATTTCAAAAGCACTGCTGTATGAACAAAAATATAACATTTGTTTTGTGAACACAAGGTGCTTTTTAACAGTATTCCCATTACACTGTCCGGTTATTGAATTAAAATGACAGATTGGTCCAGCCTCATGTTTAAAACCGAAAAACAAAATCACACAATCACAAAATAAACCGACTAAAAAATAAGGGTTTACAATGCATGTGCTCAGAGCAGATGTCTCGCTTTCTGTTGGACTGTACTTGAACAAAAGTCCCACATCACGCATTGATTCTATGTCCCACATTTTCACTGCTGTAGGTTATTTCTGAAAGACCCGTGGCTTTACCTTTTGTCCAGAAACAAAGGGGGAAGACCACATCATTGCAGAGCTGCCAATCAATCAGCAGCATTCAAGTGATTGACAGCTCCGCCCACAATGCAAAGCCGGAACGAGGAAACAGAATGTCTTATTTTGAACAAAAAATGAAAAAGTACGGCTAAAAAGGAGGTGCTGCTGAGGACTATAAAGATCCTGGCTCATGGGTAAACCAGGAGGCTCTCAGAGGAAACTGTGGGTGTCCCGCATAAACAGGCTTTTTTGTCCCACATTTGGTTTGTTATGATCTCGACACCCAACTCGGAGTCTGTGCTTAAATGACTTTAAAATGCTCCGACAGTCCTCAGTGCTGGTAATGCGTGGTCTCAAGCCCACTGCCGTGACCCCGCTCCGTGACACCCAGTTCAGTCAAAGATGTCAACTTCACATCTGGCTCAAAGGCTACTGTCGATCATTAGGTATTTCTTTTGTGCACAACCTCAACGTGTTTTGGAACAGGAGAGTGCATTTGCAAGCGACAAAATTCAAATAGAGACGGTAAAAAAAATACTCTGGATTAACGTGTGTCTAAGATTGGAATCCGCTGCAGATTTGGAACACTGTCCACTCACACGGCCGGCATGAGCTCTGTGATCTACAAACACTGCTCCTTAAACGCTCTGCCAGTGTCACAATGCTTTTCAGCAAATGTACAAAACCTGGCATTCTCAAACGCGTTCCCCAGGGGCGGCTGGTGGTTTTGAAATGAGGGGGGCCATAATAAACTAAATATTAATATTAGCCCAAAGTCTGTCTGCATGTTCCAGTGTAATGTCAGAGCTGTTATCTGAGTCTTAGGCTGTGTTCGAGTCCTGGCTTTGGTCTGTGTACATAGCGTTAGTGATATTGGTCACAATGCAAGGGGCGCCACATAGACACCGTGTGAGGTTTAGTTTTTGAATGTATTAAAATAAACATCAGGAAATCTGAGCATGAAGCAGTTAAACCCAGGCATCATTCCACACATTTATAAACCAATAAGTTACTTCATACAGACTTTAGTGCAAGTTTCCAGAGACCTTGTGAGAAAATGCTCAGGTCACTGCAAGGGTCAAAAAGGGTTCTCCTCTTGAATCCCCCTCTGTCCACTCAACCAGAGACAGAAGGCCACTTATTTTAGTTAGAGATGTTGCAGGAGGCTTCAGTTTCTGCTGAAGCTCAGGTCAACGCAGCTCCTTCAGTTTGTCCGGCTCTGAGCCCACACTTAGCTTTGTATGCTTCAGTATTTAAATTGAATTTGTGATTTATTTTTTGTAATTTTTTGTGTCATGTCCACTGTCCTGGCCTGTCTACAGTAATGAATGTATCTCAGTTTTTTAAGCTTTTGGTGGAAAACAAATTCCCTTTGGGGCAATAAAGGTTTCATTTATAATTTATGCAACAGGTTTTATGGTTCGGTTTATCCACACAGACAGTGTTTCATTATTGTTTTATAGATTATTGAACATAAACAGACTCTGAATAAATAATGACTATTGAGAGTAGACTATATTACCCATTAGCTCCTGCTCCCAAACGCCATTTTCTAAAACATCCCACACATGCAGCGTCACTACGGTTACAAAACATTAGATGTGATATAAAAAAGCCCCGCCCCTCACTGTCCTCCCCATCCATATGCGTCCAATCAGATCGCAGCTCCAGCAGGACCAGGACTAACCAGGAGGTGCAGACTGCTTTAGACCAGGGTTTGGACCCGGTTTGGTCCTGGTCAAGAATCAGTTTAGCCCTGGTCTTAAGTTTGTCCAAAGACTTTTTCTGAAGCAGATGCCACTGCACGTGTCGTAGTGATGTCATAATGGCACATCCAGTAGCTTCTGGTGCAGATACTGCTTCACCTCCTCGATGCCGTTCAGCTTCTCCAGCTCATGGTATGGGAGCTGCAAGAGGACAAAAACAGAAACTAACAAAATTCATCTTTAACCTCTTCCAACCCACTCAAAACCCATTTAAATCCAACCAAAAGGTCTTAGGACCAGGATGGCTAATAAGTCTTTAAAAAGTTGTTTGTCCCACATGCAGTGGACATTTTGAACAACGCATAAATGAATTTGAAACATGCCACACTCAGAAATGGACATTGTTTTTATATTAGATCTACATTAGAGTCAAACACACGTGACTAAGCCTTTTGGTTAAAACTACAGTTTAGAGGAAGAATAGGGTAGTTCCAGTAAACAGGTCTGAGCTCCTCACCCAGGGCCACAGTGAAGAAAGTCTGTGGTCCCCACTGACCTGCACTGACTTAATATACTTAAACTTTAATATAAACAATCTGAGCCGGGGACAGATACACATATACACTCGTCTTACTTACGGCTTTATACATCCATGCTTTAAATATGCTCTACGGTTAATGAGCAGCGCAAAGTCCCTCAGCACTTTGTAACACTGCAATTAAAATAAACATTCTGAATCTGGAGCGGCCTCAGGTGTGAACTGCACACCACCGGCCCCCGTGGAGGGTCCACAAGAGGTCGGGGCCATGTGGCTCCTTCAGACTCATTAGGACAGCAAAGACCCAAATGTTGGGATTTTGGAACTGCTCTGTTTGTCTCAGAGGCATTTGTTCCCAGACAACACCGGAATTGTTCAGGACCAAACCCCTCCACCACACGAGGAGGAGGGGGTTCAAGGAGAACAAACCAAACAGCTCAGAGTTTATTTTTAAAGAAACAGTACAGATTTGAACCTTTCTACTCAACACTGATCTCAGGTGAGGGACAGGTGAGACAGGTGAGGGACAGGTGAGGGACAAGTGAAGGACAGGTGAAAGACAGGTGAGGGACAGGTGAGGGACAAGTGAAGGACAGGTGAAAGACAGGTGAGGGACAAGTGAAAGACAGGTGAGGGACAAGTGAAGGACAGGTGAAAGACAGGTGAGGGACAGGTGAAGGACAGGTGAGGGACAAGTGAAGGACAGGTGAAAGACAGGTGAGGGACAGGTGAAGGACAGGTGAAAGACAGGTGAGGGACAAGTGAAAGACAGGTGAGGGACAAGTGAAGGACAGGTGAAGGACAGGTGAGGGACAGGTGAAGGACAGGTGAGGGACAAGTGAAGGACAGGTGAGGGACAAGTGAAGGACAGGTGAAAGACAGGTGAGAGACAGGTGAGGGACAGGTGAAGGACAGGTGAGGGACAGGTGAAGGACAGGTGAGGGACAGGTGAAAGACAGGTGAGGGACAAGTGAAGGACAGGTGAAAGACAGGTGAGAGACAGAAGAGGGACAAGTGAAGGACAGGTGAGGGACAAGTGACGGACAGGTGAGGGACAAGTGAAGAACAGGTGAAAGACAGGTGAGAGACAGAAGAGGGACAAGTGAAGGACAGGTGAAGGACAGGTGAGGGACAGGTGAAAGACAGGTGAAGGACAGGTGAGGGACAAGTGAAGGACAGGTGAAAGACAGGTGAGAGACAGAAGAGGGACAAGTGAAGGACAGGTGAAAGACAGGTGAGAGACAGAAGAGGGACAAGTGAAGGACAGGTGAAGGACAGGTGAGGGACAGGTGAAAGACAGGTGAAGGACAGGTGAAGGACAGGTGAGGGACAAGTGAAGGACAGGTGAAAGACAGGTGAGAGACAGAAGAGGGACAAGTGAAGGACAGGTGAGGGACAAGTGAGGGACAGGTGAGGGACAAGTGAAGAACAGGTGAAAGATAGGTGAGAGACAGAAGAGGGACAGGTGAAGGACAGGTGAGGGACAGGTGAAGAACAGGTGAGGTACCTGGAGGATGAGGTATCCCAGAAGCCTCAGGTGTCGGTCTCTCATGGCTCTGGATCCGACCAGGACCTGCGAGTTGTGACAGTAGTGCCACTTATCGTTCACCGACAGCACCAACCTTAAACAGACCCAGACCTGGTTAAGTCTAAGTTTAGTCCAGGTTTAGACCTGGTTTAGTCCTGGTTTAGTCCTGGTTTAGTCTAAGTTTAGTCCAGGTTTAGACCTGGTTTAATCTAAGTTTAGTCCTGGTTTAGACCTGGTTTAGACCTGTTGAGGATTAGGGCTGTATTTGAAAGAAACTCCTAATGTAGGATATAGTGCACGGGCCTACTGACCTGCTAAATAAGAGGAAGGAAACCTGTAGGTCACTTGGGGGTCCAATCCAAATTTTGTCTAACTTTTACCGTCTGAGACCAGAGGAGAGGCATTTTTTACAGGTGTGTGTCTCTAAACACTAGCCCCTGGTTTAGAACTAGTTTAGACCCGGTTTAGTCCTGGTTTACACCTGGTTTGGTCTTGGTTTAGTCCTGGTTTAGACCCGGTTTGGTCCTGGTTTAGTCCTGGTTTAGACCCGGTTCAGACCTAGTCTAGACCCGGTTCAGACCTGGTTCAGATCTGGTCTAGACCCGGTTTAGTCCTGGTTTAGTCCTGGTTTAGACCTGCAGTAGACCTGGAGTAGACCTGGAGTAGACCTGGTGTAGACCTGGTTTAGACCCGGTTTAGTCCTGGTTTAGTCCTGGTTTAGACCTGGTTTAGACCTTGTTCAGACCTGGTTTAGACCTTGTTCAGACCTGGTTTAGACCTTGATCTGACTTGGTTCAGACCTGGTTTAGACCTGGTTTAGACCTGGTTTAGACCTTGATCTGACTTGGTTCAGACCTGGTTTAGACCTTGTTTAGACCTTGTTTAGACCTGGTTTAGACCTGGTTTAGACCTGGTTTAGACCTGGTTTAGACCTGGTTTAGACCTGGTTTAGACCTGGTTTAGACCTTGATCTGACTTGGTTTAGACCTTGATCTGACTTGGTTTAGACCTGGTTTAGACCTGGTTTAGACCTTGTTCAGACCTGGTTTAGACCTTGATCTGACTTGGTTTAGACCTGGTTTAGACCTGGTTTAGACCTTGATCTGACTTGGTTTAGACCTGGTTTAGACCTGGTTTAGACCTTGTTCAGACCTGGTTTAGACCTTGTTCAGACCTGGTTTAGAACTTGTTCAGACCTGGTTTAGAACTTGTTCAGACCTGGTTTAGACCTGGTTTAGTCCTGGTTTAGTCCTGGTTTAGTCTAAGTTTAGTCCAGGTTTAGACCTGGTTTAATCTAAGTTTAGTCCTGGTTTAGACCTGGTTTAGACCTTGTTCAGACCTGGTTTAGACCTTGTTCAGACCTGGTTCAGACCTTGTTCAGACCTGGTTTAGACCTGGTTTAGACCTGGTTTAGACCTGGTTCAGACCTGGTTTAGACCTGGTTCAGACCTGGTTTAGACCTGGTTTAGACCTGGTTTAGTCCTGGTTTAGACCTGGTTTAGACCTGGTTTAAACCTGGTTTAGACCTGGTTTAGACCTGGTTTAGACCTTGTTCAGACCTGGTTTAGTCCTGGTTTAGACCTTGTTTAGACCTGGTTTAAACCTGGTTTAGACCTGGTTTAGACCTGGTTTAGACCTGGTTTAGACCTGGTGTAGACCTGGTTTAGACCTGGTGTAGACCTGGTTTAGTCCAGGTTTAGACCTGGTTTAGACCTGGTTTAGTCCAGGTTTAGACCTGGTTTAGTCCTGGTTTAGACCTTGTTCAGACCTGGTTTAGACCTGGTTTAGACCTTGTTCAGACCTGGTTTAGACCTGGTTTAGTCCTGGTTTAGACCTGGTTTAGACCTGGTTTAGTCCTGGTTTAGACCTGGTTTAAACCTGGTTTAGACCTGGTTTAGACCTGGTTTAGACCTTGTTCAGACCTGGTTTAGACCTTGTTCAGACCTGGTTTAGTCCTGGTTTAGACCTTGTTTAGACCTGGTTTAGACCTGGTTTAGACCTTGTTCAGACCTGGTTTAGACCTGGTTCAGACCTGGTTTAGACCTGGTTTAGACCTGGTTTAGACCTGGTTTAGACCTGGTTTAGACCTTGTTCAGACCTGGTTTAGACCTTGTTCAGACCTGGTTCAGACCTTGTTCAGACCTGGTTTAGACCTGGTTTAGACCTGGTTCAGACCTGGTTTAGACCTGGTTTAGACCTGGTTTAGACCTGGTTTAGACCTGGTTTAGACCTGGTTTAGACCTGGTTTAGTCCTGGTTTAGACCTGGTTTAAACCTGGTTTAGACCTGGTTTAGACCTGGTTTAGACCTGGTTTAGACCTTGTTTAGACCTGGTTTAGACCTGGTTTAGACCTTGTTCAGACCTTGTTCAGACCTGGTTTAGACCTGGTTTAGACCTTGTTCAGACCTGGTTTAGACCTTGTTCAGACCTGGTTTAGTCCTGGTTTAGACCTTGTTTAGACCTGGTTTAGACCTGGTTTAGACCTGGTTCAGACCTGGTTTAGACCTGGTTTAGACCTGGTTTAGACCTGTGAATGTCCTGGTCCTTGTTCGGTGCTGTGTAGTATTCTGCGCTGTAGAACGGGATCATGTGATGCAGCAAAGCCCCGCCCTCAACAGGAAGCCCCTCTTCCGCCACAGGAAGTGCCTCCTCTGTAGTCCCCGCCACCAACGCTGCTGTCACCGCAGGAGGAGGAGAGAACGGAGAAAACTTTTGAAAATCTGAGGCGAGTCCAGAAGAGTCCAACTGCCAGCCCTTCAAAATAAAACACAAATTTTTGAATTTTTGAATTTTTGATTATTACGTCTGTTTATGCTATCTAAAAACTATTGTTTTACTATGGAGTAAAAGCCGAAAATCCCGGATGTAACGGCCATTTTATTGACAATTCGTAACGACAATATCAGTGAATAGGGGACCAATGGGCGGATTATATCCACTATATAAACAATCAATGCTCGCCACGCCTAAATCATGGTTGCCACAGCAATAAAAGGTTTTCTTAGCAGTGAGGTGTTCTTAGCAGCGAGGTGTTCTTAGCAGCGAGCTAAAGAAAAGCTAACTTTATGTAGCAACAGTTTGTTGGAGTTTCACAGACTCCTCCCTCTGAGCGTTACCATGGAGATCCTGACATGCCTTTACTCCCCAATATGACCTATATTAGGTGAGCTAATAATACTACTACTACTGATTGTTCTACTGTAGTTTAAAAACATAGGCCATACCCTGGTTTGTTCAATAAAGGTAGAGCTGTGAAGGTTTCATTACAAACAGAGCATGATATAAATATAGAATATTAAATTATTACTCGTCCTTCGTTGATACTGTAGGTCCACAGATCAGCTTTATAAGCAGAGGAAATAAGAGTTTAAAATGCATAGTCTCTGCAGTAAGATATTGTAGACTGTATGTTAGATGAATTATAACTTTGACCCCTCCCTGCTTCCAGTCATGTGAACTTTGTCCACCATTCCAAGGCCCTTTGCCCAGAGGAAACACTGCAGCATTATTAGTTCTTAACATTGCAATAATATTTTTTATCACAATTATTTCTGGCGCAATATATTGCACAACAAAAAGTAGTCATTGTGACAGCCCTACCGATGAATAAAAAATACACAAATTGCCCAATAACAGTATTAGCTCTGATATATTGTCTCTCCAGCCCTACGTTACTGCAGTGACAGGATTTAGGCCTCATCCTCGGAGCTGTGCTGTCAGGGGCTGTATGCCTCTGGTAGGGTCTCCCGAGACAAACAGGTCCTGGGTGATGGGTTGGAGTAAGAGCAGTACAGAGGGCCCCCAACCTGGAGCCAGCACTCGGGTTGGGGCAGAAAGGCTCAGCCTGAAAAGGCAATGTTGGCCCATCTTACCTTAGGCCCACCCCCAGCAGGAGGAGCATAGGTCCCTCAGAGGCCCCTGGACCCAGGAGGTCCCTCAGAGGCTTCTGGTCCTTTTCAGAATAAAACCCATTCTGACAGATCCCTTTCACTTTAAGACGTTACCGTGGCGATAGCAGGATCACATGGTTTGGTTGAGGAGCGAATGGGAAGAACACGTCGAGACGAGTTGATCCATAACAGGAAGTCTGCAACAGAGACAGGAAACTGTTACAGAGTGATGCCAATCTGTAACAAGAGGGAATATAAAGGTTTTAGTTCAGGTCTAGTCCTGGTTAAGTCCTGGTTTTACTGGTACCTGTGTAGTACCCTGGGGCCAGGATCTGGTCTTGTTTGTAGTTCTGTTCTCCAACCAACTGCCTCAGACCCTCAGCAACCAGCCCTTTATAACTGAAACACACCGGCCAATCAGAGAGCAGCTGACAGACCGGCGAAACAGAGAGCAGGTCTGTGGAGCGTGACATCGGAAAAATTCTGAGTTTTTGTTTGATACCTGGCTTGAGTATCACGATACCAATCCTAAAACAATACCTTATGAGCCTGACACATAATCATGGGACAACTGATAAAGTTCTCTCTTTGTCCTGCTCCAGGCTGTTGAGCTCTAGCTGTATAATTCTGTATTAGGCAGCTTTTTACTTCCGTCAAGGATAACAATAATCATGGTTAAATATAAGATTCAGATAACTTTATTAATCTCACAAATGGACAGAACAACAAACAAATAGCACACTAGCAAACAACGCTAACAGTTGAAGTAGTCAAATAAATGTAGTATATTGACAAAGGTATTCGCACTGCCTTCTCACGCATGAGTGACCTTTACATTTAGTCATTTAGCAGATGCTTTTATCCATAAGGGACTTACAAGTGAGGAAAACAATGGAAGCAATTTCAACAACACAAGGAACAAAAAGCATAAGTGCACCAAAAACTAGTCTGTTAAAACCTAGCACAGTATACACAGCTAAGATTCTCAGTCATCCAGGACATCTTGAAGAAAAGGTTTGAGTAAAATCCTCTGGACTCAGTTTTCAAGGTGAAGACATTTCGTCTCTAATTCCAAGAGACTTTATCAATTCTGAGTTTAACTGTAAGAGAGCTGAGCTTTATCTCCAAAGGGCCAGGTTGTTCTGTTCTCACCGTAGTTGGTCATGAAAGGGAGGTGTGACTCCAAATGTGAGAGTCGTTAAGGCTCAGGAGAGTTGTTAGTGACACTGCTCCATGTGACTGAGAGCAGTGCAGTTTCGGTGGAGTGTCCGCTCTTGAACCCAAACTGCTTCTGGTCCAGGAGGTTGTTCCGTGTGAGACATCCCATTCTTAAACCATATGATCTAATCAGATGTCAGCCCACTCTTTCCAGCTTCAATTCTTCTAATAGAACTTTCCACAAGGTTTCAGAGTGTGTTTATGTGAATGTTTGACCATTCATCCAGAAGTGCATTTGTGAGGTCAGACACTGATGTTTGACGAAAAGGCCTGGCTTGCGGCCCCCGCTCCAATTCATCCCAAAGGTGTTCTATCGGGTTGGGGTCAGGACTCTGTGCAGCCTAGTCAAGTTCTGGACACAGACATTTATTACATTCTAAAAGCTTAAGACCTGACACTTTACTATCTGTAATGTGACTATGGACTAGGAACTTTTGGTGTTAAATAGGATGTTTGCTTTGTTAAATATATGTGTTCTAATTATTACAGATATTATTTCTACATTTTAGACCCTGGACACCACTGCAGCCGTTCTTTAGCCTGACCTGTGACCCCTGCTTCTTTCTGCTCTAATCAGACAGGACTTATAACAGGGTGGATAATATTCTCTTGGACTGGTCTGGGTGTTATTAGCCTTAATGTTTGCTCTAAACATTAGCAGACAGTTTACCCCACCACTAAAAACATGTACAATATAGGACTACGGATGGAAATGAGCGGATAAACTATAATCAGGTCCGGCCTAATGTACATTGTACGCCCTCCTAAAATAAAAACACAACTACAGCCTTTGATGCCTTCTGGAGATTCTGTTACAGAAAGAAGCCAAGTATTTTCTGCTCCTGTGGTTTTAGAAGTGTTAGGGAAATTATACATTTCCTATAGTTTTTAATTACCGTTTGCTCCATGTCCTGTTCAAGTCATGTCCTTCATGCTAATCCAAACAGTAAAAGAGAAAGTTATAACTTGCTGTTATAAGAATTTTCTATGTCCTTATATTTATCCAGAGAGACACGTAGACAGATTATAATTTAACAAGCAATGGTCAGGTTTATTCTTGTAAGAAGAAGAAAAGCAGACTCAATGTTACAGCAGGAGGTTTGCTTAAAGAAGTAAACAAAACAAGACTTTATACATGACAGTGAAGGCCTTGGTGGGAGGTGTCTTCCATACCCACCCCCAAGGCACAAGGCTCCAGCTGCAGACGTCCCGTGACAAGCCAGGTCTCAGTCTAGTTCTGTCTACTTCCTGATTGGATTAACATGAAGGACATGACATGAACTTGACACGACCTGAAGAGAACTATAAGCCCCAAGTAACTCTAAACATTATAAAAATAAAAATTATTCTAACACTTGCCACAGACTACATCCTGCACCTCGAACTTGTAACAGAGGGTGTAAACAATATGCCTTCTACCACTGCACATTCTTAATTATATAAAATCGTATGTATAACCACTCTGTTCCATTGTTACATGTGTGTGCTTTGCTTCATTCTTGCAAGAATTAAAACCTGACCATTCATTCCATCGGAGAGTAGACCTGACGTGCACGGGGAAATGCACAAAGAAATCAAGTCCCAAAGCTGTGCAGTTAAAAGCAGAAAGGGCCAGACCTTCCACTCTGTGATGGGATCAGGACAGAGAGGAGACAGAGACTAGCCTGACTGCGGAAAGGACAATTGGCTTTCAATTCAGATAAAACAGCTGTGAAATTATTAAATCGGGCTAGCATTGTCCAATGAGGGACAAAAAAAAGTACTAAAATCAAAAAGTGTTTTAGTTAAACAGTTCTACGCCTTCTTTACAGGTCTTAACCCCTGTATCTCCAGGATGTGGTTCAGGAATGATTAAATCTTAGTGGGATAAAAGGGTAGACACAGATCATAGCCCATTGAGAAGGCTACAGAAAACAAATTTCTGTGTGCACGTTAAAAATTAATCTGATGACACACAAGGTACTTGAATATGGGGCGAAGTGCCTCAGTGGTTGAGCGGTTGTCTGGAAACTGGAAAGTTGGCAGTTCGATTCCCGCTCTCCCCACAGTTCATCATGTCGTTGTGTCTTTGGGCAAGACACTTAACCCACCTTGCCTCCAGTGGTGTCAGTTGTAACACTTGGAAAGCACTTTGAGTGACTACTAAGTGGAAAAGCGCAATATTAATAAAATAAAAAATCAGCTGCCTCAGGAGTCCTACAAGCCAACCAGCCTGGTAGGACTCTTTGTTCAACTTCACGGCATCTCTTACCTCCGGTGTCTACCACTGAGTTCTGGAATTGCTGCCTCGACAGGCACCAGAGATTTACAGCCAAAACTGAGCGGGCGCATTAACCTTGCCCTTGCGGGCATTAAGTCCATTGTTTTGGAACCACAGCGGGATAAAAAGTGAGTTTTCATTTCTAATTCCAGGACCAAATGGCCAGAAGTATCTCGTGGCTTTAAACAATCCTGCCTCCACCATCGTGGGGGCCACAGGATGTCCGAGGACAAGGGTCCAAAGTGCCACAAAGACTCTGAGGTTTAACAGTTCATTGTATAAAATGTTCATACACAAGCTACAGAACTCAAGAACATTTTAATGCAGATTAAACAGATATTAGGACGAAACACAAGTAAGACACGTAGATCCAAACAAACAAGCTGCACGTGGGTCGCACAAGTGAGTGACAAAATCAAAATCAACAGACTTATTTCCCAGAGGGAATGTGTGACTAGGCACGCTGTTCTCTGAAGACCATCAGAAAAGGCCAATGACACTCAGATTAAAACTAGATTAAAATGCATATTTTATGACACGTCTTAACTGTTTAACATCTCTAAGGTCAGCTCACCCCCCCACACACACACCATACCTGTATTTCCGGTTGGCCTCGTCAGCAGTCAGGGCGTGGTCAAACATCAGGACTTTGTGGGACTGGTTCAGACGAGGACCGGTGTAGTCCCTAAACTCCAGCTCCACTGCCGCATCTAAGAGCGATAGGTACCGGCGCACAATCACCACATACGGGCTGTCTGCAGGAAACAGGTCAGAAACCGGGGTCAAACCGGGGTCAAACCAGGTCAGGTTCCAGTCCCGGTCTGATCCTTACTGGTGAGGTTGCTGATGAAGGAAGAGCAGAAGACACGGCTGAGAACTCTCTGGGGGAAGTGCTGCAGCTGGAACAGAGACATTAGGATGTTGACTGTGGCCAGAGGAGAGGTCAGGGCCTTCAGCTCTAGCGCCTCCTCCAGGCGACAGAAGAACTGCACCTCATTCGTCGGACGATAGTTCATCCTGCTGAATGGGAAGACCAGCCTTTGGATCACCTGCAGAGGCCAGAAGAGACCGGGCTTAGACCTGACAGACCGGGTGTATATCCAATCTCAATTCTCTAAATCAGCCCTTTGCCCTGCAAATGAAGGGGTAAGGGGCAGGGCTAAGATTATAGGTTACCCGTACGAATTGGGACCCCTGTAAAATAATAAAAATAATAATATAAGGTTTATAAATGATGTCATATAACATGCATAACATACAGTATAGTACAAGTATGCAGTATATAATCTTTAGCTCTAGATCTAGATCTATAGACAGATATCTATATCTAGATATATACACAGGCAAGCCGAAATTCATGCCCAATCCAATCCAATCGTCTTCCAGAGGTTAATAAGACGAAGTACAAGAGGCATCGTTGTGGAACTAAATATTTCTCATCTTTAATTTACATTTGAACAAAAAGTGTCATGTCCAAAATTATTTATACCATTTGCAAACTGTCAGTCTCTGGGTAAATCCAACGTTCTATACCATTCCAAATAGTCCAAGCTGTTCTAAAGCATCCTAATTACCCAGAGTCATTGGGAAAAGCTTTAATCAACTCAACAGGTAAAAAACAGCAGATCTCTGCAGTTGGTTTTTGAACAGTCATGGCTAAGACAAAGGAGCTCAGTGAGACCTGTGCATTGTGACTGCTCCCAAGTCAGGACAGGGCTATAAGGCTAAATGTTTTTAAGTTCTAGTGGTTACAGTGCAATGTATTGATATAAAATACAAGATGTTCTACATCGTATAAAATCTCAAAGGACGTGGTCAGAGCCAAAAGTGACACCTGTCCATCCTGGTGAATCTGGGCTCTGCTGGTGCAACGTCTCAAGGCAGACAGTCCAACAGACACTGCACACTGCTGGGTTCCACGGACGCAGACCAAGAAGGACTTCTCCAGATAAGGCTCACAAAATCCCGCTTGGCCTTTGCAAATGCTCATCTGGGCAAAGACAAAGTCTGCTGGTCTTCTGTTTTATGGTCAGATGAAACAAAAATTGAATTGTTTGGTCACAATGATGTATCTTTTGTTTGGTGTAAAAAAGGAGAAGCCTTCAACCCTAAGAACACCAGCCCCACTGTCAGTCATGGGGCTGGGAACCTTATGCTTTGGGGGTGTTTTTCAGCCGATGGACCAGGGAACCTTATCAGAGTAAACAGCTCAATGAAAAAAGAACAATACATGAAGATTCTCAACAACAAAATCAGGCCTTGGGCTCCAGTTACACTTTAGACAACGACCCTTAAAACAACTAAAGTGGTGAAGAAATGTGAGCAGACAAAAACATTAACCTTTTGCAGTGGCACAGCCAGAGTCCTGACTTGAATCCAACTGAGAATCTGTCGAAGAGCTACAGATCAGTGCGATGGCAAAGAGACGCTCCAACCTGAAAGAGTTGCAGGTTATCACCAAATGAAGGGTCAAAAATCCCAGTGAGACATGCAGCTGGTCAGCAATTATAGGAAGTGTTTGTTTGCTGTAAAAGGCAATAAAGGCTTTTCTATTGATTATTGAGAAGGGTATAAATAATCCTGGGCATGCCACATTTTGTTCAAATGTAAATAAAAGCTGAAAAACAATACCTCTTTTACATCGTCTTATTAACTTCTGGAAGACGTGTGATTTCCAATCAAGAAAAAACTTTCTGGTTGAATAACATTCTACATTTGCCAGAGAGAGAGCGCGATAAAGAGAGCGATATACAGAGATATATATCTAGAGAGATAGTTAGACAGAGATAGCTAGAGATATACAGACAGAGAGATAGATAGATTCAAAGGTTTGAGCAAAAGCATCTGGACTTCGTTTTTAAGGTGAAGACGTTTTGTCTCTAATTCCAAGAGACTTTATCAATTCTGAGTTTAACTGTAAGAGAGCTGAGCTTTATCTCTAGAGGGAGGAGTTTCCACTGAAACCAAACCTGATGGACCAGGTTTTTCTGTTCTCACCGTCGTTGGTCATGAAAGGGAGGTGTGACTCCAAATGTGAGTCGTTATGGCTCAGGAGAGTTTTTGGTGACATTGCTCCATTTGGTGCAAGGTGGTAAGTGTCACTGATTGATTGATTGATTGATTTTATTGTCATTACACATGTACAAATACACTGCAAAATTGTACGGTGCATAACGATGCAACATATTACATTTATAAATAGATAGACACACAAAGGTTGCAGACCACACCAATGCAGCTGCAAATGGGCGGCGCAAATAGGATCTTCTTTCGGAAATGAAATAAATCATTGTATAAACATAGCAGGCATCAACATCTAACACAACAACATCAAACATAACTACATTTGCAGTCATAGGATAGGGATAACAGCACATGTGGTCTTACAATGGGGGGACAAGGGGGTAGAGCACAGGGTCAACAGATGGCAGACTCTTGGTTTGGGCTGGTGTTAGGATAGCATTCCAAGGCCTCTGAGGGGGCGATAAAAAGGCAGTCGGTTGGAGTGAGAGTCAGAGGCCTTGGCTGGGAGGACGGGAAGTCTCAAGCAGATAAGATAAGACCCCAGCTGCCGGCTAGACTACTAAACAAGGGAAAGGGTGGAGGTGGGGAACTGAAACAGACAAAAATTTATAGTTTATATATTTTGATCTTCGGTAATTTCTCCGGATCGTTATCAATCAGTTCTGGTCCTCAGCGTCAGTTTCGTGGAGTAACCTTGATGTCATGGTCAGAACAGAAGCACTACGGAGAAGCTCACTGATCAATCTCTCGATGACGTCCACTCTTTTCTGAGTGTCCTCTGATCGGGCTGAGATGTTGCGAATCAGCTCGTCGAATCGTGTGCCCCATTGATATAACCCCTTCACTTCATTTAAGCCGCACAGTAGCTCTCCAGTATGTCTCTCAATGTTATGAACTCTTTTCTGTATGCCCACAGTCCGTGCTGAGAGGTCTCGGGTCAGCTCCTCGGATTGCGCATCTCTTTGATGTATCCCTTTCAAACTGTCACCCACTTCACCGAAGCACTTTTTCATTTCAGCAGACAGTGGCTGGGTAGATTTAAAGGCAGCTGTCTTGCCAATTTTCCGATAGTTGAAGGCCTTCCCCAGACCAATGAGCAGGAATCCATCTATCATAAATCCAAACATTTATATATCCTCGACGTCCTCCACGGACAGGGCTTCCAAACACAGAACACGACAGTTCTTCCAGGCGTCCTGTGTGTAGCCTGCCGCAAAGGTCCCGCCGGGGCAAATGGGTTCCCCCAGAGCACCCTTCTTTTGTGAAAAAATAGTGTCAATAGCGCTCAGAGACCAGGTAATAGGATCCATATCGATTTCTTAGGAATCCAGCAGGCAGTAAATTCCCAGAAATAACTGAGAAAAAAATGACGAGACGAGACACAAGACGAGACAGAAAAGCTTATGCAGATAGAAGAGGGAAGACACGTCTGCCTTGTCTGAAGTCAGGAAGTGGACTAAACTACATTAATCATTACACATACATATTATGGAGTTCAGTGAAGAGTGCAGGGACAGTTCTGTTGGTGAAACTAAACAATAGCTTCACAAGAGGATGTATCAGCACAGAAGAGAATTAGGAATTTAGTCCAGAGAGGCCAGATGGTTTGAGAGAGGGCTGAAGGAAAACATTTTTGTGAAAATGGAAAAGCCTTCGTTGAACAGAGGAGGTGGCCTCAGATTCATGTTGCCCTGTATTTACAACAGTGTTCTTAAACCTAAAACAAAAGAGCCCCACCTTAGAAAAACAAACATAGCACCTGATTAGAACAATGTCACTAACGACCCTGCACCTGAATGGAGCAGTGTTACTAATGACTCTCCTGAGCCTTAACGACTCTTACATATGGAGTCACACCTCCATTTCATGACCAACGGTGCAAACAGAACAACCTGGTCCATCAGGTTTAGTTTCAGGTTAAGCCCCTCCCTCTAGAGATAAAGCTCAGCTCTCTTACAGTTGAACTCAGAATTAATAAAGTCTCGGAATTAGAAACGAAACGTCTTCACCTTGAAAACTAAGTCCAGATGCTTTTACTCAAACATTTGCTTCAAGATGTCCTGGATGACCGAGAACCTTCACAAACAGATAGATAGACAGAAAACAATATATTACGATATGGTCCAAGAATACAGCGGTCATCATACAGCGCAGTTTATTGTGAGTATTTTGACTTGAGTCTTGCTCTGAACAGTCTCAGCTGCTGCCACAGACATAAGACACCGAAGGATGTTACTATAACCACAAAAATTAATGTTTAAGTTTTATTCATTTATATTGATGGAAAAACAGATAGTGGTGTTATACACAAATAAAAAGGTCTAAAAGTTCTGTAAATACAGACTGTGACCTGTCAATGTGAAGCTAACGTTAGCAAACAGACTATACTAAATTTGAAGAGAAAACGAATCAGAGCATTACTAAGTTTAAGATTAAAGAAATATTAAATAGAACTGTTTTAATTTTAAAATCTTTATTTTTGCCCAAATTAGTTACATTGTGCACATCTCTCTCACACAGCCGCGAAGCTAGTGAACACACTGTATTATGGGAAATTATCTTACCCCTTCGTGTGGTCCTCCAAAATCCCTGTTTAGAAGTGAACAGACCTGACCCTCGAGCCAAATGAGTATTGAGTATGTTTGGTCTCTTGTGAACGAACAAAAGAAGGGCTAAAGGGTAGGGCTAAGTCAGAGAATTGGGATTGGGCCTAACACTGGGGTTATACCACATAATGATGTTAATAACAGACAGAATAAATTTCAAGCAGTTTCTACTTCCATACTGATTTAATTACTTCTGGATCAGCTCACCTTGCTATCCAGGTACTCCGCCTTCTTCACCAGATACTCTGCAATGGTGTCTAAGAGCCTCGTCTCTCGAAGTCGGTGCCGAGCGACATATTTAGCAATCAGCGCCATCGTGTGGGGAGTGATGCTGTCCACCTTCTTCGGCAGCTCCTCTGGAACACAGGACCGTATCGAATCAGATTTGTGCCAAATTGTCCATTCATCTTCTTCCGCTTATCTGGGGCCGAGTCGCGGAGGTTGCACCTCCCTAACGAACAAGCACCTCAACCTATCTTTAAGGGAGCGCCCAGCCACCCTGCTGGGGAAACGTATTTCAGCCACCTGTATCCAGGATCTTGTTCTTTCAGTCATTATCCACAGCTCATGACCATAGGTGAGAGTAGGAACGTAGATTGCTTTGCCTTACAGCTCAGCTCCTTCACCACAACAGACCGGTACATCAACTGCATTACTGCAGAAACTGCACCGATCCAATTGTCAGACTCCCTCCGGCCCCTGGCTGCGCCTAGAAATCCTGTCCATAAAAATAATGAACAGGACCGGTGACAAAAAGCAGCCCTGCCGTAGTCCAACGTGCACCGGGAACAGGTCTGACTTACTGCCGGCAACAAACCAGGCTCCTGCTCCTGTCGTACATGGACCGAACAGCCCTTAGCAAAGGGCTCAGGACCCCATACTCCTGGAGCAACCTCCACAGGATGTCGCAAGGGACTTGACGGAATCCTTTACCTCCGGTGTACACCACTGAGTTCTGGGATTGCCGCCTTGACTGGCACCAGAAACTAATGCCTTGTACGGCCACAACTAGTGGCCGCATTGACAGTGGAGGTGGAGAACATGGTCCACTCGGACTCAATGTCTCCAGCCTTCCTCAGCATCTTGTTGAAGCTCTGCTGGAGGTGGGATATGAAGATCTGAACTGTTGCTAAAAGAGGCACTGGCTAATCAGGAGACAGCCCCATCAGAGCCAGCCTCCGTAAGCTTTGTGACAAAATCGCAAACAAAGAGTTTGGGAGCGCAAAGGCCTGAATGAAAGGAAAACTCTGATCACTTCAAGCTAAAAATATATTATCAAACAAAACAATTATAAAAATATTACTTACTAACTAATTTTATTCAATCAAAATGTTTTGTTTGATCATTTTGGCACAAATCTAAATTGATAGGACCAGTGTCAGCACAATGCAAGTGGAGCTCACGCACATGGAGAAGACCGAAAGTCGGGGTCACCTGTCTCTGGGGGCGGGGACACCAGAACTCACCTGCTAGACTGCTGATGAAGCGCTCCTGGCGGTTCTGGTGGAACAGGTGTGAGCTGAAAATAAGCTCCAGACTCTTGTTACTGGCTTCTGCAGCACACGCTGCCAACATCTCATCCAACAGCGCCATCTCCTGGTCACGCACTGCACTCACACATGACAGAGTGTGCTTCACCAAACGCAGGATCTTCCTACAGACAAAACTCAGTTTAGTCCTAGTTTAGTCCTGCTTTAAACTTGGTTAAGTCCTGTTAGACCTAGCATGGCCTGCCACAACTAACTCTTTTCCTGTTCTATACAAAGAAGAAAGAAGTTAGCCTAGGGTGGGGTTTACAAGAGGAATGTTAACCAATCAGAGAAACGCTGGACGTGACACTACACCATTTGTCAACAAGGAAGCCCTGTTAGTGTCGCTAGTTAACATGACCACACACACACACACACACCTACCTAGGGTGAACCGTACCTGTTGGTGAGCAGCAGTTCGGGATTGGCTGCAGCTGTGGGAGTGTTCGTCACAGCCTCCTCTGATTGGCTCTGCAGCTTCCTCCAGAGCCGCCTGTAGTAGGTGAGCAGCAGGAACAGCGTCTGTGGGTGGCGCTCTCGCTCCAGACTCCGCTCCAGTCCTGACACGCAGGCCTCTGTCAGTGCCTGCCCAGTGTCCTGGGCTCCTGCCTGGTCCTGGTTTTGAGCGGGAGTCTGGTCCTGGTTCTGGACCGGGTTGTGGTGGTGGAGCCTCATGCTGGAGCTGAAGACCATAGACACGTCCTTCTGGTTAAACTGGGACAGACGAGACTGGGACTCTGCTTCAAGGACTCGGACCAGAGGAGAGTCTGGGGAGAGACCTGAGGGAGGAAGAAGGGTTTAGGGCTAAAACCTCTACAAGGTCCCCAAGAGCTGGACCCCAGTCAGAATCATATATATTCATACTTTTGAACACACTACTGATTGGCTTTTTATATGTCTTTCCTGTTTACACTGTTCAATTACCTTTTCCTGCAGATCCTTTGACAATTATTTTGCTTTCCCCATGACGCACACACTGATTACAAACAGATCACAGGTGAGAATGGTTACCTTTAGTATCCATTTAAACCTGTTTGTGTCACTTGTGTTACCAGGCCAAAATTACCAGGGTATGTAAACTTTTTATCAGGGTACTACAGTTACAATAAATTTCTTCACTCAAATACTAACTATGAGCGCAAAAAACTTTGTGTTATTATTCATATTCTCTGAAAAATGGCCCAAAAATAAATAATAAAAAACACAAACTAAAAGTATAAGTATAAATCACAAATTCTGCCAGAGTATGTAGTACTCTTATGAGCACAGGTGTAGATATATACGCATGTTTAGCGGAGCTTGATAAATGACTTATAAAACAAAAAAATATATACATTATGATTTATTTATTTTATAAATAAATAATATTGCCTAAAAAGCCAAGCGTCCGACTGTAGCAAAACATTACTAACCTTATGGACGAAGAGGGAATGTTTATATACAGCTCCAATGCTCCATGTCAAACCTTTAATGACATCACTTTATCCTCCAGTCGAGGCTACTGTGATAATCACAGAATGAAACCAGAACTGGAAAGATATCATGTCAGGATTTAAAAGAATCTAGCTCAGAGGGAAGTCAGGACCTTTAAAAATGTGGTGAGATGTGCATTTATCCGATTTTGAACATGTTTTTAAGATGAACCTGGAGCGGTTATGGACGGTTATTGGCAAAAACTAATACTGAATAAAAGCTCAGTGCATTTTTCTTGACTCCTCACAGTGAAGAAAGGTAACTAAGGGGGCCGCAACCAAATTTAGATGAAGAACCCTGCTCTACAGTAAAAGTAGACTCACCGAGCGCGGCGGCGGCGTACAGACAGTTGACGACACTGAAGTTATCGAACTTGCTGCAGTCGCGGACGATAGCGTCGCACAGAGACAGGAAGTCATCGTGCTCTAGGGTCAGCTTCTTGTTGTCTGCTTTAGCCCCACCTCCTTCTGCTGCAAGCGGGGCCTCTGAGGAGAGGGGGGGGGCCTTGGTGCTACAGGGGGGCAGGGCTTGCAGCAGCTGAGCGATCCTCTGTAGAGCCACAGCGTAGTGATTGTGAGAAATCTTAGTGGGATTTTGAGAGATCCACCGCAAAACCTGGAACCAAGAGATCCACCATTGGATTAGAGGTAGAATAGCAAACAGACCTGGACATTTATAAAGTCAAAACTTTGTCTACAAACCCAACTGAACCAGGTCTAAACCCAGACTAAACCAGATCCAAGTCCTGTCTGGTCTGAACCCTATATAAGTCCTGCCTAAACCGTTTTTTGGTCCGTACCTCATCGGGCTGCTGCGATCGTTCAATCAGACGCTTCATGGTGAAGAAGGTGTCGTAGCTCAGTGAGTCCTGGATAAAAGTCCAGGTCTTCCTCCTCGAGGGGGGCGGGGCTCCGTGGGAGGGGGCGTGGCCGGGCTGAGAATGTAATGTTGTGGGCTGGCCATAGTGAATAAACACACCCATTGGAGGTTTAGACCCGCCCCTGACCACGCCCCCTCCACCACACAGCCTGTACATCCTCAAGAACCGCCCACAAACCTGCATAGTCCAGTCCACCTGAAACCAGGACAAAACAAGGTCTGAACCAGGATTTAACCAGGTGCAAACCATGACTAAATCATTAGTCCAGAAATGTTCATTTGGTCTTTGATGAAGTAAACTTTGGTTTGTAATAAATCAGACCAATGTTTTAAAGTGTTTACCTCGACACGTTTCAATGCTAAAATTCCTGAAGTTTTCCTCAAAAGAGTCAATTGATGTTACTGTGAGATGTCTGGAGCTGATTTATACAGGTTTTGACAACGCCCCCTGGAGTCCGACTTCCTTAGGACAGTTATTAGGCCTGAGCCGGTGATGACCGGGAGGGCCTATTGTTTTTGCTCGAGTTATTTATTTATTTATTTATTGTTAATTAGACCTGAGCCGGTGATAAATTTTGAGGGCTAATTTGACCCCCTGAACATGCACAAAAACTCAGGAAACAAAATTCAAACCTGGCGAAAAATTTATCCGATAGAAAAAACATTAAAATATGACTCGGTAGCAACACCTGGAAAATGAAAACACATTCGGCCTATGGAAAGTGAAAGTACATTTTTTCCAATGTAGAAAAATGAAACTTGGTACCTCCATAGGACACCTCAGGACAAATAGAAAAGTCTATGACAGCCACAGCCTAAACTCAACAGGACGTCCACCATGTGGGGTGGACCACGTGACCACCTAAATCGCACCCCCGCGTCAAAAGATTAAACTCAATGTGTTTTCATCTAAATGGCCCCAAATTTGTTGAGTATTATCTAGACACGAGTGCCAAAAAAGTTATCAGTTTGTTTTTTGATACATTTGTGGCTGTGGTCGTAATGAGCCTGTGAAGAGGCAGCCATTTCTTTGGGAAATAATGCCACTCCTCAGAATCTTTTGGAACTTGTAAACTTGTAAATGTAATATTTACATTTTTACTTTTTAACAGGGGGGTGCAGCAATTTCTGAGTCATTGCAAATCTTGAGCCAGTACTTTGTTTTTCTCGCCTCAGCCCAAGCATAATCTATTATTTTCAAAAGTTCAGACAGATCCCAGAAAAACCAGGGAATGTGGAGACCTTTAATACAAGGTGGTGTAGCAGGCCCCACAGTAGCACAGGCCCGAGGTGATGAAGCAGGCTCCAGCCAGAAGAAGATTCAAGCAGAGGCACAGGCCCGGTTATTTGACATTACCATGAAGTTTACGCTTTAAAGCAAGAGTACATGTGTCCCTGCGGTCGCAAGATGTTCTTTTTGTTTTGAGTGTTGAATGATCTTCCCGTTTCTCCGATGTATGTATTATTACATGAACAACATGGTATTTCGTATATTACATTGCATGTTTTGTCCTGACTTATTTGATCTTTTGGGTGAACTAATAACTGTCTCAGTTTTGTGTGTGGTATTAGGTGGTTTGGCTCATTTTGTCAATAAAACTACATTTAATGATTGCACTTCTCCTTCAGAACTTAAGAACACTTATGCACGTATGCTGTTTGTTGACTTCAGCTCATCATTCAACACAGTCATCCCGTCCAAGCTAATAGTCAAACTTTAGGACCTGGGCATTAACTCCTCCCTCTACAACTGGATCATGGACTTCCTGACCAACAGACCCCAGCATGTCTGATCCGGATCCATCTGCTCCAACACCACCACTCAACACTGGTGTACCACAGGGCTGTGTACTGGGCCCCTTCCTGTACTCCCTCTTCAGCTCCGACTGCAGGCCCTTGAACGGATCTAACGCCATCATCAAGTTTGCGGATGACACTACGGTGATTGGTCTCATCAGCAACAACGATGAGACTGCCTACAGGGAGGAGATCCAGCACCTGGCCTCATGGTGCAAAGACAATAACCTGCTCCTGAACACCTCCAAGATGAAGGAGATCATTGTGGACTTCAGGAAAGAGTCAAGAGGCACACGACACCCTCCACATCAAAGGAACGTCTGTCGGGCGTGTCTCCAGTTACAAGTTCCTGGGGACCCACATCTCGGAGGACCTGTCCTGGACTACCAACACCTCCAGCCTGCTCAAGAAGGCTCACCAGCGACTCTTCTTCTTGAGGACACTGTGCAATAGAAAGCATCCTGACCAACTGTGTCACAGTCTGGTTTGGGAGCTGCTCTGTTGCAGCGGGTGTTGACAACCGCCCAACGCATCACAGGGACTCCACTTCCAGCCACGGAGGACGTCCAGAGGAAACACTGTCTGCGTCGAGCTCGCAGCCTCCATAAGGACTCCTCTCATCCGCCCATACACTGTTCTCTCTCTTGCCCTCAGGTGTTTCAGGAGCTTCAAGACCAGGACCAGACTGAAGAACAGTTTTTACCCCAGAGCTGTCTCTTTATTGAACTCTGCACCCCGATGATCCCTCTGCCCTTCATACAATGACCCCCTCCTCACTGCACACACCCCTAAAAAAAACTTCTAATATAATAAAATCTATTTCTGACTTCTGTTTATAGCTCATTGTGTCTATCATTGTATATACCCATTTTATCATTTCTGTTTATAGGAATAGCCATCTGTACATTATTGTATAGTATGTACATATCCATCTGCAAATTACTTTCCAGACTAACTTATTTGTTTAAGCAATACTGGATATCTTGCACTTGCAGCTATTGCACTTTTGGTTAGACCTAAACTGCATTTCGTTGCATTGTACTTGTACATGTGTAATGACAATAAAGTTGAATCTAATCTAATCTAATCATGTGACTCTTCGGAAAACACTGCAGGAAGTTTAGCATCAAAACATGAAGAGGTAAGCACTTAAAAACATTGGTCTAATTATAATAATACAAACCAGGCCTGAACCAGGACTGAACCAGGCCTAAGCAAGGTATAAACCAGGTCTGAACCAGGTCTAAACCAGGTCTAAACCAGGCATAAACCAGGTCTAAACCAGGTATAAACCAGGTATAAACCAGGTCTAAACCAGGTATAAACCAGGTCTAAACCAGGTCTAAACCAGGTCTAAACCAGGTCTAAACAAGTTCTGAACCAGGCCTAAACCAGGTCTAAACCAGGTCTGAACCAGGTCTGAACCAGGTCTAACGCAGGACTTCTGTCAGTAGCTGTTATCAGTTAGCTTGTTAGCTGTCAGCCTGTCCTCCAGCGGCTGGTTCGGGCCTGGTTTCTCGGTTGAACGGGGCCATGCGCGGGTGACAGCGGCCGGACGCACCTCATCTCTCTGAAACACGAGAAGCTCAGCTCCAAGGGCACCGCTCGGACCTCTCACGGTGCGCGTACACCGGGAAACATGAAGCGGTCAGCGGCTTGATTCCTCCACACTCTCCACGGACCCCATCTTTTCTCAGTTTTCCTCTGCGGTTCGTCAAACGGATCACATTAGGGGCTGAGAGTATTACTAGCGCCCCCTGCTGCTCCCGGAGAACTGCTGCACTTCACTGATCCGGTTTAGACCTGGTTTAGATCTGGTTTAGTCCTGGTATGTATTTATTAATTACTTAATCAATTAATTTTTGTGACAAAAAAACAACAAAAAAATACACGTAATAAACTTTACTTACCGGTAAAATATTTCCCGCGCCAGACGCTGTTGGCGCTGAATCTTATTAACTGCAGAGAACATCCCACGAAGAAGAAGCACTGCAAGGAAAGATGGCGGCGGAGGGTGATTACAGAACAGGACACATAAACAAGCCTCTGGACACACTATAAAACACGGTTTCTGTTGTCCTCGTGACTCTTGTCCTCGCAGACATGGCTCACCTTTTCCTGCGGCTGTCCGCGCGCTCCAGGTCCTTGCTCACGGTGCTGCTGCCCCGTTCTTCCCGGGCTCCGGTGAGTGCTCACGAAGAGACGGGGTCTGACCGGGCATGCACTTTTTCAACTGCACCAAACCTAAAAACAAGGCGTTTGTCAGAAACGCTCTGATGGAACCTGCGCTCAAGCCATCGCCAGCCCCGTCTTGATTTTCGAGTGCGTTTGCTGGAGCTCAGTGTCTCAGGTCGTGGTGCTGTTGTGGAGCGCTGTGTCCTGATGAATCAGAGGCTTTGAAAGAACTCTTGGACAAGATCCTGAGCAGGTCAAACGCTCCATTCAGGGCTATTTTACACTTATAATAATAATATTAATACATTTTATTTATAACGCGCCTTCCTGAAAACTCAAGGTCGCCTTACAACATTAGTAAAAACACAATAGCACACAATAACACATAATAAAATACTCAAACAACAATTAAAAACAATAAAAGGGCGGCAGTAGCTCAGTGGGTAGAGCAGTCGTCTCTCAACCGGAAGGTAGGCGGTTCGATTCCCACTCTCCCCACAGTTCAAAACTGTCGTTGTGTCCTTGGGCAAGACGCTTAACCCACCTTGCCTCCAGTGGCTGTAACACAGGTAATTACTGTAGAACAATGTAAGTCGCTTTGGATAAAAGCGTCTGCTAAATGAATAAATGTAAATGTAAAAACGGTTAACAGTTACATATATTGGTGACAGGACAGTGCAGTTATGGAGGGAGTGAGGAGGCCAGTCTGAACAGATGTGTTTTGAGTTTGGAAATTCAATTTGGCAGTGAGTCTGTGTTGTGGAGGTCAGAGGTCAGAGGAGAGAGAGTTCCAAAGTTGGGGAGCAGAGCGACTGAAGGCTCTCCTCCCCATGTTGACAAGACGAGCAGGAGGGACTGAGAGCCGTGGAGCGGAGGGAGCGGGTGGAGATGTGGTGGAGCTCAGAGAGATATGGAGGTGCTTTAAATGTGAGGAGCAGTATTTTATAGTTAATGTGGTATGTGATGGAGCCAGTGGAGGTGTTGCAGGACGGGTTAGGGTTAGGGTTGCGTGTGATTTAGTGGGCGGCTGAGTTCTGGACCAGTTAAAGTTTATGGAGGGTTTTTTGTGGGAGACCAAACAGAAGGGAGTTACAGGAATCCAGGCGGAAGGTGATGAGGCTGTCCCGAAGGACGGCTGTAGAGTGAGGGCTGAGGGAGGGGCGGAGGTGGTGGATGTTGCGGAGGTGAAAATAGGCAGAGCTGGTGACATTATTGCTGTTGGACGTGTAGGAGAGTGTTCTGTCAAGGATGACACCCAGAGTTTTCAAAAGCAATGGAGAAGTTAGACATTTAAATTTATTCATTTATTCATTTATTCATTTATTCATTTATTCATTTATTCGTTTATTCGTTTATTCGTTTATTCATTTAGCTGAGGCTTTTATCCAAAGTGACTTACATTGTTCTACAGTAATTACCAGTGTTACAGCCACTGGAGACAAGGTGGGTTAAGTGTCTTGCTCAAGGACACAACGACAGTATGAACTGAGGGGAGAGCCTACCTTCCGGTTGAAGGACGACCGCTCTACCCACTGAGCTACTGCCGCCCGTTTTGTTGTTTTGTTTTTAATAAGAGCTGTATTTATTCTGAGGACAGAAATGCTTCCTAGTATAACTAGTGGACCCACAACTGTTGATCTAGTGAACACATGTCACAAAGTTATGGTCATTAGTTATGTACAAAGAGGGAGCGTTTATTTGAATCAGAAAATACAGCTCCTGAGCCCCGTGTGTCGAAGGCTGCTGTGAAAATCAGAATGAATCCAGAAATGAAGCAGGACTGGACAGTTATGTCAGGATTAAAAAGACTCAGCTCAGAGGGAAGTGAGGACGTCTAATAATGTGTGAGTTGTACATTTGACTGTTAACTTCTTTATTCTGTTGTAAGTGAGGTACTTGACTCGTTTGTCTCATATTTAACCTCATTTACAAACAATGTGAGAAATTATCTCACGTCATTTGCGTTATTTAAACCCAACACGTAATAATTTGAGTGATAACAGACACAGGTTAACGCTTCAGTTGTGTTAGTTTCTGTGGGAATCCTAAATGCTAGAGAACTAATCATAATCATTTTAATTCAAATGTTATACCAAACGGGGAAAAACACAGGAAATAAATCTTTGTATTCTGAATTTGAACATGTTTAAGATGAACCTGTAAATTAAAGGGAAACAGTTTAGTTATTGGCAACAACTAATGTTAAAGAAATGCTCAGAGCATTTGTCCTTGTGCTGTTGTTTCCAGAGGAATAACATTAGAAATAAACAAAATGAGCCTTTATTTTAAAGAATTATATTTAAACACGTATTCTTTAGTTTAAATTTTCTGGACCCCCTCACAATGAGGAAAGTTAACTAAGCGATCTTCGACTGATTTTAGTTGAAGACCCCTGTTGTAAAGCATCTAATACAAGAGCACTTTGACATCAAGACGGGGCAGGTGTTTGGTGAAAGGCGTATGGCCACAGGTGATGCAATACAGTGGGGATCGAAAGTTTGGCCACCCCAGGTAAAAATTTTTATTAATGTGCATAAAGAAAAGATGGAAAAATCTCCAAAAAGCATCAAATGACAGATTAGACATCCTTATAATAAGTCAAAAAAGTTAGATTTTATTTCCATCATTTACACTTTCAAAATAACAGAAAACCAAAAAATGGTGTCTGCAAAAGTTTGGGCCCCTGCAGAGTTAATACCTTGTACTGCCCCCTTTGGCAAGCTAAGACCTGACAGTGTCATGGATTGTTCTCAATCATCGTCTGGATAGACCAGGTGATATCAATCTCAAAGGTTTTAAATGCCCAGACTCATCTGACTTTGCCCCAACAATCAGCACCAGGTTCTTCTGAGCAGTTGTCTAGAAAACTGAAACTGAAAATAGTTGACGCTCACAAAGCAGGAAAAGGCTATAAAAAGATAGCAAAGTGTTTTCAGATGCCAATATCCTCAGTTCGGAATGTAATTAAGAAATGTCAGTCATCAGGAACAGTGGAAGTTAAAGCAAGATCTGGAAGACCAAGAAAAATATCAGACAGAACGGCTCTCAGGATTCTGAGAAAATTAAGTCAAAACCCACGTTTGACTGCACGATCCCTCCAGAAAGATCTGGCAGACACTGGAGTTGTGGTCCACTATTCCACTATAAAGAGATACTTGTACAAATATGGACTTCAGGGAAGACTCATCAGAAGAAAACCTCTTCTACGTCCTCAACACAAAAATCACAAAAATCAGCGTTTGAAGTTTGCAAATGAGCATATAGACAAGCCTGATGCATTTTGGAAACAAGTTCTGTGGACCGATGAGGTTAAAGTAGAACTTTTTGGCCGGACTGAGCAAAGGTATGTTTGGAGAAGAAAGGGCACAGAATTTAATGAAAAGAACCTCTGTCCAACTGTTAAGCATGGAGGTAGAGAGATCATGTTTTGGGGTTGTATTGCAGCCAGTGGCACAGGGAACATTTCACGAGTAAAAGGAAAAATGGATTCAATAAAATTTCAGCAAATTTTGGATGCTAACTTGATGCCATCTGTAAAAAAGCTAAAGTTAAAGAGAGGATGGCTTCTACAAATGAATAATGATCACAAAAACACCTCAAAATCCACGGTGGATTACATCAAGAGGCATAAACTAAAGGTTTTGCCGTGGCCTTCACAATCTCCTGACCTCAACACAATTGAAAATCTATGGATAGACCTTAAAAGAGCAGTGACAGACAGCCCAGAAATCTCAAAGAACTGGAAGACTTTTGTAAGGAAGAATGGGCAAAGATACCTCAAACAAGAATTGAAAGATTCTTGGCTAGCTACAAAAGCACTTACAAGCTGTGATACTTGCCAAAGGGGGCAGTACAAGGTATTAACTCTGCAGGGGCCCAAACTTTTGCAGACACCATTTTTTGGTTTTCTGTTATTTTGAAAGTGTAAATGATGGAAATAATATCTAACTCTTTTGACTTATTATAAGGATGTCTAATCTGTCATTTGATGTTTTTCTGGAGATTTCCATCTTTTCTTGGCTTCTTCATGCACATTAATACAAATTTTTACTTGGGGTGCCCAAACTTTCGATCCCCACTTTCGTTCCGGCTCAGCTCGGTCGCTCTGAGTTTGGAAAGTTTTTTTCTGGAACCAGAGCCTCACAAAGAGAAGACCTTTTTTTTCCTTCTGTGTTCGATTCAGGTGATGCCTCCAGGTGCACAGGTGGAGAGGGGGCGGATCCTGTGGGTGGACAGAGGGCGGAGCCTGTGGATCGAGCTGCTGGGAGCCAGACATCTGAGCTCCAGACCTCCCAAAGGTGAGACCAGGGCGGTGTCTGTCCCGCTCCAGTCCCACTACAGTCTGAATTAAGTGAGAAAGACGTCTGCTGTGAAGTTCTCGCGTGTGTTGGGTGTATATTTCAAAAACAACTATTTCACTGATATTACAATTACTTGCACTGACTGATACTACTGCAGTCTCTTTGAGCTGCTCGTCCTGGGCTCTATAAGCTGAGGTCTGTGGATTCAAGGATTCTTTATTGTCCTTCCATCCTGAACATTAACAAAATGCTGTTCTCAAGGATAATTTATCAGCATTTTTAAAATGAGTGCAATCAACATTCACAGCATAGTGTTCATGAGACGAACAGCATCCGGACAAAAACTGTCCTTAAGTCTCTTAGTCCTGGCCCGGACGCTGCGAGGGGTCGGGGACATTCATGTGCAGGGGGGGTTGGTGTCTGTCATTCAGAGGTGTGTAGTAACAAGTTACTTTACTTAAGTCTCTTAGTCCTGGCCCTACACTTTTTTACAAGTTATTTGACAAATTCTATCCTTTATTTTTGCCTCCAGTGAATCTGCCACATGACTGTGTTTAACCAATCAGAAGTAGCCCTGCAGTCACATGACCAACACAAACTGTGGGCAGTAGCGACGTTACGAGTGGAACTACACTCCTCAGTAGCGTCACTGTATTCTGACTCAAATATTTTTTTATTATGTAGCATCCGCCCAAGTTCAATTTTCATTCCAAAAACCAGAAACCAGGTCCGTAGCCTGTGGGTCACCTGGGGGTCACTGGTGAGGGTCACCTGTGGGTCACTAGTGGGGGTCATCTGGGGGTCACCTGAGGGTCACCTGGGGTTACGTGGGGTTACTGGTGTGGGTCACCTGTGGGTCACCTGGGGTTACTGGTGGGGTCAGCTGTGGGTCACTGCTGGGGGTCACCTGTGGTTCACCTGAGGGTCACCTGCGGGTTACTGGTGGGGGTCACCTGTTGTTCACATGTGGGTCACTGGTGGGGGTCACCTGGGGGTTACTGGTGGGGGTCAGCTGTGGGTCACTGCTGGGGGTCACCTGTGGTTCACCTGAGGGTCACCTGCGGGTTACTGGTGTGGGTCACCTGTTGTTCACATGTGGGTCACCTAGGGGTTACTGGTGTGGGTCACCTGTGGGTCACCTAGGGGTTACTGGTGTGGGTCACATGTGGGTCACCTGGGGGTTACCGACCTTTAAGTTGTGGCGGATAAAAACACAAAATAAAAAGATACAAGCAGCATAAAAACTGTAATATTTTCAAAATATATTAATAAATGTGTCTTTTTTTAATGCAGGGTGCTTGGTCTCCAAGTTTAAAAGGCTTTATTGCCTCATTAGAGCCGGCCGCCGCATATTCTGGAGAGTGGGCTTGGTGTGCGGGACTCACCTGTCGCTATAAATACATATTTTAAGTAGAGGTGTGAACCTACACTGGTCTCACGGTTCGGTTCGATTACGATTATCAAGTCATCGATTCAGTTCGATTAGATTATCTTGATGCATCACGATGCATTGATGATGAAGTGCATCCTTATTTTTCAATTTTGCTTCAATTGAGCTGCAGCAATCATGTTCGACGCATTATCTGTTACAAGCACTACATCCTTATGTGATAGCTGCCATTCATCCACGACATGAGACAGTAGCTCTGCCAGATGAGCACCCGTGTGAGACTCATAAACGGCTCTCGTTTGTAGCACATGAGACAAAATCTTCCAGTCACCGCTAATGTAATGTGCCGTTATTGTCTCATACGACTCTGTAGCGACCGAAGTCCAGGAATCACATGTTATTGCAACTCGATGAGCTTGGCTCATTGACGCTATTACCTGGGCTTTGGTTTCGAGGTAGAGTTACGGGATAACTTTTTCTGAAAAGTGGCTGCGAGAGGGAAGCTTATACCGCGGCTCCAGTGTTGTTAACAGGTGGCGAAACCCGGGGTTTTCCACTACAGAAAAGGGCCGTATAGCCTTTGAAATAAAATATGCTACTGCTCTGGTAATTTTCTGCCCTCTCACTGAGTTTGGCGGCAACGTTGATATAAGTTGATAAATTTTTGGCTGAGCTGGATCCACAAT
>JALDNG010000217.1:0-37500 GCA_024349245.1 Neodontobutis hainanensis
TATATTTATTCATGTTTTAATTCCATTTTGCACATTTTTATCTTGGTTTTTAGTGATTTCCATTGTTGATCCTGCTCTTGAGTTGTTGAAGTGTAATTCTATGTTGTATGTTTTTTAAGGAGCATGATGCTGCGAAATTAATTTCCCCAAAAGGGACAATAAAGAAAACTTTGAACTTTGAACTTTGAACAAAAAACAATATAAAGGACTTCTTGTGTTTAAATAGACTGGTGCTCTGTTACTGTAGAGAGCCAGAGGAGGAATAACAGTGCCCCCTGTGTCAGCATTCATCTTAGTTCTTTACCATTTCTGTCTTTTCATCTTTCTTAATTATAAACTCAACTCAGACACTCGTCACGGCCATTATCCGAGTTAAACCGGTCTGGGTTTGTGGCCAGACACTGACCGACCAAAGAAAACTGCACCACACCCTCTAAAGGTCGGTGAAAATCTGGGATTAAACCAGAGCTCTTTTAATCGCCGAGTTTATTTTCAACTGTGCAACGCTTTGCCAGAAGACGTAAAACTCCCCACGGCTTCGGCTTTTCTTTGTGTCGAGTTAACGACGGACAGATGCAGCGTCAGAAAAAAGACTTTTATGGACGTACAGCGCTGTAATTATCTCGGAGTTCTTGGTCGGGATCCGTGTGGACGTGCTGCCCTCGCCTCGTCCTTCTGTTGGATTATACAGTTTTTCCTCCTCGCTGTCCTTCTCTACAGCACCGCTCTGAAACATCGCTCTGAGTGTCGCTGATGCACTGTCAGCGAACGGAAGCAGCTGGTGTTATCTTAAAACCAGAAAACACAGAGCTTATTCAAGTCCACGAGGATGGATGTTCAGGTATTACATAAGAAATGGTTTGTGCAAATGAGAAATAAATTCAGTTTTTTGGAAAGAAAACCAAAACCAAAACCAAGACCAGTTTATGATCTATGTTTAAGAGGTCCAAGTCCAGTTTTAGTCCGAGTCCAGACTGGAGGTGGGTTCTTTGGTCTTGGGTCAAAGGGATTCAAAAACTAAATGGTGCATTTGAAAAGTTTTCCTCAGAAACATGTGCATTAATAATGTGGAGGTTTAGACTCTCAGTTGTCCACTAACGAGAGAAGCACTGGAATCAGGCCTAGTTCCAACTCTCTGAGACCGTGTGGCCTGCAATAATAGGCTTTTTTTATACAATAATATGATATATGTGTAAATACACAGTGTCGCCCACAGAAAGGTGAGGTGGTATTCCAGTTACATCCAGTAAATACCTTAACAACTAAACCCACACAACAGTTTGAAGGCAAAAGCACCACAATAAGGTTAATTAATCACGTAAACTGAGTACTATGTTGACTATATATTACTTTTTACAGTCGAATCTTTGTCAAGGTGCTGGGCTGGAGTTCTGAAGGAAACACTGGTGCCTTTATGTATTTCGCTTTGGGTTCGCTCCATTACATCGCTCAAAGACTTTGAGGGCGTTTATGATTTTATTGTAGTTTAAAAGAGTCTGACGTTAATCAACTTATTGTGAGGCCCAGGTGGATACAGTTCCAATAAATATACCTTAATGCACATGCTCAACAATCTTCTACAGGTTTACACTGTTCTAACTTCAGTTTTTAATTCCCGACACAAAAGATGCCAAAGTCTTGTCTGTTTGTTCACACAATTTGTTCTGTTTGCACTTCTTATTGCCTCTGAATCCGACTCTCAGGTTCATATTTAGAAGCGTTTTAATGCCACTGTGACAGAGTTCAGGTTATAATTTGGTGGTTTTATGGCGACTCGGCGTCTGCCAGAATTCAGGAGTGAGCCGTGATTAACGCCGAGCGACGCCGAGGCTTCGACAGCACAAAGAAAAACAGCCGCACATCAGTCACTGTCACTCAGACGCTGCAAAGGAACCGGAATAACACTCAGAGCTTTGAAAGTGGCTTTATTAGATTGAAATGTCACAATAAAAGTAACGTGTAGTTCTCCTGTGGCCCGTCTGCAGCCTAATATTTGAAATGCACAGGCACAAACCGTCCACACTACTCCAGAGTTTATAATCTGAACGTGTGTGTGGTCTTCGTCTGCTCTTCTTCTTCAGAAAGTCTTCACGCTTTGAATGGAGCAGAACAAGATGGATAATGGTGAGTTTGTAAAGTTACTGCTGCACAAGGTCACCTCCAATCAACTTTTACTTTTTATTTTGAAAGAAAAATCCTAAAAGTGTCTGTCACTGTGGACTTAACTTTAGCCGAGAAGAATTCGACTGATGCACAGCTGCTCCAGAACTTTTCCAGTTCATTTAAATAGTCTTCTGCAGTGTTGAAATCCAATGCTTTTCACAGATCTTCTTTG
This sequence comes from Neodontobutis hainanensis, assembly GCA_024349245.1. Classification (NCBI taxonomy): domain Eukaryota; kingdom Metazoa; phylum Chordata; class Actinopteri; order Gobiiformes; family Odontobutidae; genus Neodontobutis; species Neodontobutis hainanensis. The sequence continues at coordinate 2,336 of JALDNG010000217.1, forward strand.
TGCAGGAGAAACGGGAAACCCAGGCGACTAAAACCTGTGTATTCTCCTTTATCCTTTGTGTTTCTAACCTTACCTTCTGCGATCTCGTTGTTCTCCTGAGTGACTCTGCTCGTGGAGCTGCTCTGTGACGCCACTCCTGAACGCTGAGCTACAACAAAACACACAACACATGTTGGATTTACCACTTTTTCACAGCGACCAGACTCATTCTTTGTCTACAACAGGAAAAGAGCCGATGGGAGACTCTGTGGGAGGTAAACCTAAGGCTCAGTTCCAGGTAAAAACTAACTATATTTGGCTAAAAAAGGGCCTCATTTTCAAAGCCGAGGAGACAGGAGCCAAATGGCAGCGACTTTAAAGAGGCCCCTGTTCATTTTGATAAATTAGACACAGTTTGATTGAACAGATCCAAAAGAACAGGCCTCAGGACTTCAATGAGTCACTGGAATATAACGAAAAACTACTGGGAGTGACTATCCCTCAGAGGGAGGGGCTTAACCCCAGACTCCTGTGATTGGACAAAAGTTCAAACAAGCAGGACCTCCCTGGACAAGAGTTGGACATCTCTGTCAGAATCTTGTCCAGGTGGGCATCAGGACAACCCTCTGAAGAGGAGCTGGACTCAGACAAAACCCTTCATCTTCGTCCTGGAGACTGTTTTAACACCAAATTCAAGCCACAGTAATAAAAGCATTGTTGTGTTAAACTCAAGACAAAATAATAAAAGAGATTAGGTGTTTAATAATCTCAAACTCTTGCAGTTTATTTGAAAAGACACTGACCTTCCAGTTTGGCCTGAAGAGGTTTGCTCTCTGCCGTTCCTCTCACGGCGTAGATGTTAAACCTATATTCTTTTGAAGCATCAAAGTTATCGATGATGATTTTAGCGTCCTGCTTTGAGACTTTGACCTCTGTCTCTGGTCCACCTGCAGAAAACAACACGTCCCATCTTTAGCCATCGAGCTGAAAACCATTAAAAATTGTTCTTGCACAAAACTGTTGGAATAATGTCATTTAGTTCCAAAGATCACAAGGCATTGATTTAAGTCATTCTGCCTCCAGTCACTTTTTTCTGAATCAGATTTATTTTTTTCGTGGAGAGAAAAGCGGTGCACTGGGCTCGAGGCGGTGTTTGTGAGAGCGCTGCGTGGACACGTCTCAGAAATGAGGCCGAGCTGCAGCCGTGAAAATGTCAGGCCTGTTCAAACCATCACAGATTATGAAAGTCAGACCTAACCGGGTCACGGCTCGGGTTTCGACGGAAAAGACTGAGAACAGGAAGGATTCAGTCGAGGCCTTGTACAGAGTCAGACTAACTAAACAAGTGTCCCGACTCTTCCACAGAACTAACGACACGGACACCACCCTAAAGGCGAACATGCACCGATTCAGAGTCTTTTATTTACGTCACAAAATCTGTAACACCCCCGAGCTCCAATGAGGCCTTTCAGAAGAAAACAGAAGAGCCATTATCCACTCCAGACTCTGGACCTGAACCAATGTAGATTCAAGAAACAAATCTTAATGGGTCTAGTGTCTAATGCAGCTCATGATGTTTGCCAAGTAACAAACAGGTTTTAGATGGATCTGAGCAGGTTTTAGATGAATCTGAGGAGGTTTTAGATGGATCTGAGCAGGTTTTAGATGAATCTGAGGAGGTTTTAGATGGATCTGAGCAGGTTTTAGATGAATCTGAGCAGGTTTTAGATGAATCTGAGGAGGTTTTAGATGGATCTGAGCAGGTTTTAGATGAATCTGAGGAGGTTTTAGATGGATCTGAGCAGGTGGACAGGCAGAATGTATTTAAAGTCATGTTTGGAGCGACAGAGTGTTTAAAATATGCTCCAGTGGTTCTAGTGGCTCTTCTTAGTGACCAGCAGGGTGAGATTCTTTCATAAAAAGATGGAAAACTCATAATAAATCATTATAGTATCACTGTGATACATACTCTTTCACAAATGAACCGGACCTCGTGGTAACAGTAACAGTAACAGTAACAGTACAGTACAGTAACAGTACAGTAACAGTAACAGTACAGTAACAGTACAGTAACAGTAAAGTAACAGTAACAGTACAGTAACAGTACAGTAACAGTACAGTAACAGTACAGTACAGTAACAGTACAGTAACAGTACAGTAACAGTACAGTAAAGTAACAGTACAGTAACAGTACAGTAACAGTAACAGTAACAGTAACAGAACAGTAACAGTAGAGTAACAGATAAATAACTGTAAACAGCTCTAGTACACAGTCAGAATGTAGAAGATATACACAGTATATCTCCAGGAACAATCGGATGAGTTTATTTCTGGTGTTTCTCGCTCACTCGTCTTTTCTGGCGATATCTTTGTCAGACTCTTTTATTTTCGTCCCAGAAGCAGCTGCAGATTCCGTCTCCATCCGTCATCTCTTCTTCGTCTTCTTCATCTTTTCAGTGTTAAACTCAATTAAGTCTGTCCCTGGGGCCACATCCTTCACGCTGCCTTCAGGTCCCTCTCTTCGTTCCTGTGCTCGCTCAGGTTTATCTGATGTGGGCTGTTCTCTCTGGATTCACTGCAGCAAAGGCTTCAGGAAAATAGAGGCTCAGCTGTATATTATATGTTCCGACGTCAGGAGAGACTGGAACGCCCACATGCAGCAGAAATGGCCCTTTAGTATAAAAATTTAATTGTAACAGATTTGAAAACTGCTCCTCCATTATTTTCCCAAACATTATGCAAGTCTTTTTGTATAATTATAAATCTATTTATTCTCAGCAGAGTTACCTCTGAGGAAATCCCTCGGAAGCCTGTAATAATCCGTCTCATCACAAAACGACACAAAACACAGGGCTGTGCTCCTGAAACGCGATAAAAACCTGAGAGAAGTTCCTCAGAGTCACGTCTGTAATCACCAACATTAAAGACACACTGGGCTCATCTGGAGTTACATTAGAGTCAGTCCGGCTTCAAACGAGCTTCTGAGAGGATTCAAAACTCTCAGAAAACAAATCCCACACAGGATACCTTTTATTATTATTCTTATCTCTAAATGCTAAAGCTCAAAGACATGGGGTTCTGTTTGAGGGCTTTATACAAAACAGTAAAGTTAGGCTTTTAAATGAGACACTGTCAAAGCAAATAAAATCAACGTGTGTTCATTTGGACATACTAAGACTACGCCTGTGAGAGAACACCATCCTGTTTTTAAGAAGTTTAAAATGATAATGTGTTAGATCTAAAGGAGGACCTGAGACGTGATCGGCCAAAAACAGAAATTCCAATTAAAATCTTTGATAAGAAAGTTTATTTGACATCATAATTCCTTGTTAAGGTCTTTTTTCTCAAAATGGTGCTGTATTTGGCAATAAAGCTATATTCCTTAAATGCAAAGGAAAAAATGTGTCAAACCCTACGTACAGTGATAACGTTAAACACATTTCAGCTCAGTTCTGGTCTGAGCTGTAGCTGTAGCTTTAGCATGTTCATGTTAATGAGCTCATCCAACACCATCCTGCTTCTGCACTGTTTACGTCTGTCATGTGTCTTATGTTCTTACTTTTGTTTGTATTAGATTATAATTGTATGCACTTATTTTTAACTATATATAGTTTTTTCACTTATTGTTATTTGTATGCACCGTGGGTCATTTCAGTTTTCGTTACGCACATGTGGCAGGGTTAATAAAGTACACGTTGAGTTTTTAATTGTAAAACCTACAATAACTGCACTTTCTATATTAACCTCAGTTTTTTCACTGAACATGAAGCGGAGACGCTGAACTCACCTGGCTGTGTGCTGAAGGTGACTCTGTAGCTGTCGAACTGTCCTTTGGGCTCCTTCCACGACACGTGAACTTTAGTAGGGCCAAGGACTTTAGCCCGAAACCTCTTCGGCGACAAAACTGGACAGAGACGAAAGAAAAGATCCGTTTAAGACAAAAACTGAGCTTCAGCGGCTGGAGTATTAACATGAATTTAACCAGAGCCCTTCCATGCAACACATTCAACATTAACGCCAGCTTTTATCCACGTTCCACAAACACCAGAGTTCAACCTACTCCAGAGGGGCTCTCCAGAGTCCAGAGTCAAATCCAGAGTCGAGTCCAGAGTACAGAGTCAAGTCCAGAGTCAAGTCCAGAGTACAGAGTCTAGAGGCAAGTCCAGAGTACAGAGTCAAGTCCAGAGTCCAGAGTCAAGTCCGGGGTCAAGTTCAGAGTACAGAGTCTAGAGGCAAGTCCAGAGTCGAGTCTAGAGTACAGAGTCTAGAGGCAAGTCCAGAGTCGAGTCTAGAGTACAGAATCTAGAGGCAAGTCGAGTCGAGTCTAGAGTACAGAGTCAAGTTCAGAGTCATGTTCAGAGTACAGAGTCTAGAGGCAAGTCCAGAGTCGAGTCTAGAGTACAGAGTCTAGAGGCAAGTCGAGAGTCGAGTCTAGAGTACAGAGTCAAGTTCAGAGTCATGTTCAGAGTACAGAGTCTAGAGGCAAGTCCAGAGTCAAGTCTAGAGTACAGAGTCAAGTTCAGAGTCATGTCCAGAGTCCAGAGTCAAGTCCAGAGTCAAGTCCAGAGTCAAGTCCAGAGTACAGAGTCTAGAGTACAGAGTCAAGTTCAGAGTCATGTCCAGAGTCAAGTCCAGAGTCAAGTCCAGAGTCAAATCCAGAGTCAAATCCAGAGTCAAATCCAGAGTCAAGTCCAGAGTCTAGAGTCAAGTACAGAGTCTAGAGGCAAATCCAGAGTCGAGTCTAGAGTACAGAGTCAAGTTTAGAGTCATGTCCAGAGTCCAGAGTCAAGTCCAGAGTCCAGAGTCAAGTCCAGAGTCCAGAGTCAAGTCTGGGGTCAAGTTCAGAGTCCAGGGTCAAATCCAGAGTCAAGTCCAGAGTCTAGAGGCAAATCCAGAGCCAAATCCAGAGTTGAGTCTAGAGTACAGAGTCAAGTTCAGAGTCATGTACAGAGTCCAGAGTCAAGTCCAGAGTCAAATCCAGGGTCAAGTCCAGAGTCTAGAGTCAAGACCAGAGTCAAGTCCGGAGTACAGAGTCCAGAGTCAAATCCAGGGTCAAGTCCAGAGTCAAGTCCAGAGTCAAGTCCGGGGTCAAGTTCAGAGTCCAGAGTCAAGTCCAGAGTCAAGTCCAGAGTACAGAGTCTAGAGGCAAGTCCAGGGTCAAATCCAGAGTCGAGTCTAGAGTACAGAGTCAAGTTCAGAGTCATGTCCAGAGTCCAGAGTCATGTCAAGAGTCATGTCAAGAGTCAAGTCCAGAGTCAAGTCCAGAGTCCAGAGTCAAGTCCAGAGTCTAGAGTCTAGAGGCAAATCCAGAGTCAAATCCAGAGTCGAGTCTAGAGTACAGAGTCAAGTTCAGAGTCATGTCCAGAGTCCAGAGTCAAGTCCAGAGTCCAGAGTCAAGTCCAGAGTCCAGAGTCAAGTCCGGGGTCAAGTTCAGAGTACAGAGTCTAGAGGCAAGTCCAGAGTCGAGTCTAGAGTACAGAGTCTAGAGGCAAGTCGAGAGTCGAGTCTAGAGTACAGAGTCAAGTTCAGAGTCATGTTCAGAGTACAGAGTCTAGAGGCAAGTCCAGAGTCGAGTCTAGAGTACAGAGTCAAGTTCAGAGTCATGTCCAGAGTCCAGAGTCAAGTCCAGAGTCAAGTCCAGAGTCAAGTCCAGAGTCAAGTCCAGAGTACAGAGTCTAGAGTACAGAGTCAAGTTCAGAGTCATGTCCAGAGTCCAGAGTCAAGTCCAGAGTCAAGTCCAGAGTCAAGTACAGAGTTAAGTCCAGAGTCAAGTCCAGAGTCAAGTCCAGAGTACAGAGTCTAGAGTACAGAGTCAAGTTCAGAGTCATGTCCAGAGTCCAGAGTCAAGTCCAGAGTCAAGTCCAGAGTCAAGTCCAGAGTACAGAGTCAAGTCCAGAGTCAAGTCCTGGTTCAGACCTGGTTCAGTCCTGGTTTAGACATGGTTTAGACCTGGTTTTGGTTGAACTCTGTCTCGAGGTTGTGACGGTGGAAACAGACTCAGGTCCAACATGAGTCACATTAAAAAGAAACAAGCCTCATTCACCTTCTTCTGATCGTTCTGTTAATGTCCAGTCTTTGGTTCAACCCTTCAGACATCATTCCCAATTAAAAACTCAAATGTATTTTTATTTATGTTTTTATTCATAAAATAACTCTCGTAATGGTGCTAATGCTTTATTGTTGACAAAGTCCTGGTTTAGTCCTGGTTCCTGGTCCTTTAGGGCTCGAGAAGTGAATGAGACTTGTTCTTTTTAACTGCTTCAAACTCCAGAAGGAAGCCGTTACATCAGCTTCTTAAATCCAACAGGAACTCAACCTAAAGGGCCCAGAGTCACCACAAACCAAAAACCAATCTCCATCTCAGCAGCTTCACCAAAAACACACACAATCATCATCTATAAACCCAAACCACAAACATACCCTCTCTGTTTGTGTCTCTTTGTAAAAACTGACTGATGTGAGCTTTAGAGACGGTTCACCCAGACCTCACCGAGTCGACCGGACTGTGTCAGAGTGATATATGACGAGCTAAATCTAACGGCCTCATTAGTCAAAAGAAAAGGAGTTGAAACTTTAACTCTTAGGGAGCAGTACTTTTATTTATTTTATTTTTTTAAGAATCCATTGAGTCTGTTGATTATAACTGTCGATATTATTTTGCTCTGTCCTAAACAAAACCTGTCCAAAGTAAAAATACAGTCCGTTCTTTTAATTAATTGAACAGTGCTTTCATAGTTTTGCTTTTAGGCTCATTTTGTCCAGGATGAGGACTGAAGCACAGTTTTATTAAAGGCTCTCACTGAATAATAATCCTTACTCTGGTGCAGTGGTTAAAGCAACGCCACGTCAACATTAACCATCATTAACCAGCATTAACATTAACCAGCATTAACCAGCATTAACCATCATTAACCAGCATTAACCAACATTAACCAGCATTAACCAGCATTAACCAGCATTAACCAGCATTAACATTAACCAGCATTAACCAGCATTAACATTAACCAACATTAACCAGCATTAACCAGCATTAACCAGCATTCACCAGCATTCACCAGCATTAACATTAACCAGCATTAACATTAACCAGCATTAACCAACATTAACTAGCATTAACCAGCATTAACATTAACCAGCATTAACCAACATTAACCAGCATTAACCAGCATTAACCAGCATTAACCAACATTAACCAGCATTAAACTTAACCAACATTAACCAGCATTAACAAACATTAACCAGCATTAACCAGCATTAACATTAACCCTAACCCTAACATTAACCAGCATTAACCAACATTAACCAACATTAACCAGCATTAACCAGCATTAACAAACATTAACCAGCATTAACCAGCATTAACCAGCATTAACAAACATTAACCAGCATTAACCAGCATTAACATTAACCCTAACCTAACATTAACCAACATTAACCAACATTAACCAACATTAACCAGCATTAACCAACATTAACCAACATTAACCAATATTAACCAGAATTGTGATAATATCTTGATAATAGAGTAATTATATAGTAATAATATTGTGATAATATTGTGATAATAGTAATAATAATGTGATAATATTGTGACATTGTGATAATATTGTGATAATATAGTAATAATATTGTGATAATAGTAATAATGTGATAATATTGTGATATTGTGATAATATTGTGATAATATAGTAATAATATTGTGATAATAGTAATAATAATGTGATAATATTGTGACATTGTGATAATATTGTGATAATATAGTGATATTATTGTGATATAGAAATGAGAGCAGCACTCTGTTCCAGTAAATTTTAATATATGAACAATTCAAATGCTCTAGACCCAATTTTTATTATTTACTTGCACCACAGTGTTATTTTTAACTCTGATTGATCATCATTTCAAAAAAATCAAAGCTCCTGTGGCTATAACGTGGAATACATTAAGGTTATTGTATTAAAATATTGCACTAATAAAACCCAGCTAATGTTCTCTGACAGTCATTCATTTTGTAAAAGGAACGTGTGGCTGAACCGTCTCTGTTTCCACTCTTCATGCAAAACCATATTTCCCACAAAAAACAGGCTGTAGATGAAAACATGATAATCACCTGAGAAGCACGGCTGCTCGGGAAACGGCTCAGGGTCTCGCTCTGAGCATCTGAAACAAACGGGACCCTCCAATCCCCAAACGACTGCGACGATTCACAAACTCTGAGGTTGGCCGTCAGAGTGAGCGAGAAAATGAATTATGCATGTCTCAGAGACGGGAACGCAGCGGAAAACGGCAATAGATTCCTTTGCAGCACATTCACATAAAACGTGCCGTTCTCACAAAAACACATGGATTTTCTCTGAAACTGAAAGTGTAGAGGGAAACGTAAGATCCTCATTCATTTTTCATTAAAGCTGAAGTGTAAACAGAGTTGTGCAGCTGAGAAATGGAGACTGTACAGTGGGACAAAGTTGAGCTGGAGTTTATATTCACCTGATAATATTCTTATGTTATATTCATTATATAATAATCTGTCTGCAACAATGTACTCACGATAACTGACAGCAGCCAGTGTTCGCTGTTGTCTGAGAAACATTTAAACAGAAGAAAATACCATGGATGTGAGCTAGAGCTGTAACTCAGACAAACTAACAAAGAGCACAATAATATACACGCCAAACAAAGAAAACAGCACTTAAACTCAAAACCAAAGGACACACACGACTACGAGGCTAAACACGAAGCTAATGACGCTAATGTCTTTTTAGTGACAGATAATGTGCAGCTGACTCCAGAAGGAGAGAAGTGAAAAACACAATGTTTTAATCATGTTCCTGAAGAGGACACAGACAAACCAAAGAAGAGCAGCTGGATCTGACGGAAGTCTCAGACTCAGGTAACGGCAAATAAAAACAGCAGCCATCAGCAGCTTGGGTCAGGAGACTATTTTAATGAAGCTGAACTTATAACTAATAACTGTGGTATCTAAGTGCTGTATTAAGTCTGTTTGAAAGCCACACTGGCACTGTTTATATATTTTTCCTGCCATTACAGCCGATAGAACACATGTAGTCATGTGACGTCCGGAGCTTTATGAAGATGTGTACACTTTCCACCTGAAGGCACAAGAGCACAGTCGAGCTGGAAGGTCACTCACAATAAAAAACAAATGAGGTTTCTAGGAGGCCGTCCGAAGTTTCTCTTGTGTGAGATTCATGCAGGAACTGTATTAGTGTGGACACGGCCCAGGGTTTGAGTCCTGTGGCCTTTTGACCAGTGGACATGAAATCCTGTCACAAAGATTAGAGGAATGATAGGTATCTCTGGAACTGCTCTTAAATGGTTTCAGTCATATCTTGAAGACAGGAAGTACTTTGTTTCGGTTGGAAACTGTGAATCAGACCAAATGGCCCTGACATGTGGGGTTCCACAGGGGTCTATCTTAGGACCTCTATTATTCAATCTCTACATACCATTCACTGTCACTGTCTCCAACTGAACAGAAACAAGACTGAACTAATCATCTTTGGAACAGAAACAAGACTGAACTAATCATCTTTGGAACAGAAACAAGACTGAACTAATCATCTTTGGAACAGAAACAAGACTGAACTAATCATCTTTGGAACAGAAACAAGACTGAACTAATCATCTTTGGAACAGAAACAAGACTGAACTAATCATCTTTGGAACAGAAACAAGACTGAACTAATCATCTTTGGAACAGAAACAAGACTGAACTAATCATCTTTGGAACAGAAACAAGACTGAACTAATCATCTTTGGAACAGAAACAAGACTGAACTAATCATCTTTGGAACAGAAACAAGACTGAACTAATCATCTTTGGAACAGAAACAAGACTGAACTAATCATCTTTGGAACAGAAACAAGACTGAACTAATCATCTTTGGAACAGAAACATGACTGAACTAATCATCTTTGGAACAGAAACAAGACTGAACTAATCATCTTTGGAACAGAAACAAGACTGAACTAATCATCTTTGGAACAGAAACAAGACTGAACTAATCATCTTTGGAACAGAAACAAGACTGAACTAATCATCTTTGGAACAGAAACAAGACTGAACTAATCATCTTTGGAACAGAAACAAGACTGAACTAATCATCTTTGGAACAGAAACAAGACTGAACTAATCATCTTTGGAACAGAAACAAGACTGAACTAATCATCTTTGGAACAGAAACAAGACTGAACTAATCATCTTTGGAACAGAAACAAGACTGAACTAATCATCTTTGGAACAGAAACAAGACTGAACTAATCATCTTTGGAACAGAAACAAGACTGAACTAATCATCTTTGGAACAGAAACAAGACTGAACTAATCATATTTGGAACAGAAACAAGACTGAACTAATCATATTTGGAACCGAAACAAGACTGAACTAATCATCTTTGAACAGAAACAAGACTGAACTAATCATCTTTGGAACAGAAACAAGACTGAACTAATCATCTTTGAACAGAAACAAGACTGAACTAATCATCTTTGGAACAGAAACAAGACTGAACTAATCATCTTTGGAACAGAAACAAGACTGAACTAATCATCTTTGGAACAGAAACAAGACTGAACTAATCATCTTTGGAACAGAAACAAGACTGAACTAATCATCTTTGGAACAGAAACAAGACTGAACTAATCATCTTTGGAACAGAAACAAGACTGAACTAATCATCTTTGGAACAGAAACAAGACTGAACTAATCATCTTTGGAACAGAAACAAGACTGAACTAATCATCTTTGGAACAGAAACAAGACTGAACTAATCATCTTTGGAACAGAAACAAGACTGAACTAATCATCTTTGGAACAGAAACAAGACTGAACTAATCATCTTTGGAACAGAAACAAGACTGAACTAATCATCTTTGGAACAGAAACAAGACTGAACTAATCATCTTTGGAACAGAAACATGACTGAACTAATCATCTTTGGAACAGAAACAAGACTGAACTAATCATCTTTGGAACAGAAACAAGACTGAACTAATCATCTTTGGAACAGAAACAAGACTGAACTAATCATCTTTGGAACAGAAACAAGACTGAACTAATCATCTTTGGAACAGAAACAAGACTGAACTAATCATATTTGGAACAGAAACAAGACTGAACTAATCATCTTTGGAACCGAAACAAGACTGAACTAATCATCTTTGAACAGAAACAAGACTGAACTAATCATCTTTGGAACAGAAACAAGACTGAACTAATCATCTTTGAACAGAAACAAGACTGAACTAATCATCTTTGGAACAGAAACAAGACTGAACTAATCATCTTTGGAACAGAAACAAGACTGAACTAATCATCTTTGGAACAGAAACAAGACTGAACTAATCATCTTTGGAACAGAAACAAGACTGAACTAATCATCTTTGGAACAGAAACAAGACTGAACTAATCATCTTTGGAACAGAAACAAGACTGAACTAATCATCTTTGGAACAGAAACAAGACTGAACTAATCATCTTTGGAACAGAAACAAGACTGAACTAATCATCTTTGGAACAGAAACAAGACTGAACTAATCATCTTTGGAACAGAAACAAGACTGAACTAATCATATTTGGAACAGAAACAAGACTGAACTAATCATCTTTGGAACCGAAACAAGACTGAACTAATCATCTTTGAACAGAAACAAGACTGAACTAATCATCTTTGGAACAGAAACAAGACTGAACTAATCATCTTTGAACAGAAACAAGACTGAACTAATCATCTTTGGAACAGAAACAAGACTGAACTAATCATCTTTGGAACAGAAACAAGACTGAACTAATCATCTTTGGAACAGAAACAAGACTGAACTAATCATCTTTGGAACAGAAACAAGACTGAACTAATCATCTTTGGGACAGAAACAAGACTGAACTAATCATCTTTGGAACAGAAACAAGACTGAACTAATCATCTTTGGAACAGAAACAAGACTGAACTAATCATCTTTGGAACAGAAACAAGACTGAACTAATCATCTTTGGAACAGAAACAAGACTGAACTAATCATCTTTGGGACAGAAACAAAGAAAGTGTCAGCTTCACCTCGAGTCTCTTTCTCTAAAATCTAAAAACAGGTAAAATCTAGGGCTCATCATGGACTCAGACTTCAATTTCCAGAGTCACATTAAGTCAATTACATCATCTGCATTTTATCACCTTAAAAACATTTCCAAAGTCAAAGGGATAATGTCTGAACCAGACTTAGAGAGACTTATTCATGCTTTTATCTCCAGCAGGTTAGATTACTGGAACGGCTGCTCACTGGTCTCTCAAAACGAGGGTTAAGACAGACTTATTCAGAACGCTGCTGCTCGGGTTCTAACCAACACCAGGAAGTACAACCACATCAGTCCAGTTTTAAAATCTCTGCACTTCCTGTTGCTCAGAGAATAGACTTTAAAACAGCACTGCTGCTTTACAAGTCTCTAAATGGTTTAGCACCAGAATATATTTCTGACTCTGCCTCTGCTCGAGCCCAGAGTTAGAACTAAACAGGGTGAAGCTTTAAGTTTCAGCAAAAACTTGGACCAGCCTCAACTTTAACAATGTTCAAGGTTAAAAACATTCCTCTTTAGCTCCGCCTACACTACAACTTAAAGTGTTTTTATCTGCACTATTAGCACTGCACTATTAGCATTATAAAAGAAGAACTTTTATAATGCTTTTAATTTTTCTTATGTCTCTAAATCTAAATCTTGTAAATTGTCTTTTATTTCTGTAAAGCACTTTGAGTTACCCAGTGTCTGAATTGTGCTGTCTTTTGGCAGTGAACGGCGAGGAGGGTCCAAATGTCCCATATTTCCCGGCACTTGTGTTTGTGTCCACTCAGGAATGCAGCAGCGGTCACTAACTGTGTCCAGCTCTGACAAAGACTTCTACTGTTGTCTCCGAGTCACTCTTTTCACACGAGAACAACCTGTAAAAACTATCACTGCCTGTTTCTGACAGGATTTACAAAGTGCAGGTGCTTCAGATGAACGTTTGACTTATTTAAATACATTTATATTTATTTTTCTGACTCTCACACACTGTCCAGCTGCGAAAGTGAGATTTAATTCAGTTTATCAGTTTTCTGCAGAATAAGAAAACCCAACAAGAACAGCAGTGAAACTCTGAAAGCCTCCGACCACATCATCTGCATAAGTCAACAAAGCCCACAGACACAATACTGTTCATGTTTATCCATTATCTCCTCACAGATGAATACAAGTCCTGTCTCTGGGATTATTAGTGTCTTTATCGTCTTTATGGATATTATCTGAGCAGCTCTGGAGAAGACACAGGACAGAGCAGGGTTTATTTAATCCGAACTTCACAAACTCCAGCAGCTTTGAAGCTCCATCTTCCCAAAGGCTTTTCAGAAAAGCATCTTCGAACAAAATTGTCAGAATAATTGTTTTTCAGGAGGCACTGAAATCTAATCACACGATGAAACATAATAATGAAGATGTTCAGGGAAACAGAGGATTCAAAAGACATGAAAAGTGCCTTGAGATAAACATTCTGAATTGGATTTATTAAACTCAAAGTGAGTTTTACAGATCGACCAGAGGCAGCTCAGGCCCCGGCGCTGAATAACGACAGACGCAGGTGGAGCTCGTAAACATAAAATACCAACAGTGTGTGACCCACGTCACGTTATGACCCGGCAGATTCCTAATGGACCATTATGGGACGGCAGAGGAGTCAGAGCAGGCCCGACACGTCCAGTCCTGTCCCGGCCTCAGAAACCCGGGAGCAGGACCTGGATCTAGGCCAAAACTCCAGCGAGGAGCTTTACCAGGAGGAAAGACCTGACCGAACGAATGGTCCTGTTATAAAACAAGAGCATATGTAAAGATAATATAAATGGCAGTATAAAATTGCAGCTTGTTGGCTTCATCAAAACGAAGATCTTCACTTTCTGTCACAGCCTCACAGAGTCAAATGTGAGCACGTCTGTTGGCATCGATGTGTTTTTATTTATTACCAGTCTCGTAAAATATGCATCACTCATTGACAGATATATGCATAACGAGAACAAGGTCACGCCTTCAGATAAAAAACAGGACATAGGCCCGCCCTTTCACCTTTGACCTGACAGAGCAGGTGAGACCAGCGGCTTGTTGGGGCATCAGTATAAAACTGAGTAAACCTGAGAAGACGGAGCTCGTCAGGATGATGTGTTCACAGTAAATGTCCAGCAGTGTCACATGACCTGGCGCTGAACACAGGAACAACACTGAGAAGCAAGGGTTCATTAATGCAACACAGTGATGGACAAATGAAGAGGGCTATAGTTCAACATGTTCTTTTGACTTCTCTGGAGGTTTGTCTGCAGATCTTTGCTCATTATTGTGATCTGAAGATATGAATATGCCACTAACATACAGAAGAAGTGAATGGGGCCTCTTTTTCACAAAATGGTGATAATTACAGTAATCAGATTTATAACCACTTTGTAAACCACGAAAGACAAACTGCAGTTTCCTTTCCAGACACCAACACCTCCAACAGCAGCCTTTCAGACAAACCCCAGGGAAAACACATTATTAGCCTCAAAACGACAATGAGCACAAACCAGAGCCAAGACTGAACCGTACTCATACAGAAACAGGTTCACTGAAGGCAGAAGAGGTGCATGCAGGGAAGTGTAGTCAGCCATTCTGTACTTACCACATGTTTCCATTGTCTTCTTAATTAATTGTGGCTGATAAAATAGGTTCCAGATAAAATAACTCACAATGTATCAAGGCAAACATAGAAAACGTGTGCCTAAATCCTTTTAAAATCAAACTTAAGTCCACTCTTATGGACAGAGTTGAGATGAAAAACACTGGCTGAAACTTAAAGGAGCTGAACCAGCCTGAGGTCAACACATTTAACCTCGAGAGTTTTGTCCACGGACCTATTTGTTCCATTAAACCCTGATTGGCCCGCGCCAAGGCCCCTGTCGGCCCCTGTCGGCCCCTGTCGGCCCCTGGAGAGGGCCGCACAGAAGAGGTCAGACACTTACCTTGACCCTGAGCGGACTGAGGAGGACACAGACCAACACTAGGACGAGGACAGAGACGCTGAGGCTCAGAGAGGACTGCATCCTGGTTCAGTCACAGCAGACAACCACACCTGAGGACACCTGAGGACACCTGAGGTCACCTGAGGTCACCTGAGGACACCTGAGGACACCTGAGGACACCTGAAGACACCTGAAGACACCTGAGGACACCTGAAGACACCTGAGGACACCTGAAGACACCTGAGGACACCTGAAGACACCTGAAGACACCTGAGGACAGAGACAGAGACAGTATATAATGGAGGACAGTGCTGCTGCATCAGAACAGTTCTCAGTTTCTCGGTTTAATAAAAATAAAGACAAAAGTTCTCAGTTCACTCTTTCATGGCTTTGTTTAACTGTAAAGTTTAAGGGCATTAAAGTAATGTTCCACGGCTGGCTTAAACATCTAAAAGTGGACAACACAAGCATGAAACATTTAGAGTAGATTGTACCAGCGCCCCTGTGGTCAGACTGTGACAGTGGGGCAGCTCTTTCTTTAGACGTACAGGACACAGATTTCTGAGCGTTATGAGAGTCTGGTGAGTGAGAAGACTTTCTGAGGCGTCCTGGACAACAGTGATGTCCCACTGGAAGAGCGGCCCCGGGGCGACCCAGGAGGAGGGACGATGTCTCTAAGCCGACATGGGACAGCCCCAGTCTCCCCATTTTAACTCTGAACTCACAGGGCGATTTAACTCTGAACTCACAGAGTGATTTAACTCTGAACTCACAGAGTTATTTAACTCTGAACTCACAGAGTTATTTAACTCTGAACTCACAGAGTGATTTAACTCTGAACTCACAGGGCGGTTTAACTCTGAACTCACAGAGTGATTTAACTCTGAACTCACAGGGCGGTTTAACTCTGAACTCACAGGGCGGTATAACTCTGAACTCACAGAGTGATTTAACTCTGAACTCACAGGGTGATTTAACTCTAAACTCACAGGGCGGTTTAACTCTGAACTCAGGACTTGGTGTCGAACCCAGAGGCAGTGCGTGTCTCATCTTTTTTTTTTTTGAATGAAGCCCCAGTGTCAGGAATCTGGACCAAAAGGAATCTCTGGAATGAATCACCTTTAAACTTCAAACTCACAGCCGCTGCCAACGTTTAATTTTAGGGTAATTTTGAATAATTTATAGATCTGTGCCGCAGAAGGCTGACATTACGACTGCGGCGGTGCTGGTGTGAAGACAAGCTGCTGAGGGGAATAAAAAACACACAATTATAGTTTAGTGAGAGCTGCCGGAGAGAAGATCCAACAAACAGCAGCAAACTCCAGCTCCGAGGTCCACAGCTGACACCAGTGAGCCTCCTCTTCAGACTAGTCTTATTATTATTAGGATTATTATTAGGATTATTATTATTAGTAGTATTAGTTATTTAGTGAGCAAAGAAATTGAGTTGTAACAAAATAAAATAACACTTTTCATTGTGTTTTGATTCGGTTAGTTCTTATTTTAGACCTGGTTCAGTCCTGGTTCAGTCCTGGTTCAGTCCTGGTTTAGACCTGGTTTAGACCTGGTTTAGACCTGGTTTAGTCCTGGTTTAGTCCTGGTTTAGACCTTGTATAAAGCTCAGTTTGTCGTCGCCTTGTCCTAGATTTAATAATTGAATCTTCACCTATTTCTAGATTATGACCTTGTTTAAAATTTACTTACATTGTAAAGATGTCTAGTTACTGCAAACTCACTTTCAACAAGTTGTTGCGAACACTTTCGAGCGGTGACGGAGTTAACACTGAGGAAGTCTCACACTCAGAGGTGTGGCATCAGAAATAAATCCACTTCAGCCAAAAGGGTTCACCAGCTCACCGTCTGTGTCTCTCCTACTGCACAGACCGGTCCCGGGCCGAGTCGGCTCCAGCAGGACTAAACCAGCAGGACTAAACCAGCAGGACTAAACCGGCGGGACTAAACCGGCGGGACTTAACCGGGCGGGACTTAACCGGCGGACTTAACCGGCGGGACTTAACCGGCTGGACTAAACCGGCTGGACTAAACCGGCTGGACTAAACCGGCGGGACTTAACCGCTGAACTAAACCGGCGGGACTTAACCGGCGGGACTTAACCGGCGGAACTAAACCGGCGGGACTAAACCGCGGGACTAAACCGGCGGGACTTAACCGGGCGGGACTAAACCGCGGGACTAAACCGGCGGGACTAAACCGGCAGGACTAAACCGCGGACTAAACCGGCGGGACTTAACCGGGCGGGACTTAACCGGCGGGACTTAACCGGCGGGACTAAACCGGCGGGACTAAACCGGCGGGACTTAACCGGCGGGACTTAACCGGCGGGACTTAACCGGCGGGACTTAACCGGCGGGACTTAACCGGAGCGGGACTTAACCGGCGGGACTACACCGCTGGACTACACCGGCTGGACTACACCGGCTGAACTAAACCGGCGGGACTACACCGGCTGAACTAAACCGGCGGGACTTAACCGGCGGGACTAAACCGGGACTTAACCGGCGGGACTTAACCGGCGGGACTTAACCGGGCGGGACTTAACCGGCGGACTTACCCGGCTGGACTTACCCGGCTGGACTAAACCGGCTGGACTAAACCGGCGGGACTTAACCGGCTGAACTAAACCGGCGGAACTTAACCGGCGGGACTTACCCGGCGGGACTTACCCGGCTGGACTTACCCGGCGGGACTTAACCGGCGGGACTTAACCGGCGGACTTACCCGGCTGGACTTAACCGGCGGAACTTAACCGGGCGGGACTTAACCGGCGGGACTTAACCGGCGGGACTTAACCGGCGGACTTACCCGGCTGGACTTACCCGGCTGGACTTACCCGGCTGGACTTACCCGGCTGGACTTAACCGGCGGACTAAACCGGCGGGACTTAACCGGCTGAACTAAACCGGCGGAACTTAACCGGCGGGACTTACCCAGCG
The DNA here is from genome assembly GCA_024349245.1 of Neodontobutis hainanensis. NCBI lineage: Eukaryota > Metazoa > Chordata > Actinopteri > Gobiiformes > Odontobutidae > Neodontobutis > Neodontobutis hainanensis. Next base: position 20,297 of record JALDNG010000217.1, read on the forward strand.
GGACTTACCCGGCGGACTTAACCGCGGACTTACCCGGCTGGACTTACCCGCGGGACTTAACCGGCGGAACTTAACCGGCGGGACTACACCGGCGGGACTTACCGGCGGGACTTAACCGGGCGGGACTTAACCGGCGGGACTTACCCGGCGGGACTTACCGCGGACTTAACCGGCGGGACTTAACCGCGGGACTTACGCGGCGGGACTTACCCGCGGGACTTAACCGGCGGGACTTACCCGGCTGGACTTACCCGGCTGGACTTACCCGGCTGGACTTAACCGGCTGGACTTAACCGGCTGGACTTAACCGGCTGGACTAAACCGCAACAAAAACCAGTCTGTGTCTGAGGTTGAACTTTCTCCAAAAGCGGAGTATGCTGAGTCCGTTTACGTAAATGTCCTGTCCCGGTGGAGAACAGAGCAGGAGGCTAAACTGTGAAAGGAGGCTGCTGTCCCGCGTCTGAACCGGCCCTGGGCCATACGTTATTAGTTCATAAACCAGTCAGACCCTGGATCATGTGCTGCAGCCGCTGAGATTAAAGAGCAGGGTCTCCCAGTTAAGGTCTGTGGACCTAATCTGGTCCTTTGTGAAGTACTTCTGGGCCTTACTTTTTAAAATCCTGGGCTTTTCTGGAGCAGTGCTAATGTGTACATGTTCCTAAAAGTATATTCCAGGAACACCAGTCTTTGTAAAAGAAAAACCCAGAGATTTTCCATTGTGAGATCAGAATTGTGAGCTGAGTGACTCGTTACATCCATACTTTATCTAGTCTTCAATCCAGGTTTGGTTCCATTTAAAAAAAAGGTTTTTACGTTGGTTTAGTCATAAATTACTCCTGAAATGATTAATGTGGTGACGACTGGGTTAAGTCCTACTCCTGTGTTTTTCGTCCTATCCACCATCCTGACCTGTCCATCAACACCATTAATCCCAGGTCTGTCAGAACCACAGACAACGGGAAACACTAGGCCTGTTGGAGAAAGATGAAGAGAGTATTTGAGAGTATTTTATAAAATGTAATACAAAAGATATTATTGATGCTAAAAGGAGGAGCTGTGGGAGAAAAGCCTGCGAAATATAACATCTCAAGGCTGTCGTTTCCTGCTCCCACAGACAGCTGCAGAATTTTCTTTTATCAGTCGCTCCACTGAGGACAGACCTGACACAAAAACTGTAGGCAAGAGTCAGGACTTGAACACTGTAGACTGTAACATTAAAATGAGAGGAGGTGGTGAACCTTATATATCATTGTATAAGTCTTCTTAATCAGTAGGTCCTGGTTTAGTCCCACTTTAACCCTGTTTTGGACTAAGATCTGTCTGAGGAGGACCATCAACACGAGAGAGAACCTCTAACATTAGAGAACCTTTAACATGAAAGAACCATCGACACGAGAGAGAACCTTTAACACGAGAGGACCATCAACACGAGAGAGAACCTTTAACACGAGAGAGAACCTTTAACACGAGAGAGAACCTTTAACACGAGAGAACCGTCGACGCGAGAGAGAACCTTTAACACGAGAGAGAACCTTTAACACGAGAGAGAACCTTTAACACGAGAGAGAACCTTTAACATGAGAGAGGACCGTCAACACAGGAGAGAACCTTTAACACGAGAGAGAACCTTTAACACGAGAGAACCGTCTGACGAGAGAGAACCTTTAACACGAGAGAACCTTTAACACGAGAGAACCGTCGACACGAGAGAGAACCTTTAACACGAGAGAGAACCTTTAACGAGAGAGAACCTTTAACACGAGAGAGGACCATCAACACGAGAGAGACCTTTAACACGAGAGAACCGTCGACACAGGAGAGAACCTTTAACACGAGAGAGAACCATCAACACGAGAGAGAACCTATAACACGAGAGAAAGCGTCGACACAGGAGAGAACCTTTAACATGAGAGAGAACCTTTAACACGAGAGAACCGTCGACACGGAGAGAACCTTTAACATGAGAGAGAACCTTTAACATGAGAGAACCGTCGACACAAGAGAGAACCTTTAACACGAGAGAACCGTCGACACGGGAGAGAACCTTTAACACGAGAGAACCGTCGCGAGAGAGAACCTTTAACACGAGAGAGAACCTTTAACATGAGAGAGAACCTTTAACACGAGAGAACCTTTAACACGAGAGAGAACCTTTAACACGAGAGAACCGTCGACACGGGAGAGAACCTTTAACATGAGAGAACCGTCGCGAGAGAGAACCTTTAACACGAGAGAGCCTTTAACATGAGAGAGAACCTTTAACACGAGAGAGAACCTTTAACACGAGAGAGACCTTTAACATGAGAGAGAACCTTTAACATGAGAGAACCGTCGGCGAAAAAGAACCATCGACACGAGAGAGAACCTTTACGGTGGCACAGTGGTTAGCACGCCTGCCTCACAGCAAGAAGGTCCTGGGTTTGAATCCCATCCAGGACAGGACCATTGTCAAATAAACAATAAATAAAATTGTAGAGGAGACTTGAGGATACACACGTCTAAACTTCATCAACTGTTTATCAAAAATACAGTTCTTTAAAAATAGTTAGTTAGCCCGTTCCAGGTTCATTTAGAGCTAAAGCCTGAGTAACTGTGGTCACAGCTAGTTTAGCCTAGTGATAAATTTGAACCAAACTTAATTTTCTGTGGTTTTGGAGTAAAACAATTATGAAAACTGATTAGATGACACTTTTAGAGTGCTTTTCCAAGGTATTAATAAAATTTCACTGAGAAAACGTTAGCCAATCCATCCTGATGCTAATTTAGAACTATGACCTGTGTAACCATGGTAACAGCCAGTTAAGATAACCTACAAGGGATTTTTTAAAGAAAATAATAATAATTTTTAACAATTTTTTTCGTAATATAAGTTTTAAAACATAAACAGGAGAAATGCAATAACAGTAGAGACTTTGGCTGCAGGTTAGCTTTAAGTTTTATATTTGTTCATACAAAAATTAAGAGTAAAGTTTAAATGTATAAGTAATATTACCCTGTAGCAGGTGTTGCAAAGTGAAGCGACAGGTGTGAGAGGGTTAAGGAAATATTTACCCATGCATTTTTATTAAAACGTTATATTTAGACATTTATTTAAGTCTTGAATTCAAGCCCGAGTTTTGCTACGAGCAGGTGAAACAGCCAGGTGTCTCTGTCTCTGTCATTATGGAATAAATGAGACCACGTACCTGGCCAGTTCACGCACGTGTCTTTAATGTCCCAGCTGATGTCCTCGCGCCTGATACAGGTGTGTGACACGAGCTCTACTTTGGTCCACGAGCCGTGAGTGTGAGCTGCAGCTGTGTCTCCAAAAACTGCGCTCCTCCACAGCACAGCTGACAAGAGACAGGAAGTTAGACACAGAGCATCCGGTCTGAGGCTTCACAATAAAACGCGTTTATCTTGTGACAGTGCTTTTCCACCGTGAGGATAATAAGAGTGATTGTTTAGGGTGACCAGATTTTCAAACCTCAAAAAAAAACACACTTTTACCACAAACTTTTACCTTCAAAATCCACACACCAGTAAACAATAAAAATAACATTTTCTATTATTTTACTTTTAGACCTGAGACCTCAGGCAGCAAATAGCCACAAGGAAGTCAGGGAGCAAAATTCAGATTTTAAAAAATGAACTTCTGTCATCCTCAAAGATGAAGTTTTAATCTAAACTAAACCGTGTGCTCAGATTGAACTGGGTTCTTGTAAATTAAAACAATCATGCATTATATTAAACTGTAATAATAAAAAACACCACTGTGGTAACCACTCTTTTAGGCCACATAACCTGCTACGGTAGCCCTGCAGGGACATGGTGTTGTCTTCAAAAAACACAGTTGAACTTCAGTTTGATATTGGGTTCGGTCTTTTTTAATTAAAGAAAACCAGGTTTGTTTTCAGGTAATGCTTTTAAAAGTAAAAATATTTAAAAAATATTTAGCCAGGTTTGCTTTCACTCAGAGCTGGTTCGGCCATTAGGCAATGTAGGCAAATGCTATATAATCTAATCCTTCAAAATAATCCTTCGATATAATCCTTCAACATATTATCCTTCAAAATAATCCTTCGATATAATCCTTCAAAATAATCCATCAACATAATCCTTCAACATAATCCTTCAAAATAATACTTCAATCTAATCCTTCGATATAATCCTTCGATATAATCCTTCAATATAATCCTTCAACATAATCCTTCAAAATAATACTTCAATCTAATCCTTGATATAATCCTTGATATAATCCTTGATATAATCCTTCAAAATAATCCATCAACATAATCCTTCAAAATAATCCTTCAATATAATCCTTCAATCTAATACTTCAATCTAATCCTTCAAAATAATACTTCAATCTAATCCTTCAACATAATCCTTCAACATAATCCTTCAAAATAATCCTTCAACATAATCCTTCAAAATAATCCTTCAAAATAATCCTTCGATATAATCCTTCAATATAATCCTTCAACATAATCCTTCAAAATAATCCTTCAATATAATCCTTCAATCTAATACTTCAATCTAATCCTTCAAAATAATTCTTCAATCTAATCCTTCAACATAATCCTTCAACATAATCCTTCAAAATAATCCTTCAACATAATCCTTTAATACAATCCTTCAAAATAATCCTTTAATACAATCCTTCAATCTAATCCTTCAAAATAATCCTTCAATCTAATCCTTCAACATAATCCTTCAACATAATCCTTCAAAATAATCCTTCAACATAATCCTTTAATACAATCCTTCAAAATAATCCTTTAATACAATCCTTCAAAATAATCCTTCAAAATAATCCTTCAACATAATCCTTTAATACAATCCTTTAATACAATCCTTCAATATAATCCTTCAAAATAATCCTTCAACATAATCCTTTAATACAATCCTTCAATATAATCCTTCAAAATAATCCTTCAAAATAATCCTTCAGTATAATCAGTAAAATGCTCAGGGCTCGCGATTTACAACCGACCCTGAAAAGGTGAACTCCTGACTCAAGAGCCAGAGTTCTGAGACGGGACAACAGCAGCGGAGCTCGTTCAGACACACCTGAGCAGCTGTGCTCACAGAAGTCCTGACTGGGTAAGTGTTGTACCTGTGCAGGTGCGCTGGAGTGGATCCTGACTTAGATCTCTGTACTTAATAGTAACTGAACTGTTTTCAAAACTAACATTGCATTAGTGACATTGGACACAAAGCACAGGACTGAACCAGGGCCACTGCTGCCTTCAGGTGTTTGAAGTTTGAAGTGTTGAAGCGTCTTATTGTGAAATACTAGCAGCAGCACTTCCTGTGTAAATGTCAAAGGACTTGTGAGTGATTTAAAGCTGACTCTAGGTTGAGACTTGTAGAGCACTGGGTGTTTCTCGCCTGCAGCTACTCATTCCTCTGACTTCGACCTGAGTCTGAGAAAAACACGTTCAGAGGAAACTAGATCCGAGAACCTGAGGTCAAGGGTTCAGACCGGTTTAGTCCTGGTCTGAGTTTAATCACCGTAAACAGAACGTTTCTAAATAAACATTTATATCTTAATAAAATTAAATCAGTGCTGCAGCTTTAACACTGGTCCAACACTGGTGTTCTGCTCATTGTCCAACAGAGGGCAGTGTTTGACCTGGTCTAGTTTAGTCCTGGTTTAGTCCTGGTTTAGTCCTGGTTTAGTCCTGGTTTAGTCCTGGTTTAGGCCTGGTTTAGGCCTGGTTTAGGCCTGGTTTAGGCCTGGTTTAGGCCTGGTTTAGACCTGGTTTAGACCTGGTTTAGACCTGGTTTAGGCCTGGTTTAGTCCTGGTTTAGTCCTGGTGTAGACCTGGTTAAAACCTGGTTTGGACCTGGTTTGGACAAATCAAGAATCAAGACAAACATAGAAAGACATACAGTTGTTTAATTATTATTATAAATACTTGAACAAAGAACAGTTACAGACATTAAACCAACAACACATTAATAACTCTTTCAAACATGGAGCCTTTAAAAGTGTCAGGCCTTGGGCTGGAGTTGACTCTGGACAAAAACACTAACAGTAACACTTAAAAGAAAAACGATTAGATAAAGAGACCACTCCACAAGATCAACACTAAACCCAGTGTTGATATCAGCTCCAGTGTTATCACTGTGTGCCACTAGAGGGCGTGTCAGCACAAAAAGGAAAATACTCTTCATTAAACCTTCCTCCATCTGTGAACCAGTGTTTCCTGGTTTAGTCCTGGTTTAGTCCTGGTTTAGTCCTGGTTTAGTCCTGGTTTAGTCCTGGTTTAGACCCGGTTTAGACCCGGTTTAGACCCGGTTTAGACCCGGTTTAGTCCCGGTTTAGACTGGTTTAGTCCTGGTTTAGTCCCGGTTTAGACTGGTTTAGTCCTGGTTTAGACCTAGTTTAGACCTGGTTTAGACTGGTTTAGACTGGTTTGTCCTGGTTTGTCCTGGTTTAGACTGGTTTAGTCCTGGTTTAGTCCTGGTTTAGTCCTGGTTTAGACCTGGTTTAGACCTGGTTTAGACCTGGTTTAGACCTGGTTTAGACTGGTTTAGTCCTGGTTTAGTCCTGGTTTAGTCCTGGTTTAGTCCTGGTTTAGTACTAGTTTAGTACTGGTTTAGTACTGGTTTAGTACTGGTTTAGTACTGGTTTAGTACTGGTTTAGACTGGTTTAGTCCTGGTTTAGTCCTGGTTTAGACCTGGTTTAGACCTGGTTTAGTCCTGGTTTAGTCCTGGTTTAGACTGGTTTAGACTGGTTTAGACTGGTTTAGACTGGTTTAGTCCTGGTTTAGACTGGTTTAGTCCTGGTTTAGACTGGTTTAGTCCTGGTTTAGTCCTGGTTTAGTCCTGGTTTAGACTGGTTTAGTCCTGGTTTAGTCCTGGTTTAGTCCTGGTTTAGACCTGGTTTAGACCTGGTTTAGACTGGTGTAGTCTTGGTTTAGACCTGGTTTAGACCTGGTTTAGACCTGGTTTAGACCTGGTTTAGTCCTGGTTTAGACCTGGTTTAGTCCTGGTTTAGTCCTGGTTTAGACCTGGTTTAGACCTGGTTTAGACCTGGTTTAGACTGGTTTAGACTGGTTTAGTCCTGGTTTAGACCTGGTTTAGTCCTGGTTTAGTCCTGGTTTAGTCCTGGTTTAGTCCTGGTTTAGACCTGGTTTAGACCTGGTTTAGTCCTGGTTTAGACCTGGTTTAGTCCTGGTTTAGTCCTGGTTTAGTCCTGGTTTAGTCCTGGTTTAGTCCTGGTTTAGACCCGGTTTAGACCCGGTTTAGACCCGGTTTAGACCCGGTTTAGTCCCGGTTTAGACTGGTTTAGTCCTGGTTTAGACCTAGTTTAGACCTGGTTTAGACTGGTTTAGACTGGTTTGTCCTGGTTTGTCCTGGTTTAGACTGGTTTAGTCCTGGTTTAGTCCTGGTTTAGTCCTGGTTTAGACCTGGTTTAGACCTGGTTTAGACCTGGTTTAGACCTGGTTTAGACTGGTTTAGTCCTGGTTTAGTCCTGGTTTAGTCCTGGTTTAGTACTAGTTTAGTACTGGTTTAGTACTGGTTTAGTACTGGTTTAGTACTGGTTTAGTACTGGTTTAGACTGGTTTAGTCCTGGTTTAGTCCTGGTTTAGACCTGGTTTAGACCTGGTTTAGTCCTGGTTTAGTCCTGGTTTAGACTGGTTTAGACTGGTTTAGACTGGTTTAGACTGGTTTAGTCCTGGTTTAGACTGGTTTAGTCCTGGTTTAGTCCTGGTTTAGTCCTGGTTTAGTCCTGGTTTAGTCCTGGTTTAGACTGGTTTAGTCCTGGTTTAGTCCTGGTTTAGTCCTGGTTTAGACCTGGTTTAGACCTGGTTTAGACTGGTGTAGTCTTGGTTTAGACCTGGTTTAGACCTGGTTTAGACCTGGTTTAGACCTGGTTTAGTCCTGGTTTAGTCCTGGTTTAGACCTGGTTTAGTCCTGGTTTAGTCCTGGTTTAGACCTGGTTTAGACCTGGTTTAGACCTGGTTTAGACCTGGTTTAGACTGGTTTAGACTGGTTTAGACTGGTTTAGTCCTGGTTTAGTCCTGGTTTAGACCTGGTTTAGACCTGGTTTAGACCTGGTTTAGACCTGGTTTAGTCCTGGTTTAGTCCTGGTTTAGACCTGGTTTAGTCCTGGTTTAGTCCTGGTTTAGACCTGGTTTAGACCTGGTTTAGACCTGGTTTAGACCTGGTTTAGACTGGTTTAGACTGGTTTAGACTGGTTTAGTCCTGGTTTAGACCTGGTTTAGACCTGGTTTAGACCTGGTTTAGACCTGGTTTAGACTGGTTTAGACTGGTCTCCTCCATCACCTCCATCACCACTGTCCTGGGCCCGGTGAGGATCAGGTGACTGACGGTGCGATAATCCTGCTGCAGGACGTTTACACCGTTCACCGACAACACGAACTGACAAACCTGAGGAAAACCAGAGAAACCCGTCACAGACCTGTTCAGAACCAGACTCACCCTAACCCTAACCAGACTACATTTTCTACGTCCACTAGGCACTAGGCTCAAGCCTAAACTAAATGAATATTTTATGTTTATGTGTAACTACAATAAGAGCTGTCACATTTTATATATATAAAATATATTTTTATCTGAACATAAAATAATTTTAACTACAATTCAAAGAAGAGAAAATAAAAAATCTGAGCTTTACATTCCCAAGAACAATAAAAATAAATCGATGTCTGTGTTTGAAAAGGTTAGTTCTGTCAGCAGAGTTATGGAGCTTTAATTCGTTTTTGCAGTGTTGATGCCAGAGCTCTCTGTGTCTGACCCTAACACTGTCCACTGTGGCTCAAGAGCAGCTCTCACCTTCATCCCAGCAGCAGCAGCCGGACCGGCCGGCTCCACGGCCTGAACGTAACAGGGGCGACAGCCTCGCACCACGAAGCCCCAGCCCACAGCGTCTCCTACGATCTGTGAAGAAAAACAAGAAAACTATCAACCTACAGGCTCGGAACAGCCTTCAGATGGATTTAAAAGGTTTTAGTTGGATTTAAAAGAAGGGTTTAGTTGGACTTGAACAGGTTTCAGATGGACTTGAACAGGTTTCAGATGGACTTGAACAGGTTTCAGATGGACTTGAACAGGTTTCAGATGGACTTGAACAGGTTTCAGATGGACTTGAACAGGTTTCAGTTGGATTTGAACAGGTTTGTGTTGGATTTGAAAAGGTTTGTGCTGGATTTGAAAAGGTTTTTTCTGGATTTGAACACGTTTATTTGGATTTGAACAGGTTTTGGCTGGATTTGAACAGGTGTTGGCTGGATTTGAACAGGTTTTGGCTGGATTTGAACAGGTGTTGGCTGGATTTGAACAGGTGTTGGCTGGATTTGAACAGGTGTTGGCTGGATTTGAACAGGTTTTGGCTGGATTTGAACAGGTTTTGGCTGGATTTGAACAGGTTTTGGCTGGATTTGAACAGGTGTTGGCTGGATTTGAACAGGTGTTGGCTGGATTTGAACAGGTTTTGGCTGGATTTGAACAGGTGTTGGCTAGATTTGAACAGGTGTTGGCTGGATTTGAACAGGTTTTGGCTGGATTTGAACAGGTTTTGGCTGGATTTGAACAGGTTTTGGCTGGATTTGAACAGGTTTAGTTGAATTTGAACAGGTTTTGGCTGGATTTGAACAGGTCTTTGCTGGATTTGAACAGGTTTAGTTGGATTTGAACACGTTTTGGCTGGATTTGAACAAGTTTAGTTGGATTTGAACAAGTTTAGTTGGATTTGAACAAGTTTAGTTGGATTTGAACAGGTTTTGGCTGGATTTGAACAGGTTTTGGCTGGATTTGAACAGGTTTTGGCTGGATTTGAACAGGTTTAGTTGGATTTGAACAGGTTTAGTTGGATTTTAACACGTTTTGGCTGAATTTTAACAAGTTTAGTTGGATTTGAACACGTTTTGGCTGGATTTGAACAAGTTTAGTTGGATTTGAACAAGTTTAGTTGGATTTGAACAGGTTTTGGCTAGATTTGAACAGGTTTTGGCTGGATTTGAACAGGTTTTGGCTGGATTTGAACAGGTTTTGGCTGGATTTGAACAGGTTTTGGCTGGATTTGAACAGGTTTTGGCTAGATTTGAACAGGTTTTGGCTGGATTTGAACAGGTTTTGGCTGGATTTGAACAGGTTTAGTTGGATTTGAACAGGTTTTGGCTGGATTTGAACAGGTTTTGGCTAGATTTGAACAGGTTTTGGCTGGATTTGAACAGGTTTAGTTGGATTTGAACACGTTTTGGCTGGATTTGAACAAGTTTAGTTGGATTTGAACAAGTTTAGTTGGATTTGAACAAGTTTAGTTGGATTTGAACAAGTTTAGTTGGATTTGAACAAGTTTAGTTGGATTTGAACAGGTTTTGGCTAGATTTGAACAGGTTTTGGCTAGATTTGAACAGGTTTTGGCTAGATTTGAACAGGTTTTGGCTGGATTTGAACAGGTTTTGGCTGGATTTGAACAGGTTTTGGCTGGATTTGAACAGGTTTAGTTGGATTTGAACAGGTTTAGTTGGATTTGAACACGTTTTGGCTGGATTTTAACAAGTTTAGTTGGATTTGAACACGTTTTGGCTGGATTTGAACAAGTTTAGTTGGATTTGAACAAGTTTAGTTGGATTTGAACAGGTTTTGGCTAGATTTGAACAGGTTTTGGCTAGATTTGAACAGGTTTTGGCTAGATTTGAACAGGTTTTGGCTGGATTTGAACAGGTTTTGGCTAGATTTGAACAGGTTTTGGCTAGATTTGAACAGGTTTTGGCTGGATTTGAACAGGTTTTGGCTGGATTTGAACAGGTTTAGTTGGATTTGAACAGGTTTTGGCTGGATTTGAACAGGTTTTGGCTAGATTTGAACAGGTTTTGGCTGGATTTGAACAGGTTTTGGCTGGATTTGAACAGGTTTTGGCTGGATTTGAACAGGTTTTGGCTGGATTTGAACAGGTTTTGGCTGGATTTGAACAGGTTTTGGCTGGATTTGAACAGGTTTAGTTGGATTTGAACAGGTTTTGGCTGGATTTGAACAGGTTTTGGCTAGATTTGAACAGGTTTAGTTGGATTTGAACAGGTTTTGGCTGGATTTGAACAGGTTTTGGCTGGATTTGAACAGGTTTTGGCTGGATTTGAACAGGTTTAGTTGGATTTGAACAGGTTTTGGCTGGATTTGAACAGGTTTTGGCTAGATTTGAACAGGTTTAGTTGGATTTGAACAGGTTTTGGCTGGATTTGAACAGGTTTTGGCTGGATTTGAACAGGTTTTGGCTGGATTTGAACAGGTTTAGTTGGATTTGAACAGGTTTTGGCTGGATTTGAACAGGTTTAGTTGGATTTGAACAGGTTTTGGCTGGATTTGAACAGGTTTTGGCTGGATTTGAACAGGTTTTGGCTGGATTTGAACAGGTTTTGGCTAGATTTGAACAGGTTTTGGCTGGATTTGAACAGGTTTTGGCTGGATTTGAACAGGTTTTGGCTGGATTTGAACAGTCAAACATGGCGACAGAGAAGCAGGAGTAAAGTGAGCTGTACAGTGAAAGTCTTCCTGGTGTAGGGGCCTCCTGGTCTCTGCAGCTCCTCTGTGCTCACTGGTCTCTTCAGAACTAGACACACAGAGGATTAAAGCGTCAGTCCTTCACTGCTGGAAAAGAGATATTATTATGGTCGACTTATTTCTAATGCATATCTGCGCTCTACAGAACCTTTCCAAAGAGTCAAACCTAAAGCTGAAGTGATGGTCCTCCAGGACAAGGCCAGGGTTCAGGAGAATACTTTGTTTGGAGCAGTTCAGATTCAACGTTACAAATACGGTTCTGTGACAAAAGCTGGTCCTGACCTGATTTCGGATTAGAGAGCACAGAGCTAGTCTTGAGTCTGGAGCTGTATCTGCTTCCATCGCTGCAGCTCCTACATCGAGACACTCCTCCTTCAGGCTTCAGCTTCCACGCACACACTGGACCAAGAGAAAACCCAGAGAGAAGAAGAGATCAGAGCCGGCGTCGACACAAACACTGGACCAGCACAAGACTCAGAGGAGTCTAGTGTCCTCAAACCCTTTCATGCACCTCGGTTAAATAATGCATTTATCATCAAGAAGAGTTGGCCCAGATAAAAAACAGTCCCAAAAACAAGCATGTTCTAGAGGTCCGCTAATCACAGCTGAATAAAACAGAAAAAATACATGCATAATGCGATGTTCCAAAGGATTTCTGATCCAACCTCAGGAGGCTGGAGTTAAAGCTCCTCCCCCTGATTCTCATTTCCTGTCTCAGAGCCATAGCCGACCTCGTTACTGTGACAGAAAACATCTATGCTGTTTCTCTGTACAAACACGAATCCAGAGCTGAAGTTTTATCGGCAGACACTACGTTACCCAGAGCAAAACAGCGTGCTCCTCCGTCAGTGCAAACTCCTAAGTCATGCAAACCCAAAAATGTATAAATGTATCAAATTAAAGCTTAAAGTCTCGTCTTTCAGACGATATAAACCATTTTAAGACATTAAAACCACATAGTGGACACCAAAGCCTGTTTTACAGACACGCACAAAGATGGAGATTTGGTCTTACCTTTGACGGGGTCTATTGGACTGAACCGCTACAAAATCCCACAAACTGGGTCTCATTCTGCTCATAAAGGTCCAGGGAATAATATCCAGTAAAATAATTAGGTCCAAAAGATATGTTAGAGCCTCCAAGGCACAAAAACTGCCGAAAAGTATTGCCAACTTGAAGTCAGCTGCGACACTTTATGTCGTTTCTTTTGTAAATAAATAAAAACATCATTCCTTTTCTACCGAAAAAGCTAATCACATGCTAGCAGGAAGTGTTAGCATTAGATTGACACCTTGTTTGGCCAATTGAAAGGGGTTTTGGTCAGCCTTTGACCAATGAGAAGACTTGGAACTCCACAGATGGATGAACGACTACGCCCCACTTCAACGGCTTTAGTTTGGGCCAGAAGCGTCACTGAACGTCTTCAATACGATAAACAGAGCCAATGAGCTACGGTTTACGGCAATACCAAACACGGTTTACGGCAATATCAAACACGGTTTACGGCAATACCAAACACGGTTTACGGCAATACCAAACACGGTTTACGGCAATACCAAACACGGTTTACGGCAATATCAAACACGGTTTACGGCAATATCAAACACGGTTTACGGCAATATCAAACACAGCAACTTTTTTTTATAAATTCAGGGTCTGGGGTTCTGACTGCTCTGAGTGAAACTAGAGATTGTTACCTTTACAAAAAGCCCACACTTGTAATTAAATTCCAGGGGTTCAATAACAGCAATCATTTTAATTTGGAGAGGTCCCATTACACACAATACAGCCAAAATCATAGACATACATAAGAAAGGCTAGATGTCTCGTCCGCGCTGTCGGCCAATGGAGGTCGACGTCCGCACCTGGCGGCCATCTTGTCACAGGCAGCTTGCTCACTCGTAACATTGTGTTTTAATGGTGCATGTACTTTTTAAATAACCATAACTTGCTAAATTTTCTACCGATTTTTAAACAGTCTAGTTTGTTATAAACGTCAGAGATATACTTATGACACTGCATACTTATGAATAATTATAACCATGGACTTCCATATGAAAATAACATTGAACAGAACATAGAGATGCAATGAATATACACACGCCCAAGGAATGAATGAATATATATATATATATATATATATATATACACACACACACACACACACTTTTATAATGTTAATATTATAATAAAATAATTTGAATTATTATGTTTATTTTAACTTCTTGAGGATTGGGCCATTTACTAGGCTTTTCCCCTTGACATTGCACTGCGCCTACTTCAGAGATTACTGTTCCAAGCTATTTTTGCCTACCATCAAATGCCTGACCTCTTTAGAAAACTGAGACCCTGTAGTTTCTTAGGAAACAATCAGAATAATTATGTGAAGTACTTGCACAGAGTTATAGAGGCTAGAATATTGTTTTTTCTTTCTGTTGGATAACAAGCATCTCAACTGACCACATTTCAGCTTCTAGGTCTCTTGATATGACTTTAGAAACACAACTGAGCCCAAGCACCAGGTCTTGTAAAGCTGTGTACAAAAGCAGACCAATATAGAATGAAATATGAGTACTTTAGACCATTGATTTGCCAAGGTATGCTCATGCGTTTTGTAAAATGCCCTATCGAAACTCCCCATAGGACTTTTGGTTACCCAAAAGATAGACATGCATAATAAAGGCTTACTGTGTGGTAACCTCTTGGTAACAGTCTGAAGTTTCTTGTAGACTATTTGGATTGTATATCAGGGGTTCTGATATAGAAATTACTACACAAAATATGGAATAATTACACAAAAGTCTATTTATTCATTTGTTGCAGAGGACATATCTACAGCTGACAGGCTTGTAAAGGTGACAATGACAGCTGGGAGGGACTCTGTGTCATCCTGTGCTGTCACATTGCCTCTGCATGGTTTACCAACCCCACACCGGGCCATCAGCTTCCTGAAGATGTACTTGAACTGGCATTAGGGTTGTTATTCCAGCCACCTTAAAAAAAAAAAAGATATATGGAGTATAGTACACAGATATTCACTACATGCTTTAAAAATGTTTTATGCTTAAAAAAAACAAAAAAACACTAGAACTAGCCACCCCTGAATGATCTTTCCGTATAAATTAAGTTGCATGACATTATCATACAGTTCAGACTGTATCAGTGGTGATAAATTCGGCAAACAGATACAAATACAGGGATTCTTCTATATACTCAAAATGGTTTGTGACACTTCCAGGTACTGTGTATGTCTTAGGGTTAGGGTTAATGTCTTCAGAAAACACATTTTACAAAAAATAAAAATAATAAGATGTTTTTAACAAACCAAACCGATTGGAAATCATGTGCAACTTAAGTTATATTGAAAAGAAAGAGCAATTCTGCCTCTCCCACTGATGTAAAATTGCTGGGTAGCAGCTAACCTGTAACTACTAACGTTAGGTCTCATTCAAAGCCAGCTAATAACTACAACCACATTCACAATGACTGTAATATAGATAAAAAAATAGTTGTCATAAAATCGTTATTGGTGTCAGTAAAACTATAACTGAACAGCTCGATGGTGGTCTCAGCCTTGATAACTTGCACAATGCGTTAGCCGTGATACACAACTATGCTGCGATTAAGTCGTCTTTCGAAAAGAAAAGCTGCAATTTCAACATGTTCACGCATCCAGAATTATAGCCACATTATTAACGTTTGTAAGAAATCAAACATTTTGTAAATCCGTCAAGATTTCAGCGAGATAAAAGTATTTATGTTCGTGCAGATCACTCACCTTACATCAGGTACCATGGAGTCCGATAGGAAGCTTGCCTGCTTCAAGATGGCCGCCGGTGATGCCGTTAGAGACTGCGCCGTGAGACATCTAGCCTTTCTTATGTATGTCTATGGCCAAAATGACCAAAAGTATGATCAGGTTAAACTTCCTGGAACGTCACATGACCTGTGTCGACCAATGGGAACGCTCCTTTTGCTTTGAATGACCTAGGTTTCTCCTGACGGGCTTAAGTCTCATCTTTTAAACTCCACTAAAAAACAGTAGATGGCCTCATGAAGCCTTCTTCTATTGTTTAATCCATTTCCCTAGAAAACTAGAAAATAAGAAATATAGTCTGTTTAAAACTCTGATTTGTGTTTGCAGCAAATACCTAAATCAGTTTGTAAAGCTCTTTACCTGGTGATAAACCTATTTTTGAGGTGAAGAAAACAAGTGGTAATGGACTCTTGAAAAGAAGATTATAAATTAAACACTTGTCAAGTTACTCTGAAGCCTCTCTAGCGCCCCCATCTGTGGCTGCATTAAACATCATTATAAGCACTGCGTCTCTTTGTGTAATCAATAAAACAAACTACTATCATCCTTTTGACCAATCACGTTTTGTTATCAACGTGTAAACGAGGCCTGACCCGCAGAAAACACACCGAGCCTCAGAGGACCTCCCCTTTAAGGGCCTTCCCTTTAAACAGGACACAGATATATCAGGCACTGACTCAAGGCCTGGTCCTGGTGTCCTTTACTTTATCTGTATTAAATATCACAGCCAGGTCATAAACAGGAATAAAACACTGGTCTGTTTATGGCCTCGTCATCATTTATGCAGCTCGTGAAGAAGGTCAGATTTAATGTGAATGGTCCTTTCTCTAACGACCCTGACAGTGGAGGGATAGTGGAGGTGATCAATGGCTAATCTAACGAGTCCAGGTCACATGTACGAGGGCCACAGCTGATGCTATTATCCCATAGTGTTGCTCAATATTTATTTATAATGTGTTTAGGCAAAGATTCAAACAGAAATATTTATGATAAAGTCAAGTCTAAAGTCAGTTCCTTATTTATTGAAGGTGTGTCTATAAGTTATTTCCTAGAGTCAGTAATTGTCATTTTAAAGACACATTTACATCATGGGTTGGTCTCTGTGGTGTTGCTCCTGTCTGCTTTTCCAAATATCTACTGTAGGAGTTAAACCAGCTCCGAAAACAATCAACAGAGTCACATTTACCAAATACGTCTCTGTCCCTTTAAACGGTTTGGTCATCATCTAAATGTCACGTCAAACGCTTCAAGACTATTAAAAATGGAAAAGTCTTAATGTGGACGCAGCCTGAAAGAGTTAAAAAGAGTTGAATGTTACAGGATTATCCCGTGTTTCCATCGATGAGTGTCACTCCAGAGTCTGAAATATAAAGTGGAAAAGTCTTACCTGTCGTTAGAGCCATCGTGTGGAGCAGCAGCCGACCTCAGTGTCCCATACACTCAGCAATAAAAGACAGGACCTGCGATGTGTTTAAGGACCTGCGGTGTGTTTATGGACCTGGAAAAACTCACTGCTGCAGAAACAATCAACTCTGGGCTAAATATTAAACTCTGAACAAACACAGTCGGCTTTAAACGAGAAAAACAACAGAAGAAGAAAAAAGAGGAGGAGACTGGACAGAGACAATATATATAGAACCTGTTCAAATCCAGCTAAAACCTGTTCAAATCCAGCTAACACCTGTTCAAATCCAGCTAACACCTGTTCAAATCCAACTAACACCTGTTCAAATCCAGCTAATACCTGTTCAAATCCAGCTAACACCTGTTCAAATCCATCTAACACCTGTTCAAATCCAGCTAACACCTGTTCAAATCCAGCTAACACCTGTTCAAATCCAACTAATACCTGTTCAAATACAGCAAAAA
>JALDNG010000217.1:47500-393720 GCA_024349245.1 Neodontobutis hainanensis
CTGGACCCGCGCGCTCTGCATCGATCACACGCGCTCCGTCTGTCTCGCGGACACACTGTGGATATTGCATTAGGGCTTTGTGTGGAGGTAATGCGGACAGACGAGTGACTAAAGAGAAGATGCTGCTGGGAAATCTGGTACGGTAAGAGCCGGACTCACGGCCCACGCGCTCCCGTCTCTTCTTCTGCTGTTTCAGAGTTAAAGATCCGCAGAGTTAGGGCTAAAAGGGGACCCGTTATCGACCCGAGAAGAACTGCACTTTGACTCTCTCCGGGAACATTTGGGAACAGCTGCAGGACACGGTGCTGTCTGCAGGCTCGTGCTCCGGGTTCACATGTGTTAGCATCCTTATTAGTCTCAGGTGTCTCATTATTATCACAGCGTCTCATTTCAAATCCACTCATGCTTTAGTTTGTCCAGGTTTATAAACTCTTCAGGTAAATAGAGAATAAATATTCAGAAATAATATCACATGAATCAACACTTGAGAGGCTGCTGTCATCAGAAAAAACTTACTGTGCTTGTTTAGTTTAATGTGTGTGTATATATATATATATATATACTTTATATATAAATATATAAAGTATATAAATGTATATAAAAGTATATAAAAATATATAAAAGAGGCTTATATTCAGATGCTGTGCAGTGAAGGTAAAAGAAGCCCAAACTACAGAAGTTGACTTTAATATTACTGTATTTGGTTCATTTAAGCATTTACAGTGTTCACTCCATTACTTTTAGTTTAGTCCTGGTTTAGTCCTGGTTTAGTCCTGGTTTAGTCCTGGTTTAGTCCTGGTTTAGTCCTGGTTTAGACCTGGTTTAGACCTGGTTTAGACCTGGTTTAGACCTGGTTTAGACCTGGTTTAGACCTGGTTTAGCAAAACAGACCACTTCCTGTTTATTCCCAGAGGAGAATATAAACCCTGTGTGTTTGGTTTGACACTTCCTGGAGTTAAGTTAAGTTATCCTGGAGTTAAACAGAAGTAAGAAGAGAGCAGATAAATGAAGTGTTAGCAGGAAACACCTGACACTGAGAGCTCAGTGACGCAGCTGTGAGAGTAAAATAATTATATAGCGTTAGCATCAAGACCATATTGTGAAAGTGAGTTTGTAAAAGCCCACAGCTGAAAGCTTTTACCATCATTAACATTTTTCTTTTGCAGTAATGAGATACTGACATATTAATGTAATTCTTTGAACTTAAACAAAATGAATAATTTAGAGTTTTCATCATTTATAGTTTATTTTGCCGTTATTTTACCGGTCCAGAATCAGACTGGGATGAATGTGGCCCCTGAACCCCCTGCTTTAAGTTTCCACTCAGTTTTGTAAAAACATATTCTAATGTTTATATGTAAATATACAACATTCAGACTAAACCAGCCTTTATGTTATAATAATTATAATTTAATAATACATCTTAAAATGATTAGAGTGGCGTTCGGTTTACTTCCAGTTCAAACGGAGCCACCTCTGTTTAACGCCTGAGGCCCCTGAGGCTCTGAGGCCCCCTTTGTCCCGGCGGCTGCCTTTATCAGACTCAACATCTTAATGTCTGTGGTTCCCAAACACTGGGTCGGACCCAAACAAAGGCTGCCCAAGAATTTATTTGAGTTGCTGAAAACATATATCAATTTAAAAATTACAAAAAAAATGTTTGTGAGTTTTTAGACATTGGATGAAAATGCCCCAAAAATTACAAAAAGGTTGTATTAAAAACGCCAAACAGACACTAATAAAGAACAAAAGCCCGATGAAAATGACAGAAATAGCATCACATGTGAAAAATAAGGAGAAATCAAGTTTGGGACACACATGAGGCACACATCTGTACAAATGTGTAATGTACGGTTATATTTTCTTCAATAAAACAGTTTAATACAGGACAGTTATTTTTCTGTAAAAAGTGAAGTGCTGGACCACAAAAGGAAATGATTCTTCTGTCCTGCTTCAGAACATGTAAAGCCTACGCAGCATTAACATTAGATCAAAGTAGATCGAGGGATTTGGCTCAGAGCCCACAGAGTTTCACAATAAAAGCCTTCTGTTTGAGGTTGTTGACAGATGAAAGTGATTTGGAAATGACTTGTACAAAGTAAAGAAGTGTAATACAGTTCTGCAAAGATACTGTCGAAGATCAACATTACTGATTAAACAGTACTACGCTGTTGAAGAAGAGTTTACACAGAAACTCCTTCTGTTTTAGTCCCTGTGTAAGTGTGTGATGCATGAAAAGCCAGTGGTCGGTGTTAAAGCTGCAGATTTTTCCTCCTGGCTTTGTGCAGTGTTCAGTTAATCCAGTCTTAAACGTGGAGCCGTGGAGCTGCAGGGGGCTGAGCTTTAACAGTTTCCATCAGGCTTTATGCCGTAGGGTTATTATGCAAGTGGAAAATTCAGAAAGAAAACACTCGGCACACATCTGTCTCAACTTTTATTCTTAAAACCTCAAATGGAGACTTTGATTTAGAGAATGTTTTTGAAAGAACAATACAGAGATATAATCCAAGATCAGGGCCAGCAGTTTATTAATGTTCTTTAGGTCACACTTTTGACAAAGCAAACACTTTATACTGTTTCTATGACTGTATTTGGATGGACTGTTGTGACCTCCACGAGTCTGGACCTGGTCTAAGTCTGGACTAACACTGACCTCCACGAGTCTGGACCTGGTCTAAGTCTGGACTAACTCTGACCTCACGAGTCTGGACCTGGTCTAAGTCTGGACTAACACTGACCTCCACGAGTCTGGACCTGGTCTAAGTCTGGACTAACTCTGACCTCCACGAGTCTGGACCTGGTCTAAGACTGGACTAACTCTGACCTCACGAGTCTGGACCTGGTCTAAGTCTGGACTAACACTGACCTCCACGAGTCTGGACCTGGTCTAAGTCTGGACTAACACTGACCTCCGTGAGTCTGGACCTGGTCTAAGACTGGACTAACACTGACCTCCACGAGTCTGGACCTGGTCTAAGTCTGGACTAACACTGACCTCCACGAGTCTGGACCTGGTCTAAGTCTGGACTAACTCTGACCTCACGAGTCTGGACCTGGTCTAAGACCGGACTAACTCTGACCTCTGTGAGTCTGGACCTGGTCTAAGACCGGACTAACACTGACCTCCGTGAGTCTGGACCTGGTCTAAGACCGGACTAACACTGACCTCCACGAATCTGGACCTGGTCTAAGACCGGACTAACACTGTCCTCCGTGAGTCTGGACCTGGTCTAAGACCGGACTAACACTGACCTCCACGAGTCTGGACCTGGTCTAAGACCGGACTAACACTGTCCTCCGTGAGTCTGGACCTGGTCTAAGACCAGACTAACACTGACCTCCGTGAGTCTGGACCTGGTCTAAGACCGGACTAACTCTGACCTCCGTGAGTCTGGACCTGGTCTAAGACCGGACTAACTCTGACCTCCGTGAGTCTGGACCTGGTCTAAGACCGGACTAACTCTGACCTCCGTGAGTCTGGACCTGGTCTAAGACTGGACTAACTCTGTATCGTACACTGGTGTTAGAGTGTATCGTACACTGGTGTTAGAGTGTATCGTACACTGGTGTTGGAGTGTATCGTA
Source organism: Neodontobutis hainanensis (assembly GCA_024349245.1). Lineage (NCBI taxonomy): Eukaryota > Metazoa > Chordata > Actinopteri > Gobiiformes > Odontobutidae > Neodontobutis > Neodontobutis hainanensis. The sequence goes on from JALDNG010000217.1 coordinate 51,085, forward strand.
CACTGGTGTTGAAATGTATCGTACACTGGTGTTGAAATGTATCTTACACTGGTGTTGAAGTGTATCGTACACTGGTGTTGAAGTGTATCGTACACTGGTGTCAGAGTGTATCGTACACTGGTGTCAGAGTGTATCGTACACTGGTGTCAGAGTGTATCGTACACTGGTGTCAGAGTGTATCGTACACTGGTGTCAGAGTGTATCGTACACTGGTGTCAGAGTGTATCGTACACTGGTGTCAGAGTGTATCTTACACTGGTGTCAGAGTGTATCTTACACTGGTGTCAGAGTGTATCTTACACTGGTGTCAGAGTGTATTGTACACTGGTGTTAGAGTGTATCGTACACTGGTGTCAGAGTGTATCGTACACTGGTGTCAGAGTGTATCGTACACTGGTGTCAGAGTGTATCTTACACTGGTGTCAGAGTGTATCTTACACTGGTGTCAGAGTGTATTGTACACTGGTGTTAGAGTGTATCGTACACTGGTGTCACAGTGTATCGTACACTGGTGTCAGAGTGTATCGTACACTGGTGTTAGAGTGTATCGTACACTGGTGTTGAAGTGTATCGTACACTGGTGTTGGAGTGTATCGTACACTGGTGTTAGAGTGTATCGTACACTGGTGTTAGAGTGTATCGTACACTGGTGTTAGAGTGTATCGTACACTGGTGTTAGAGTGTATCGTACACTGGTGTTAGAGTGTATCGTACACTGCTGTTAGAGTGTATCGTACACTGCTGTTAGAGTGTATCGTACACTGGTGTTGAAGTGTATCGTACACTGGTGTTGAAATGTATCTTACACTGGTGTTGAAGTGTATCGTACACTGGTGTCAGAGTGTATCGTACACTGGTGTCAGAGTGTATCGTACACTGGTGTTAGAGTGTATCGTACACTGGTGTCAGAGTGTATCGTACACTGGTGTCAGAGTGTATCTTACACTGGTGTCAGAGTGTATCTTACACTGGTGTCAGAGTGTATTGTACACTGGTGTCAGAGTGTATTGTACACTGGTGTCAGAGTGTATCGTACACTGGTGTCAGAGTGTATCGTACACTGGTGTCAGAGTGTATCGTACACTGGTGTCAGAGTGTATCGTACACTGGTGTCAGAGTGTATCGTGCACTGGTGTTGAAGTGTATCGTACACTGGTGTTGAAGTGTATCGTGCACTGGTGTTGGAGTGTATCGTACACTGGTGTTAGAGTGTATCGTACACTGGTGTTAGAGTGTATCGTACACTGGTGTTAGAGTGTATCGTACACTGGTGTTAGAGTGTATCGTACACTGGTGTTAGAGTGTATCGTACACTGGTGTTAGAGTGTATTGTACACTGGTGTTGGACTTGACTCTGATCACATTTACAGTGTGTTGTTGTCTAAACCAGGAAACCTGACGTGAAGAGACAACCTTTAGTACCCTGTCCAACCAAAACAACCACAGGACAGTACTTTCCAGAGACACTGGAGGTTGTCTTTTCTCAGGAACATCCACTGCTTTGTGCTTTATAAGCTTTACTATAATAGACAGAGCTTTTCTCCTGGACTTGAGCTGTAGAGGTCTCAGAGTAGTTTCCCATTAGTCCTCACATCTGCCCTGTTTCTGCTCACTTTGACTTTTCCTTCTCATTACTTATTGCACATGCTCTGTAAATGTCTGTGAAGGTTCTCAGTCATCCAGGACATCTTGAAAAAAGGTTTAGGTAAAAGCATCTGGACTCAGTTTTCAAGGTGAAGATGTTTCGTCTCTAATTCCAAGAGACTTTTTCAATTCTGAGTTCAACTGGTAAGAGCTGAGATTTATCTCTAAAGGGAGGCCAAACCTGATGGACCAGTAATGAAAGTGTGACTCCAGATGTGAGAGTCGTTAAGGCTCAGGAGGGTCGTTAGTGCCACTCCTCCATTCAGGTGTAGAGTTGTTAGTGTTCCACTCAGGTGTTAAGTTGGTGGTTCTAGGGTGAGGCTCTTTTGTTTTAGGTTTAAGAATATTAGGCAACATGAATCTGAGGCCACCTCGTCTGTTCAAACAGGGCCTTTCCATTTTCACAAAAATGTCTTCCTTCAAGCCTCTCTCAAACCATCTGGCCTCTCTGGACAAAACTGGGACATTACAGTCCTCAAAGGAATGTCCTTTGTCTTTGAGGTGGAGGTGGATCAGACTCAGGTCCAGGATTGTCTCTTCTGTGATACATCCTCTTGTGAAGCTGTTGTTTAGTTTCTCCAACAGAACTGTCGCTGCACTCTTCACTGAACTGTATAAACTACATGACTCTGTTTGTGGGGGTCTTGTCTTTAGGATGGACCAGTTAAATGTAATGGTCTGTAAGCTTTGTTCTGGGTGAAGTATGTAATTTAATCTTAGACACAAACGTCTACAGAAACTGTGAGATAAATGCAGTAACTTGTACATTACACAGGAGACTAGTTCAAATACAGATGTACTCTTTGTTTCCACCGATACTAACCCTTAACAGAGCAGTGCTGTGGTCGGTCCTCTCTGCTGTGACTCCAGATCTTGTACAAACACTGAGTCTAACGGCTGCTGTGTGTTTCAGGTTGTGTTGTTGTTCCTGTGGGCTGCAGACTTCAGCAGAGCCTATGTGTTTCAGGCCAGTCGTCCGTCAGAGGGAGGAGACAACGCTTCACCGCCTCAGACCAAAGGTGAGCACTTAAACTGCACAATCAACCTGCTACTCACGCTGTTTATTGGAACGGGGTTTTCTCTTTACACAGTGAGTAAATGTGCTGTGTTTGCTCCTGTGTGTGTTGTACAGTGTTTTGTCCTAAAGCCCAGTTTGTTCCACTCTGACCGAGGCCCGAGGCTGTGTTTCAGTGCATTTGTTTGTTTTGCTGGTCCTTGAACTCAGAGCTGCTGTAACTGTTGTGTGTCTGAGTGGGTCTGTGTTGTGTGCTCACATAACGGCTCTGTTCGAAAGCCCCCGGACCCTTCACTGAGAGGAGGCCTGGTACTGACCCTGAACACTATGCAGCCCTTGTGTAAACTCTCTGGCTTAATTTGAGAGTTTTTGGTGCACTGTGCTTACGTATGGCCTGGATATGAAGTTTTAGGAAGTGCCATCCTCCTTTTAAGACCGAGACCAAACATGTTCTGTAGTGTGAGCTCTGTGGGCTTTTGTAAAGGCTGCTGTTTTTGTAGTTTCCCTAATTATTTCTGACAATTTACAGTTTTAATCCTTTTGTTTCCTTCTGATCTAAAATGTAACTAAGCGTCAGATTTACTAAAGCTTTCCACATGTAAAGGGCTAAAGGATGGTCATGTTGAGGAGGAAACAGCAGTGTTCTGAACAACATCCCTGCAGAATGTCACAGAAGTGTCTTATTGTTCACATATCTACCACTACAGCACTCTGTTTTTTACTCATGCTGAACTTAAAAACAGAAAGTTAAAAAAGAAAACTCACATCAACCACTGCTCCTACGTTTTACCATACCAGACACGTTCAGCCTGCTTTGAGGTTTCTTTGACGCTCTAAATGTAAGGCTTTGTTTCTTGAGTTTTGTGAGGCTGGCCGGTTTATGTGAAGGCCTCTGTTTCCAGTTAAAGCCGTATTTTTTGTATTGGTTTGTTGTGTGTTCTTCTGCAGTTGTCTCCGAGTGGGTGAGCTCGGCCGGTTCCTGTAAAGGCCGCTGTTTCGAGCTGGAAGAGGCCAAACCTCCAGGATGTAGATGTGACAATCTGTGTAAGACCTACTACAGCTGCTGCTCCGACTTCGACGAGCACTGCCTCAAAACAGGTCAGTCTACAGCCGGCTCTGGTTCTTTTAGACATACTTTCATTCATTCCTCTGAGAAGAAGGAGGAAGAAATGCTTCATGGAAAAAATCTAAAACTTTTTAAATAAACAAATCCCTTTTCTTTTCAGTGACAGAGAAAACACATATTGTCTTAGCCCTTCTTCTACAAAACAAAAAGATTAATGTGCATAGGAGGGAGTTCAAGGCTGGAGGAGGTTCAGAGGGTTAACCTAAAGCTCTATGCCATAAATAATCTGGACTTTATATTAACACAAATCTCCATGTTTCCTTTAGAGAAGGTGGAGTTAAAAGAGTGGACTTCTTTGCAGTTAAATCGATTAATGCACTGATGATTGGACACAGAAAATGGGAAGTGAGTGTTAAAGACTGCCCTGCGTTCCTGCTCTGTGTCGGTCTGAACATCCGTGAGGTTCTACCGGAGGATTAACAACAGCGTGGTTTCTGTTTAAAACACAGTGGCTCCAGTTCTCTCAGAGTTCACGTCTGCCTTTCTTTAGCTTTACCCACAGTTTAAACTGCAAGCTACAATCACAGACTGCAGGCCATTTTCTTTATCCTCCAATTATTCCCGTTGGATATAAGCTTTTTGTCCTCACTCGTGGATGCACTGCTTGAAAATAATGAATTTTGATCTGATAAGAACATGTTGGCCTCTTATTGCACATTATAGTTCCTTTTTGCTTAGCTTAGTATTCTTTTTTCAAACATTTTGTAACTTCCTGTAAATGAAGATTGTAATTAACTAAACCACATCCAGTCCAAAAAACAGTTTAAAAGCATCAACAATCAGGGTTTATCTGAATAAAACATCTGTTTATACACCTCCACAACCAAAGCAGGAGTTAAACACTAGATTCAGAGTGTAACCGGTCTCGGGGAATGTGTACATGCTGTGTTGTGTTCAGCGGGGGGCTTCGAGTGCACAGAGGACCGCTGTGGAGAGCAGAGGAACGAGGACCACGCCTGTCACTGCTCTGAGGACTGTCTGGAGCGAGGAGACTGCTGCTCCAACTACAAGTCGCTCTGTAAAGGTAGAAAAGGTTTTATTAAGATTTGAACAGGTCTTAAATGGATTTATGAATTGGTTATACTCACTTTAATACAAATTGAACTGAAAGCACAGTAAAAGAACTATACTGTATATAAATGGGTTTAAGTCAATTAAAAGGCAAAACCAAGAGAAAAAATATCCACTGCACAAAAGGACCAACATTATTCAAAAGAAAAGAAAAGAAAATTGGGTCATGAACCGTTGGTCCCATGAAAAACCCTGCTCTAAACAGATACAAGCCCTTCTGTAACACTCTGACTCTGTCTCTGTCTCTGTCTCTGTCTCTGTCTCTGACTCTGTCTCTGTCTCTGTCTCTGTCTCTGTCTCTGTCTCTGACTCTGACTCTGACTCTGTCTCTGTCTCTGACTCTGTCTCTGTCTCTGACTCTGACTCTGACTCTGACTCTGTCTCTGTCTCTGACTCTGACTCTGTCTCTGTCTCTGACTCTGTCTCTGTCTCTGACTCTGACTCTGACTCTGTCTCTGTCTCTGACTCTGTCTCTGTCTCTGACTCTGACTCTGACTCTGACTCTGTCTCTGTCTCTGACTCTGACTCTGACTCTGTCTCTGTCTCTGACTCTGTCTCTGTCTCTGACTCTGTCTCTGTCTCTGTCTCTGTCTCTGTCTCTGACTCTGACTCTGACTCTGTCTCTGTCTCTGACTCTGTCTCTGTCTCTGTCTCTGACTCTGACTCTGACTCTGACTCTGTCTCTGTCTCTGACTCTGACTCTGTCTCTGTCTCTGACTCTGTCTCTGTCTCTGACTCTGACTCTGACTCTGTCTCTGTCTCTGACTCTGTCTCTGTCTCTGACTCTGACTCTGACTCTGACTCTGTCTCTGTCTCTGACTCTGACTCTGACTCTGTCTCTGTCTCTGACTCTGTCTCTGTCTCTGACTCTGACTCTGACTCTGTCTCTGTCTCTGACTCTGACTCTGACTCTGTCTCTGTCTCTGACTCTGTCTCTGTCTCTGACTCTGACTCTGTCTCTGACTCTGACTCTGACTCTGACTCTGTCTCTGACTCTGACTCTGTCTCTGACTCTGACTCTGACTCTTACTCTGTCTTTGACTCTGTCTCTGACTCTGACTCTGACTCTGACTCTGACTCTGACTCTGACTCTGTCTCTGTCTCTGTCTCTGACTCTGACTCTGACTCTGTCTCTGACTCTGACTCTGACTCTGTCTCTGACTCTGTCTCTGACTCTGACTCTGACTCTGACTCTGACTCTGTCTCTGTCTCTGACTCTGTCTTTGACTCTGTCTCTGTCTCTGTCTCTGACTCTGTCTCTGACTCTGACTCTGACTCTGACTTTGACTCTGTCTCTGTCTCTGACTCTGTCTCTGACTCTGACTCTGACTCTGTCTCTGTCTCTGTCTCTGTCTCTGACTCTGACTCTGACTCTGTCTCTGACTCTGTCTCTGACTCTGACTCTGACTCTGACTCTGACTCTGTCTCTGTCTCTGACTCTGTCTTTGACTCTGTCTCTGTCTCTGTCTCTGACTCTGTCTCTGACTCTGACTCTGACTCTGACTCTGACTCTGTCTCTGACTCTGACTCTGTCTCTGACTCTGACTCTGACTCTGTCTCTGACTCTGTCTCTGTCTATGACTCTGACTCTGACTCTGTCTCTGACTCTGACTCTGACTCTGACTCTGTCTCTGTCTCTGTCTCTGTCTCTGACTCTGTCTCTGACTCTGTCTCTGTCTATGACTCTGACTCTGTCTCTGACTCTGACTCTGTCTCTGACTCTGACTCTGACTCTGTCTCTGTCTCTGACTCTGACTCTGACTCTGTCTCTGACTCTGTCTCTGACTCTGTCTCTGACTCTGTCTCTGACTCTGTCTCTGACTCTGACTCTGACTCTGTCTCTGACTCTGTCTCTGACTCTGTCTCTGACTCTGACTCTGTCTCTGACTCTGACTCTGACTCTGACTCTGACTCTGACTCTGACTCTGACTCTGACTCTGTCTCTGACTCTGTCTCTGTCTTTGACTCTGTCTCTGTCTCTGACTCTGTCTCTGACTCTGACTCTGTCTCTGTCTCTGTCTCTGACTCTGACTCTGACTCTGTCTCTGACTCTGACTCTGACTCTGACTCTGTCTCTGACTCTTACTCTGTCTTTGACTCTGTCTCTGTCTCTGACTCTGACTCTGTCTCTGTCTCTGTCTCTGACTCTGACTCTGACTCTGTCTCTGTCTCTGACTCTGACTCTGACTCTGTCTCTGACTCTGACTCTGACTCTGTCTCTGACTCTGTCTCTGTCTCTGTCTCTGTCTCTGTCTCTGACTCTGTCTCTGACTCTGACTCTGACTCTGTCTCTGACTCTTACTCTGTCTTTGACTCTGTCTCTGACTCTGACTCTGTCTCTGACTCTGACTCTGACTCTGTCTCTGTCTCTGACTCTGACTCTGTCTCTGACTCTGTCTCTGACTCTTACTCTGTCTTTGACTCTGTCTCTGTCTCTGACTCTGTCTCTGACTCTGACTCTGTCTCTGTCTCTGACTCTGTCTCTGACTCTGACTCTGACTCTGACTCTGTCTCTGACTCTTACTCTGTCTTTGACTCTGTCTCTGTCTCTGACTCTGACTCTGTCTCTGACTCTGACTCTGTGTTTCCTGAGGTGAGAGTCCGTGGGTCCAGGACAACTGTGAGGAGATAAAGACGCCGGAGTGTCCTGCAGGGTGAGTCTCCATGTTCCTTCTGCATTGTCTTCACCAGAGACAAGACCAGGACAAGACCAGGACAAGACCAGGACAAGACCAGGACAAGACCAGGACAAGACCAGGACAAGACCAGGACTTTTAGCTCCTGACCCAGGATCAGAGACTTCTTCAATAGACTGTAACTACAGACTTAGACCAGGTCCAGACTCACAGAGGACAGTGTTAGTCCAGACTTAGACCAGGTCCAGACTCACAGAGGACAGTGTTAGTCCAGACTTAGACCAGGTCCAGACTCACAGAGGTTAGTGTTAGTCCAGACTTAGATCAGGTCCAGACTCACGGAGGTCAGAGTTAGTCCAGACTTAGACCAGGTCCAGACTCACAGAGGTCAGTGTTAGTCCAGACTTAGACCAGGTCCAGACTCACAGAGGTCAGAGTTAGTCCAGTCTTAGACCAGGTCCAGACTCACAGAGGTTAGTGTTAGTCCAGACTTAGACCAGGTCCAGACTCACGGAGGTTAGTGTTAGTCCAGACTTAGACCAGGTCCAGACTCACAGAGGTTAGTGTTAGTCCAGTCTTAGACCAGGTCCAGACTCACAGAGGTCAGAGTTAGTCCAGTCTTAGACCAGGTCCAGACTCACTGAGGTCAGAGTTAGTCCAGTCTTAGACCAGGTCCAGACTAACAGAGGTTAGTGTTAGTCCAGACTTAGACCAGGTCCAGACTCACAGAGGTTAGTGTTAGTCCAGACTTAGACCAGGTCCAGACTCACAGAGGTCAGAGTTAGTCCAGACTTAGACCAGGTCCAGACTCACAGAGGTTAGTGTTAGTCCAGACTTAGACCAGGTCCAGACTCACAGAGGTCAGAGTTAGTCCAGTCTTAGACCAGGTCCAGACTCACAGAGGTTAGTGTTAGTCCAGACTTAGACCAGGTCCAGACTCACAGAGGTTAGTGTTAGTCCAGACTTAGACCAGGTCCAGACTCACGGAGGTCAGAGTTAGTCCAGTCTTAGACCAGGTCCAGACTCACTGAGGTCAGAGTTAGTCCAGTCTTAGACCAGGTCCAGACTCACTGAGGTCAGAGTTAGTCCAGACTTAGACCAGGTCCAGACTCACAGAGGTTAGTGTTAGTCCAGACTTAGACCAGGTCCAGACTCACAGAGGTCAGAGTTAGTCCAGACTTAGACCAGGTCCAGACTCACAGAGGTTAGTGTTAGTCCAGACTTAGACCAGGTCCAGACTCACAGAGGTCAGAGTTAGTCCAGTCTTAGACCAGGTCCAGACTCACAGAGGTTAGTGTTAGTCCAGACTTAGACCAGGTCCAGACTCACAGAGGTTAGTGTTAGTCCAGACTTAGACCAGGTCCAGACTCACAGAGGTTAGTGTTAGTCCAGACTTAGACCAGGTCCAGACTCACAGAGGTTAGTGTTAGTCCAGACTTAGACCAGGTCCAGACTCACAGAGGTTAGTGTTAGTCCAGACTTAGACCAGGTCCAGACTCACGGAGGACAGAGTTAGTCCAGACTTAGACCAGGTCCAGACTCACAGAGGTCAGAGTTAGTCCAGTCTTAGACCAGGTCCAGACTCACGGAGGTCAGAGTTAGTCCAGACTTAGACCAGGTCCAGACTCACAGAGGTCAGAGTTAGTCCAGTCTTAGACCAGGTCCAGACTCACAGAGGTCAGAGTTAGTCCAGTCTTAGACCAGGTCCAGACTCACAGAGGTCAGTGTTAGTCCAGACTTAGACCAGGTCCAGACTCACAGAGGTCAGAGTTAGTCCAGTCTTAGACCAGGTCCAGACTCACGGAGGTCAGAGTTAGTCCAGACTTAGACCAGGTCCAGACTCACAGAGGTCAGAGTTAGTCCAGTCTTAGACCAGGTCCAGACTCACAGAGGTCAGAGTTAGTCCAGTCTTAGACCAGGTCCAGACTCACAGAGGTTAGTGTTAGTCCAGACTTAGACCAGGTCCAGACTCACAGAGGTTAGTGTTAGTCCAGACTTAGACCAGGTCCAGACTCACAGAGGTTAGTGTTAGTCCAGACTTAGACCAGGTCCAGACTCACGGAGGACAGTGTTAGTCCAGACTTAGACCAGGTCCAGACTCACAGAGGACAGTGTTAGTCCAGACTTAGACCAGGTCCAGACTCACAGAGGTTAGTGTTAGTCCAGACTTAGACCAGGTCCAGACTCACAGAGGACAGTGTTAGTCCAGACTTAGACCAGGTCCAGACTCACAGAGGACAGTGTTAGTCCAGACTTAGATCAGGTCCAGACTCACAGAGGTCAGAGTTAGTCCAGACTTAGACCAGGTCCAGACTCACAGAGGTTAGTGTTAGTCCAGACTTAGACCAGGTCCAGACTCACAGAGGTTAGTGTTAGTCCAGTCTTAGACCAGGTCCAGACTCACGGAGGAGAGAGTTTGGTGAAAGAGACAACTTTAGAACAAAATCCCAAGAACAGATAAAATAACAGTTGTCTTGGTTGGTCTTGACGTCTGAGACAAAGACGAAGACTTTTGCAAAAGACCAGTTTCAAGACTTGTTTCGGGGTCTACGACACTTTTAAATCTTTTTCTTTCTCTATAGTTAATTTATATTTTAAACAACTCCACCAGAAAACAAACACAGTCCATTCATAAAGCTACAAACCCGATTCCAAAAAAGACTGTACAAACTGTGAATAAAAACAGAGTGCAATGAAGTGGAAATTTCAAATTTCAATATTTTATTAAGAAATAAAAACATAGATGACACATCAAATGTTTAAAGTGAGACATTTTGAAATGTTATGCTAGATATTGTCTTGTGTTGGTTTTCATGAGAGCTTGACATTCCAAAACAAATTGGGACAGGTGGAACAAAAAGAGCCCCTCAGAGGGACAGTGTCTCTCAGAAGTCAACGTGGTGTCTTTCAGGAAAGACCTTTTCCAACAGGACAGTGTCAGACACACCTGCATCAGGTACAACATCACGGCTGCGGAGAAACAGAACTAACACCTACAGAAAACATCTGGAGCATCATAAAGAGGAAGATGAGATGAAGAAGACCTGAGACACTTGAGCAGAAGCCTGTCTTAGACAAGAACGGGACAGTCCTGTTCCTAAACCTGAGCACTTGTCTCAGTCCCAGACGTTTGCAGACTCTTATAAAAAGAAGAGGGAAACATGGCCTTGTCACAGCTTTTTTGAGATGTGTCGATGCCAAGAAATTTAAATCAACTTATTTTTCCGATAAAATGATACATTTTCTCAGTTTAAACAATTAATATGTTATTTATGTTGGATTCTGAAAACAATATTGACATTTGAAACTTTCACATCATTTCATTCTGTTTTTATTCACAGTTTGTACAGTGTCCCAAATTTTTGGGGGAATGAGGTTTGTACAAAATCATTCTGCGAAGACAAAGCTGTTTAAACGATCTTGCGCTCCACTCCCTCTAGTGACACACAGTGGTACCACAAGGGAATTTAGCGACTTATTAGATTGCACTAATATGCTGATACCGCTGTAAGACAGAAAGCATCAGTATAATTATTCTTTAATGGATGTATTTTGTTCTAGTTTCATCCGTCCTCCTCTGATCATGCTCTCCGTCGACGGGTTCAGAGCCTCGTACATGAAGAAAGGCCCAGCCGTCACCCCCAACCTTCACAAACTAAGTACTTCTGAGTCTAATGAGAAATCCACTCTGCGTCATGTATTACTTAGAGTTTGTATTTCTCTGTTTTATCGTCTCAGGATCGTGTGGGACGTCAGCGCCGTACATGAGACCAGTTTATCCGTCCAAAACCTTCCCAAACCTTTACACTCTGGCCACGGTAAGAATCTGATAAACCACAAAATATAACAGTCCGTTAGCTTCTTTTTAAGCTTCATTTTCTATTAAAACTCATTTCTCTGAGTGTACAGTTATTTAAATTTAAGGAAATGCTGACACAGAGCCTTTTGTTCTTGACCAAGCCTTTATCAAACTTTATTGCTCTGTTTTTCAGGGCCTTTACCCAGAGTCCCATGGGATTGTGGGAAACACAATGCACGACCCAGTTTTTAACGCCACGTTCAGCCTCAGGACCAGAGAGAAGCTCAACCATCGCTGGTGGGGGGGGCAGCCTGTGAGTCTGAGTAGGGCTCCTTCTGCAGTGTGTAGATGTACGACCCTGACAGAACAGTTCCTGTGGCGGTGTTTGTTTAGACTCCGACGGCTCGGGGTTGAATATGTTGTAGGGGCCTCGAGTTTGTCATGTTTGCTTTGTTTACAGGAGTTTAGAGTTGACCTGCTGTTGCTTAGTTTGGAGCTTCGTGGTAAAGAAGGAGCACTTATTTAGACCACCTCAGGACGGGACAGAATGTGTGGTTCAGGACTAAGTCCTGGTCCTGGACTCCAGAGCTGACTGTGTCTTCTGTTCCAGATCTGGATCACGTCGGAGAAACAGGGAGTGAAAGCCGCCACGTTCTTCTGGCCTTGGTACTTAAGTTAGTACTGGAGTATTCCTCACTTCTACAGACTCTGGGCTTTAGGGACAGAACCGGGTTCAGACCGGGTTCAGTCCTGGTTCAGGCCTGGTTGTGCAGTTCCACAGTGGATCTGATCCACGGAGACCTCCACATATTCAGGATGTCACGAGGACAGAGGACATGGCTCTAAACAGACTCTTACACAATACGTTTCGACTGAAAAAACAGAGGCTCATTGAAAACCTCAGCTCAGCTCCGGCTCTAGGATCTGACTCTGTCTTTAATTTACTCAACATCCTGAACCTTCTCTGCCCTAACAAAAATCAAGACTTTACTGTCTGAAGACTAAACCAGAACCAGACTGAACCCGGACTGAACCAGGACTAAGCAGCACTGCAGTTTGAACTTTGACCCTGTCCAGTTGTGTTAACTCTGTGGCTTCTGTGGTTTTTAGGGTGATTCCTTTGGAGAGAAGGATTTTAACCATCCTGAGCTGGTTACACTTACCGTCCCACGAGAGGTCAGTCCAGAAGCACTGTCACACCTGGACCCAACCTCCCAGGACTAACCCCCTCTGTCTGTGTCCTGCAGGCCGTACGTCTACGCCGTCCACTCAGAGCAGCCGGACACGTTCGGACATCGGCTCGGTCCACTCAGCAGCGAGGTGAGAATTAGAGTTTATTACAGAAGTCTGTTTTCTTCTGTAATAACTCCAGTGACCCGAGACTTCACCTGGACTTGAGCCTCTGACCTGAAAACACCAAAGATTAAAAGACTTTTCTAGAATTTTCTTATGTGTGTGTAAAAACTTAAATAGTTTGACAGATTACGGAGCATTAGGACTAAGCCCCACATTACTTACATGACGCTGCGTTCAAATGCGCTCTGTAAAGCTCAGCGCTACAGGGATTTCCAACACTACGACTACACTTTTAAATTATTCCTGTAAAACAATGACCATTAAAGCATCACAGAACTTTATTAATAGAAATACAGACACTTGCTTTGTAAAAAGGTTTAGTTAAATATATTTAAATATATTATATATTTAACCCTAACCCTACCCGCTGGAGTCAGGACACAGCAGGTCCTTCCTCAAACACTGAGCGTTTAAGTGCTGTGAACGTAATCGTGTTGTGTTCAGTTGGACAACCCTCTGCGTGAGATCGACAACATCATCGGTCAGCTCATGAACGGACTCAAACAGATGAAGCTGCACCGCTGCATCAACGTCATCGTCGTCGGAGATCACGGTACGAACTCAAACGTTTATTCAGCGCTGCACCCCCTCCCCCTCCCCTCCTCCTCCTCCCCTCCCCCTTAAACTGTGACTGATTAAATCTGTTTCAGGGATGGAAGAGGCCCACTGCGATCGAACTGAGTTTCTCAGCAGTTATCCTTTAAACATCGACGAAATCCACCTGATCCCAGGCTCTTTAGGAAGAGTCCGGCCCAGAGACCCCAAATCTACCACATGTATGTATTTAGTCCTGGTTTAGTCCTGGTTTAGTCCTGGTTTAGACCTGGTTTAGTCCAGACCTGGTTTAGACCTGGTTTAGATCTGGTTTAGACCCGGTTTAGACCTGGTTTAGACCCGGTTTAGACCCGGTTTAGACCTGGTTTAGTCCAGACCTGGTTTAGACCTGGTTTAGACCTGGTTTAGACCTGGTTTAGACCAGACCTGGTTTAGACCTGGTTTAGACCTGGTTTAGACCTGGTTTAGACCTGGTTTAGACCTGTGAATCTGGCATGTTTACACTCATGTGGCTGTGTCTCTTGTGTGTTCATTAACATGAACTGTCCCAATCAAATAAATTAATAATAATCACACTTTTTAGTGGCCATTTTTGAAAAGCTTTAGCAAAAACCTTGCTTTGACAAACCAATCCCAGGATACTTTCTAACTTCAGCCTTAAACCTTTGCCTGAGCGTGTGCCTGTTTGTTACAGATGACCCTAAAGTGGTGGTGGCCAACCTCACTGTAAGTACAGCGTGGTGCGTTCGAGTGTTGTCCCTGCGTGGGAGAGCGTTCCGTTCACTGACCCCTGCTCTCTGCCCTTTCAGTGTAAAATGTCGACGCAGCACTTTAAGCCGTATCTGAAGCAGCATTTACCAAAGAGACTGCACTACGCCAACAACCGGAGGATCGAGGACGTGCACCTGCTGATGGAGCGCAAGTGGCACATCGCCAAGTACGGAAAACACTAAACAAGCTTCTGCGCAAATGCATTTGTTTTTCTGAGCATGTGTTTTTGGGTTTGTGGCAGAAAAATGCCTGAGAAGTTGAGGACTCGCTGTGGATTCTTCGGAGATCACGGCTTCGACAATAAGATCACCAGCATGAGGGTACTGAGAGTTTAATATCATGTGTCGCAGCTGAGGTCGACTGTGCAATGTTTTTTGTTTTTTGATCAGTTATGGACACATTTCCATCTTGACTTCTATGCTTATGCTTATTTTTTATGGAATATTAGTGTCAGTTTTTACAACAGCCCAGAGATAAACTCCAGATAAAGGGATTTGTGCCGTTTGTTCCTCAGACGATCTTCATGGCTCACGGGCCGAGCTTCAAGTTCCAGAAACAGGTGCCGGAGTTCGAGAACATCGAGCTCTACAACGTCATGTGTGGTCAGTCTCATTCATTCTTTTATTTTTTCACTAAAAGCATTATTCCTTCTGCAGTAGACATAGCTTTTAAATGATTTCAAAGCATCACTGAAAATTAAATGAATGTGTTTTGACAAATTAATTATGAACAGTCTGTGTCTCTTTAACCTCATTAAGTCAGTTTTTCATGTTTTTGGTTTGTTTGATTTTGTAAATTACTGGAATAACTAGTAATTTATTAAATCTGTGAAAAGAGCACTCTTCGGAGGGCACTCTGCAGTTTTTAGGTGAAAACAATGAAGAAGGAGTTTTTTATGAAGCTCAGATGGTGTAAAAATATAATAAGAATGTGTGAATATTGGATATAATCCCTGCATTTATTTGATCCATTGATGTGCTTTTGGTGAGAGCAGCCATTTTGTAAAGACAGGAAATGAAAGAGTCATACAGAGAGGGATCAAAGCCACACTGAGCAGGACGTCCTGTATTTACCTGTTGTGTCTCAGACTTGTTGGGCCTAACGCCGGCTCCCAACAACGGCACGTACGGCAGCCTGAACGACATGCTCCGAGACCCGCCCTTCCAGCCCACGATGCCACAGGAAGTGACATCACCGACGCCAGCGCTGGACTCCGAGGCCACCGCGACCTACGACCTCGGCTGCAGCTGCGACGATGAGGTCAGAGGTCACAGAGAGTGGCTTTATGTGAATGACACATTCTGTTGTATTCTTTATTTAAAGCTTTTTATCCATTTTTACACTGTTATCATCTTTATTTATTTATGATTACTCTGAAGTGTTGGTAAATATAACGAATAAAAAACCTGCACCTTAAACACACGTCCCAGACCCTCACTTGTAACTCGTATTTACGTTCTTTTTCCTCCAGAACAAAGTGGAAGAGACCCTGGAACCCTTCAGTCCTTCTTCTGACGACGTCTACTCCTACAGTAGGCCTTTGCTCCTCTTCAGTCTCTTTTTAAAGCCATCACTGTAGTCTCTAAATATAAGGTGTCCTCAGATATGACCCACCTGCCGTTCGGACGTCCCGCCGTCATGTTCGAGACACACTACAGCCTCCTCCGTCACGTGGACTTCATCAGTGGATACAGCAGAGAACTGGCCATGCCTCTGTGGACGTCCTACAGTCTGCCACGACAGGTGAGCAGCGTTCACACCTGGATTTAACACCCACCTTATTTTAAATACTGCTGTTGTCACACACATTACTGAACAGAAGAGCACAGGCAGTAAAAGAGCTCCGTCTGTTTGAAATGTGTTGATCCAGCTCCACAGTCGCACGTTGAAACCCTGCTTAAAGGTCCTGAAGACAAAATAAATAAAGATATCAAACAGAGGGTAAACAATTCTAAGAACAAACTTCTCTGTCCAACCAAACAAAAGTAGCATCTCTAAAAGAAAGTGTCCAAAGAAAAGAAGATCTAAAGGTGTGCAGTGTGTGCTTTGAGTAAATGTCTAAATACTAGTGCTTTAGTACAAACAGGATCTCAACAGTTAGGTTAAGCTCAGATGGATTGAGTTCTGAGGTTAACCAGAGAAAGGCTCTGCAGTTCTTCAGGAGCAGCGTGCTTCTGAAAACACTTTGGAGCTTGTGTTCCTTACAGTGGAGTTGGGCCTGGTGTGAGCTCGTAAACCTCTGCAGAACACACGGACTCCTGTCGTGAGCTGAGGGTCGTGTTCTGTTTGTGTCGGAGCGGAACATGACTCGTAAACCTCTGCAGAACACACGGACTCCTGTCGTGAGCTGAGGGTCGTGTTTGTGTCGGAGCGGAACATGACTCGTAAACCTCTGCAGAACACACGGACTCCTGTCGTGAGCTGAGGGTCGTGTTTGTGTCGGAGCGGAACATGACTCGTAAACCTCTGCAGAACACACGGACTCCTGTCGTGAGCTGAGGGTCGTGTTTGTGTCGGAGCGGAACATGACTCGTAAACCTCTGCAGAACACACGGACTCCTGTCGTGAGCTGAGGGTCGTGTTCTGTTTGTGTCGGAGCGGAACATGACTCGTAAACCTCTGCAGAACACACGGACTCCTGTCGTGAGCTGAGGGTCGTGTTTGTGTCGGAGCGAACATGACTCGTAAACCTCTGCAGAACACACGGACTCCTGTCGTGAGCTGAGGGTCGTGTTTGTGTCGGAGCGGAACATGACTCGTAAACCTCTGCAGAACACACGGACTCCTGTCGTGAGCTGAGGGTCGTGTTCGTGTCGGAGCGGAACATGACTCGTAAACCTCTGCAGAACACACGGACTCCTGTCGTGAGCTGAGGGTCGTGTTCTGTTTGTGTCGGAGCGGAACATGACTCGTAAACCTCTGCAGAACACACGGACTCCTGTCGTGAGCTGAGAGTCGTGTTTGTGTCGGAGCGGAACATGACTCGTAAACCTCTGCAGAACACACGGACTCCTGTCGTGAGCTGAGGGTCGTGTTTGTGTCGGAGCGGAACATGACTCGTAAACCTCTGCAGAACACACGGACTCCTGTCGTGAGCTGAGAGTCGTGTTTGTGTCGGAGCGGAACATGACTCGTAAACCTCTGCAGAACACACGGACTCCTGTCGTGAGCTGAGGGTCGTGTTCTGTTTGTGTCGGAGCGGAACATGACTCGTAAACCTCTGCAGAACACACGGACTCCTGTCGTGAGCTGAGGGTCGTGTTTGTGTCGGAGCGGAACATGACTCGTAAACCTCTGCAGAACACACGGACTCCTGTCGTGAGCTGAGGGTCGTGTTTGTGTCGGAGCGGAACATGACTCGTAAACCTCTGCAGAACACACGGACTCCTGTCGTGAGCGGAGGGTCGTGTTTGTGTCGGAGCGGAACATGACTCGTAAACCTCTGCAGAACACACGGACTCCTGTCGTGAGCTGAGGGTCGTGTTTGTGTCGGAGCGGAACATGACTCGTAAACCTCTGCAGAACACACGGACTCCTGTCGTGAGCTGAGGGTCGTGTTCTGTTTGTGTCGGAGCGGAACATGACTCGTAAACCTCTGCAGAACACACGGACTCCTGTCGTGAGCTGAGGGTCGTGTTTGTGTCGGAGCGGAACATGACTCGTAAACCTCTGCAGAACACACGGACTCCTGTCGTGAGCTGAGGGTCGTGTTTGTGTCGGAGCGGAACATGACTCGTAAACCTCTGCAGAACACACGGACTCCTGTCGTGAGCTGAGGGTCGTGTTCGTGTCGGAGCGGAACATGACTCGTAAACCTCTGCAGAACACACGGACTCCTGTCGTGAGCTGAGGGTCGTGTTTGTGTCGGAGCGGAACATGACTCGTAAACCTCTGCAGAACACACGGACTCCTGTCGTGAGCTGAGGGTCGTGTTTGTGTCGGAGCGGAACATGACTCGTAAACCTCTGCAGAACACACGGACTCCTGTCGTGAGCTGAGGGTCGTGTTTGTGTCGGAGCGGAACATGACTCGTAAACCTCTGCAGAACACACGGACTCCTGTCGTGAGCTGAGGGTCGTGTTCTGTTTGTGTCGGAGCGGAACATGACTCGTAAACCTCTGCAGAACACACGGACTCCTGTCGTGAGCTGAGGGTCGTGTTCGTGTCGGAGCGGAACATGACTCGTAAACCTCTGCAGAACACACGGACTCCTGTCGTGAGCTGAGGGTCGTGTTCTGTTTGTGTTGGAGCGGAACATGACTCGTAAACCTCTGCAGAACACACGGACTCCTGTCGTGAGCTGAGGGTCGTGTTCTGTTTGTGTCGGAGCGGAACATGACTCGTAAACCTCTGCAGAACACACGGACTCCTGTCGTGAGCTGAGGGTCGTGTTCTGTTTGTGTCGGAGCGGAACATGACTCGTAAACCTCTGCAGAACACACGGACTCCTGTCGTGAGCGGAGGGTCGTGTTTGTGTCGGAGCGGAACATGACTCGTAAACCTCTGCAGAACACACGGACTCCTGTCGTGAGCTGAGGGTCGTGTTCTGTTTGTGTCGGAGCGGAACATGACTCGTAAACCTCTGCAGAACACACGGACTCCTGTCGTGAGCGGAGGGTCGTGTTTGTGTCGGAGCGGAACATGACTCGTAAACCTCTGCAGAACACACGGACTCCTGTCGTGAGCTGAGGGTCGTGTTTGTGTCGGAGCGGAACATGACTCGTAAACTTCTGCAGAACACACGGACTCCTGTCGTGAGCTGAGGGTCGTGTTTGTGTCGGAGCGGAACATGACGTGTCAGACTGAAAACACGAGGAGTGTAGAGCTCTGTGTGACAGCTTTCTGCTGCGTCAAAACACACCGTTAACGAAGAAATGGAAAGAGCTGCTTTTCACAAATATCATTCTCATATTTCTCCTCAAACCGGACTATTTGAAACATAAACTTTTTTCTCTTTTTATGTTCTCTGTGGCATCAACAGCAATCAACAAAAATGTTAAATTAAACTGAGAAAAGGCAGTATTTGTTGTTTTGTTGCACTGTTTATTTGTCTTTTATTTGAATGTGTTTTCTGTGTGTTTTCAGGAGGATCTGACGCCGGTCCCGGAGCTCTCTGTGGGACTCAACTGTCTCAGAGCCGACCCCAGAGTGTCTTCTGTTCACAGTCAGAGCTGCCACGTCTACAGCCACAACAACCAGCTCAGCTACGGCTCCCTCTTCTCTCCAGGTACGACCTCTAACCCCAACTCACTCTGTCTGACCTCATCACTCCAGGTCAGAGGTCGCATTAACCGAATACTCTCCGTCATTGACAGGCTTTTTTAGCAGGGATGGAAAAATCTGAATGCCATCTGTCATTTTATTGGATTATTCTGAGGGTGAGCTATTGTAATTCCTACTCCTGACCAGTTGGTGGCGAATGTACATATCAATCAGCAGTTATCTTGAATTGTTTCGTCTTTGTCACGCTTCATTCAGTTAAAAAAGGTCACGGCAGCAGAGTGTGAGTAGTTTTTTCAAACCGCCCAATAGTTCTGATATTGTATGTAATAAAGGTTATAAAAAGAGGACATGATGCAGTGGAGGATGAAGGAGGACAAATGAAGAACACTGCGCAGTGACCAACAGCTGTTATGGGACAAGCAGCAAAAAGGAGGTTAAGAAGAGGCTGCGGTGGGAAGGAGGACGTCTTTAGAAAAGATCTCTGAGTTGGTTGGGGACACATCAGCAAAGACCGAGCATTAATAAAGATATTGTCAGAACAGTTTGAATGATGGAGTCTTAATAAATGTTTTTCCTGAACCACTCTGAGTCTCTCTCAGAATCTTTGGACATGGTTGTTAATTCTGACGTGTCTCTTTTTCAGACCTGGCGTCGTCTGCAGAGTCCAGATTCGAGGCGTCTCTCATCACCAACACTGTCCCCATGTTTCCAGCCTTTAAGAGTGAGTCCCAGCCTCCTCCAGACGACTGTAGTCCTGCAGTAATCCTGAATTAGTCCAGGTTTAATCTGGATTTTCTTTTTAAAATGCATCTTAGAAGTGCTCTCTTTTTGATACTTTAAGCCCAATTTCAATTTGTTGTGTGGAACAGCACTGCCTTTTATGACGTCTTTTGTCATCTCTTTGTTCCTGTATCAAGAGAAGGTAAGGCCTTTAACACTATAACACAGCCCGTCTGAAAATGCCACTGCGACTCCTTCAGGGCCTTTCGTTCAAGGAAATGTACAGTTTAATCACTCTGTTACGTAAGAATCAAGAGAAACTGCTTTTAATGAACAATAAGCCACTCCAAAACAACTTGCCGCATCATGCTTTTATGTCTGAGGGTTCTTCTCTTCATCAGGGGTGTGGAGCTACCTGCAGGGGACGCTGTTGAGACGTTACACTGAAGAATACGGGATAAATGTGTTGGTGGGACCGGTCTTCGATCACAACCACGACGGGCTCCGGGACACGAAGGAGCAGATCAAAGAGTAAGAACTGAGGATGTTCACCTGAATGATGAACCAGGCCTAGGATTTTAAATCTCAGGGTTATTCTGCTCTGAAACATCTATTAGTTTGTAATTTAGCTGAAGTGACATCGTTTGAATTAAGGAATAAACCAATGATTGTGAACCAATCCCAGCAGTAAATAACCCTTGTTTGTTGTTGATATTCTTTTTTATTAAACTCCTGTTGCAGATATAAGCCCGAAGCCCCTCCTGTCCCCAGTCACTTCTTCGCCATCGTCTCCAGTTGTGCAGAGTTAAACCAAACACTGGACGAGTGTGACGGTCAGATCAGAGTGTTCTCGTTCCTGCTGCCGCACAGAGACGACAACTCCGAGGCCTGCAACGTAAGTCTGCCTCTGCTGCAGTAAAGACGGTTATAACACACCAACGTAAGTCTGTCTCTGCTGCAGTAAAGACGGTTATAACACACCAACGTAAGTCTGCCTCTGCAGTAAAGACGGTTATAACACACCAACGTAAGTCTGCCTCTGCAGTAAAGACGGTTATAACACACCAACGTAAGTCTGTCTCTGCAGTAAAGACGGTTATAACACGCCAACGTAAGTCTGCCTCTGCTGCAGTAAAGACGGTTATAACACGCCAACGTAAGTCTGCCTCTGCAGTAAAGACGGTTATAACACACCAACGTAAGTCTGCCTCTGCTGCAGTAAAGACGGTTATAACACACCAACGTAAGTCTGCCTCTGCTGCAGTAAAGACGGTTATAACACACCAACGTAAGTCTGCCTCTGCAGTAAAGACGGTTATAACACGCCAACGTAAGTCTGCCTCTGCTGCAGTAAAGACGGTTATAACACGCCAACGTAAGTCTGCCTCTGCTGCAGTAAAGACGGTTATAACACGCCAACGTAAGTCTGCCTCTGCTGCAGTAAAGACGGTTATAACACGCCAACGTAAGTCTGCCTCTGCTGCAGTAAAGACGGTTATAACACGCCAACGTAAGTCTGTCTCTGCTGCAGTAAAGACGGTTATAACACGCCAACGTAAGTCTGTCTCTGCTGCAGTAAAGACGGTTATAACACGCCAACGTTAGTCTGCCTCTGCTGCAGTAAAGACGGTTATAACACGCCAACGTAAGTCTGCCTCTGCAGTAAAGACGGTTATAACACACCAACGTAAGTCTGCCTCTGCAGTAAAGACGGTTATAACACACCAACGTAAGTCTGCCTCTGCAGTAAAGACGGTTATAACACGCCAACGTAAGTCTGCCTCTGCTGCAGTAAAGACGGTTATAACACGCCAACGTAAGTCTGCCTCTGCTGCAGTAAAGACGGTTATAACACGCCAACGTAAGTCTGCCTCTGCTGCAGTAAAGACGGTTATAACACGCCAACGTAAGTCTGTCTCTGCTGCAGTAAAGACGGTTATAACACGCCAACGTAAGTCTGCCTCTGCAGTAAAGACGGTTATAACACGCCAACGTAAGTCTGCCTCTGCTGCAGTAAAGACGGTTATAACACGCCAACGTAAGTCTGCCTCTGCTGCAGTAAAGACGGTTATAACACGCCAACGTAAGTCTGTCTCTGCAGTAAAGACGGTTATAACACGCCAACGTAAGTCTGTCTCTGCAGTAAAGACGGTTATAACACGCCAACGTAAGTCTGTCTCTGCTGCAGTAAAGACGGTTATAACACGCCAACGTAAGTCTGTCTCTGCAGTAAAGACGGTTATAACACGCCAACGTAAGTCTGCCTCTGCTGCAGTAATGACGGTTATAACACGCCAACGTAAGTCTGTCTCTGCAGTAAAGATGGTTATAACACGCCAACGTAAGTCTGCCTCTGCTGCAGTAAAGACGGTTATAACACGCCAACGTAAGTCTGCCTCTGCTGCAGTAAAGACGGTTATAACACGCCAACGTAAGTCTGCCTCTGCTGCAGTAAAGACGGTTATAACACGCCAACGTAAGTCTGCCTCTGCTGCTGAGACCAGAGAGTATCAAGACCAGGACTTTTTCATACATTACTGTGATCATTTTTACAGAAACTTTACAAATGAGAACAATCTCTACAAAAAATCCACATTTTTACAAAATCAATGACTTATATTAATTTTAATAATACTAATAATTTTAAACTACTTCTACAACATGTGTGTCTTGTCCATGTGGCTGTGGCCAGGTGAGACCTAAAGGAAAGCTACAGGTTTACTTTTGCTGTAGTCCCTGTTCTGTCCCAGGTTCAGTGTTTTTTGGTTTAATTAACTGCGTCACCAGCAGGAGGCGATGTTGTTTCATGTCCTCACTCAACAATCAGCTTCTGGTAAATTGTAATATTTATGAATGAGATTGAACACTCATTCAGGATTTTTTCCCGCCCACATTCAGCTGCAGCTGAGTCACAGAGAATTATGAAACTCATATCAGAGAAATACAGCTGTCAAACATTTCTCCAACATGAGTCGTGTCATCAGTTTTTATTGCATCAAATTAGTTTGAGCTCAACAAGAAGAAAAAACTTTAAACAGAAAAATAATAATCAATAAAAAACAACATTTTAATAACACAAATATTAATCTGTAAGTGTAACCCTTATACCGTTATAATTCCTTAAATAAGATAAAAAAGAATAAACTTGTAGAATAAATTTTTCCCGTTTTGCTTCTGTGGAAAGATCAGTCAATCTTTTTTCTGATTCATATTTCTCTTTCTTATGTTCAGCTGTAAAGTGACTACACATGACACATCCATATTTGTGGGAATAACGTGTTTATTAAGCTGCGATGATGAATAATTGAACTGAAACAGCGTGTTTAATATTTTGACGGTATTAGCAGCGTTCCTTTCTCCTGACGGGTTTGGCTCTTTTTCAGCGTGAGTCACAGTGCAGATATTTGCCTACGGTTACTGTGATTAGTTTTGTTTTTGTGACTAATCGCAGAAACTGTTTACATCTGGAGAAGAAAAGAGGAATGAGGCACGTACTTTTGTTCTGTATTAAACATTTGGTTCAGTTTATTTTGAAGAGGCTTGTGTTTCCACTGAGCTGTGTTACACAAAAACACAAAAGTCTGTTTCTATGTTTATTTCACTTCAGTTTGACTTTATTAATCAGGGGCACAAATAACCAATAGGCCAATAGCAAACAACAGAATGCACACAGTTAACATATGATGTATACAAATGAAATATGACGAATAATCCCTCCTATAGAAGATCCCTCTCGAGCTGCTGGGATCGTGTTAGGAAATGTCCAGATGAAGCACGAGTTTGTCTGCTGCTTTTAGAACACATTCGAGATACAAGACACAAATCTGAAGAGGACTTTTAAAAGAGACTGAGACTTTAGCAGAATAGAACTTACATTTATATAGACTGAAAATGTGTGACTTATGTTTGCAAATGTTCTTTGTGCTGATCTGGGAATAAAACGGTTACAATACAATAAAAGAAAGCCGACTATTGTAGGATTATTTGTGACGCGTTGTAAAACTTTGATGATGGAAACGCCTCTGAAACTGCTCCAGTGACTCTAAACAAAATATTAATATTCTCAAATGTCTGTTTAGGGTCATTTATTGAGTCAAATATGATGGACACATCTTTAATCTTCTTCTTCTACTGTTTATCGCAGCAGCCTCACTCCACTGCACTTCTGAAATTTAGTTTATGCAACTTTTTACAAACCGTCAACTGTTTCTGTTCGAATCTCATTTACTCAATCCTGGACTATCCCTTAAGCAACAAAAGCCTTTTAGTTGCAGTTGTTACTGTTATTATTCCCTGTACTTCCTGTCCATAGTCTCTGCTGAACGAGTCGAGGCCTGTGCCAGAGCCTAACGCTGCAGGTGAAATAACTCCTGACTCAATAAATACAAGTTAAGTAACCGAAAGAGTCACCGACATCATCAAAAATAATATTATAAATCACTGAGTCACTGCTTCGAACTTGACCCAGTTCAGTCATGACTACGACATTTACAAATGTGACTGAAACGTAAGACAGGTTAGTGAGGCTCGACAGAGAACCAGGCAGGACCTTTAAAATCAGTAACTCTAAAAACATCCTGCTCACACCTGATTGGTTAAAAATCCATTTTATTTATAGAAGCAAAGCCTACCTCTCTGTTCTTTCAACACCAAACCTGTAGAGTGCAGTGTTAAAGACGAGAAAACACAAAAGATAAACTGATAAACTGAGTTTCTCTCGGTGTCAATGGTGACCCCTGAAAATCTAAGGAGTAATAAAATAAAAGGAAAGAAGGTGAAATATTGAGTTTATGTTTTCCAAAAGAAATTTGGTCCGATCACACTCAGGAAGTCATTTTTAATTGAACATGTGACCGCCCTATTTTTAGCCTCCTACTTATTGTATCTGAGGGACATAATGTAAAAAACTGTTTATTTTTATTAGTATCTTTATTGGGTAAAGTTTCTTTGTTCAAACTAATTATAATCTCAAATAGAGTTCCTTTGACCCTTGGCTGCAGTTCTTCGTGTCTCCACTAGAGGAGACTGTAGGGTCATGGCATGAGTAGGGTCCCAGAGTCAGGAACAGACACAGCCAGCGTCAGTGTTGATGGCTGAGGGGGCTTTAGGAGATAGGAAGCCTGGTAGGCAGCAGTAGGCCTACAGGAAGTCCACAGAGGATTTTTATTATTATTATTGTATTTGATTGGAACAGTGGATGTTAATGAACACACGAGACACATGAGCACATCAGGAGCATATTTCCATCCGTCCCAACGTTCTCACATTCATTCACCAGTGTCACTGTGCCCCTGCTTTAAAAACACTTTTACATGAGGTTTGAGGGGAAATGAATTCATTTTTTATTCATCTTTTCATCTACTCTAGAGTCACGTAATCCATCCAAATCCATATAAACAGAGAAACACCGCCTGTTCTAATCCCTCCCCTGCACTCTCGTTACAACAGCTCTATTTCAGCTCGTCTGCCGTTAACTTCTGCCTTCTGTGTAACTTCTGTGACAGCTGTGACATTTCCAAAAGGTGTTTCTGCAGAAGCTGTGTGACTGTTGGAAAAGGTCACAGCTTTAAAAAAAAACTGTCCAAACACGGTTTTGCAGAAGTTTAACACGCTCATCAGGTTTAGGGCCGTTAAATTTTACTACAACTGTTTATTCTGTGAACTTTAAAACACTACCGTCTCTCTGGGTCTGTTTTTTTATTCTGGTATTTTGATTGCGTAATGAACCAAGAGGCAAACCACTAAAGGACCACTAAAGAAAGGATAAAATTAGAATAAAATCAAAGTCTAAGCCATGGCTAAAGACAAACTGAACCAGGGCTAAATTTCAATGAAACCCTGAAGAAAACCAAGACCTAAATAGGACAAGACGAAACCAAAATATTGTGAAAAGCCTTCTGGAAAAATGAGAACTCTCAGTTTTGTTTTGACACTGAGGCGAGTTTCATTCTTGGTCAGTGAAAGCCTGGGAGCAGTGTCACTGCTTTTATTATTCACCCACGAAAGACCCTTTGAGATCATGAGCTCATTCACACGGATGCCTGGGCCGAGAGGTCAGCAGCGTACGTCAGAAATACGCTACAAAATACCCAGTAACAAAAACAAAACTGAAGTGAAATCTACCCAAATGAATGAAGTCTGAGACAACTCAGAAGCAGACTTTGTTCATCTTTTTCTTTAAAACCGACTGAAAGCCCCTCAGAGGTGTCAGCTAAGAAAGTTTTAACTTTAAAAACCTTTCCCTAGTTTAGCCCAAACCCGAGGAAAAGACCAATAATAGACATGTTTTAACCAGAGAATAGTGGCTCTGCGGAGGAATCCTCAAAAAGATGTAGCAAGTCCACAAATGACCTTGAAAATGAGTAAAGCTTCTTACACAAGGAGCGTGCACAGAGACTGTTTTCAGAGAATGGAGACATTTAGACGATGCATATAAAGAATAACGTGTTTGTAGCTCTCAGCAGTGAGAGTAAAATAATGGAATAGCATTAGCATGAAGGCCATATTGTGAGGGTGCTCTCTTGGAAAACACAGCTAAAGGCTTTTTTCAGTTGAGATCAATGAGACACTGACGTTATAACGCGACTGTACTTCTTTGTAGTTGTGCTTGTTTATCGGTTATTATGCTGTTGTTTTACTGATCTGAAATGACACTTGTTTCTCTTTGTTTAATGCTAGAAAGTTGTTTTGAACCTGTTTTTCTTGTAAATGAAGAGTATGCACTATATTTGTACAGCTAACAAGGGAGTAAAGTTCATATTGAAGCCAAATTTGATTCAGATCAAATGAGTTCGACACTCTTGGACTAACATAATTAATTATTATTATAAAAAACAAGAAACCATTCTTTTAGTTATTCTTATAAAAACAATGTTATAATTTAACTTTATTTTGCTTTTACGAGACTTGTCATTGTTATTATCCGCAGCAGGCCGAGCGTGGACCTTCCCTTGTTTCAAGGACTCTGTTTTCATTTGTACCACATTATGATGGAGAAATATTAGTCTTCCCTTTACGTCAGGTCAGGTTCTTCCGTCTGAGGGCACCAGATAACTCTATCAACACCTCTCCTTGTCAGGGCGTTACGTGTTAGACTTTATGATGTCCGTCCACGGAAATCCATCCATCATTTCTCCGCCCACAAACTCCTTCAACTCAGTATTTATCATGGTTTAGTGTGTGTTGTCTTAGTTACTCACATGCTGGCAATGTTTAAACTCTGAGCTGTTGTATTAAGTATTTTGGATTAAGGTGTTATTGGCAGAACATATTCTAAATGCAACAGATGTGCATCAATGACAAATTCAGCTCTTACATGCAGTTTTAGTCGAACTCTACAGTCTCATTTGCACGACAGGAGCTGAGCAGAGCATGTTTGGATCTGCTGTGACCTTTGGGACTTTGTAAAAAGCTTGTGTGGGTGTCTTTAGATTGAGTCTATCTGCAGACATCAGTGCTGTTGTCACGACAGTCCATGTGTTTCAGAGGTTCATTTTCCACAGCGGGGCCTGAGGGAGTGTTTTTCTGAAAACACTATCGGTGGAGCATCTTTGTCCAGACAACTTTAATGCTACTTCTCTCAGTTATGAAGTGAAAACACGAGTGTTCCCAGTCTCTCTGCTTTACGACCAACAGAGCAGGTTCAATAAATGAATGCATTATGAAAACCACAGCAGTGTCATGTCAGAGCAGCAAAAGCCTTTGAGCCCATTGTGGCGACCCTTTGAGTGATTTCAGCTTGAGCTTGAGTAGAACGTCATTTCCTCTGGAACATCATGAGACCGGTCCAGCAGCTTCCATTGTCCATAAATGAACACATGCAGAAACCAGTCTAACACTGTATGTTGGAGTACGTCTTGTGTAGTGCATGTTTTATGGATCGGGACTGTTTCTGTGGCTGTATATTTGAGACGGTCCATCTCAAGGAGTCATGGACAAAAGGGTTTAATGGAAAACAAAACCATATTGTCATTTATATTTTGAGTTTTGATTTTAATCCTCCCAGATTTCACCATCAGAACGTTGTAGCACTCATTACGGCCTGAACACGCTCGTAGTTGTGCTAATGCTGCAGCTCACCTGCACCTGAGCGGAAACCTGGAGGCCTTCTGTTCCCAAACCCTGATAGCAGCACTCTCTTAGGCCAAACAGGACTTTAGAGGCTCTCAGGTTTGCCTGGTGTGAGTACCGATGGAGAGACTAAATAATGCAAAAGCAAGCGTTGCCTGGAGAAATCTCGGGGACCAATGAGTGACATTAGTGTTTAGTTTCAAACCAGGACAGGATCCAAACATTTGTAAGAACCCTGTGACATAGTAAGATTAAACAAAAGACAAGACAACTAATGGTTTAGCTCGTCTTTTAAAATAGCACTACTCTCCAGACTTGACAAGACTGGTTCTATCACAGTCAGCCTTTTTAACGCTTTATTTTTAACGGAAAAGCTAGATATAAACTGTTTCCTAAAATCTGTGATCCTTAAAGAAACTGATCAAAACTTATTTAACTCCAACAAACCTTTGATAAAATACAAGATCTCTAGAATCCAGAGCTCGGTTCGAGTCAAATGTTTTATTTGTTTTTTATTATTTGAGTTAATCGAAATTAGTTTCCTCTTTAAATATGAACCTTCGTCTATCTGCATATGTAACCAGGAATCCTCCAGAAATGAGTCCTTTTGACCTCAGAGACATTTAGCGTAACCATATCAAGAACATACCCTAAGGCTCATACAATAAACTGTCAGCACATATTCATCTCAACAACAGGCCACCCACAGCAACTGCAGGTCTATCCCCAAAACAAGGTGGGACGTGGGACAAACAGAGTCTGATTATGAGGAAACCTCCCTGAAAGTCCTGCCTACGCAGAACAAACACGATTTAAACCTGTTGAGATGTTCTTTGTGTAGGAGCAGGATTAAACTGTTCTTGAGTCTAAGGATCTATGCATGAAAAACAGACTGAGCAAGGCATTTTAATCTCGTCTAAAGACACACAGAGAGTTTATGCACAAAACTGGGATGCTTTAGAAAATGCTGATGAGCTACAAAGCTGTAAAATGGGACCAGAATAATCTTTGTGCAGCTGAAGTAAACCTTTGAATAAAGCTGAGGTGGTTCCTAAAGGGGCCACGTTTACTTTAAACCTTTGAACGTCACAGAACGCTATGAGTCCAGACCCAGACAAGGTCCAGATCCCAGAGAACAGTCCAAGTCCAGACTCTGTTTGAGTTTATTTCATTTGTTTTATTAAATGTGACCAAATCAAATATGAACCTAGCGCCAAACATCTAAATATTAACTTTGAATAAACAGCGTAGGGAATCCTCACAAATGACTCATACAATACACTCGAGCTGAAGGACGTGCCCTAACAGCGGTTTGCGTGAGCAGGAACACACTTCATTCATCTTTTAACCACAACTACAACCGTCAACCGCAGACGGGGATATCCCCAAAACTTGGGTGAGCCAAAGGACAAAGGCTGTTTGTGAAAAAAGCTCCTTAAAAGTCCTATCGGACGTGTGTCATTTAGTCAAGTCACAACACGCAGCCTTTTCTGGAAAAAAACGGATTTAATCAGAGCCCTATTGAAATGTTATTTATGTAGGAACACGAGGAGTGTAGGACAGACTGAACAAACAACAAGCCTGCAGGAAATAATCTTTAATTTGACCAAAAACAAGACTTTTAGCTTTAAAAACAGAGTCATATTTAATACCTTTTCAAACCACTGAGGTCAGTGTTAGTCCGGTCTTAGACCAGGTCCAGACTCACGGAGGTCAGTGTTAGTCCGGACTTAGACCAGATCCAGACTCACGGAGGTCAGAGATAGTCCGGACTTAGACCAGGTCCAGACTCACGGAGGTCAGAGATAGTCCGGTCTTAGACCAGGTCCAGACTCACGGAGGTCAGAGATAGTCCGGACTTAGACCAGGTCCAGACTCACGGAGGTCAGAGATAGTCCGGTCTTAGACCAGGTCCAGACTCACGGAGGTCAGAGATAGTCCGGTCTTAGACCAGGTCCAGACTCACGGAGGTCAGTGTTAGTCCGGACTTAGACCAGATCCAGACTCACGGAGGTCAGAGATAGTCCGGTCTTAGACCAGGTCCAGACTCATGGAGGTCAGAGATAGTCCAGACTTAGACCAGGTCCAGACTCATGGAGGTCAGAGATGGAAGACCTGGGAGAATAGACAGAAATACCATTTCTGAACTTGGCTGGTCTTGACTTGGTAAACATTAGTTTTAGACCTGAAATGTGAAGTATTGTGAAATGTTTTGACAGACCCACACAAATGAAATGTAACTAAATAATCCCTGGTTCAGATTTAGGCTGTGACAGAGGCCCCAAGACCCACACCTCAACACACTTTTGTGTTTTGTCTCCAGAGCGCGGAGCCGGAGTCCCAGTGGGTGGAGGAGCTGCTGAAGATGCACACAGCGCGAGTCCGAGACGTGGAGATCCTGACGGGACTGGACCTGTTCAGATTCACCAACCTGACCTACACCGACACGCTCAGCCTCAAAACGCGGCTGCACACCTTCGAGAGCGACGACTAGAGCCACTCACACACAAACAGCGTTGAAATAATAAAAGTGAATTGCACAATATTTTAGCTTAGCTCTTAAATTCTCATTGGAAACGTGCTTTAAAATTGGCTCCTAACTTTCTCTGTTTATCCATTCATTCTTGAGTTAGTTTTTTCAAAATGATGTCTATATTTGTCACACTGAAAAAAGGGAATCCAGAATCACAAGATCTGTCATTGATACAGGACTTTTCTGTTCATTTTAACGAGAAGACAAACTGACTGGATCCTGATGTGTTTATGGAGTTAAAAATGGCTACAAATGTATGATTTAGCTGCTGACTATAATCTAAGCTAATTACTCCACCACAGGCACAATTAGCTGTTCAGAGATAGTTTTATGCACTCTTTTTGAGTGACTTGGGCACTTGATCCACTTCCTCATCGCCTCTACCCCCTCACGAGCAGCACACAGGTCTGTAGTGAGTTTCTTTGATGAATAAACCTGAGCAACACTGAAAAACTGTTGTGGTCCTCCATGTTTCTGAAGTTGTCCAGTGTCACAAATTATTTCATTGATTTTTAGCCAGTAGCCTGTAGCTCATGTAGTGCTAACTGCTCCTGTAGCCTTTATCTTATATAGCGCTAACTGCTCCTGTAGCCTTTAGCTTATGTGGCGCTAATAACTCCTGTAGCCTTTAGCTTATATAGCGCTAACTGCTCCTGTAGCCTTTAGCTTATGTAGCGCTAATAACTCCTGTAGCCTTTAGCTTATGTAGCGTTAACTGCTCCTGTAGCGTTTAGCTTATGTAGCGCTAATAACTCCTGTAGCCTGTAGCTCATGTAGCGCTAACTGCTCCTGTAGCCTTTAGCTTATGTAGTGCTAATAACTCCTGTAGCCTTTAGCTTATGTAGCACGTATGAATGTGTAAGAATGTGCAGTGAATGTATGTGGTGTTGGTCGGAGAGGCCGTAGGCGCGGAATGGCTGCCACGTCTCTGTCAGTGTGCCCCAGGGCAGCTGTGGCTACAGTTGTAGCTTATCATCACCGGTGTGACTGTGTATGAATGAATAATGGACGACCTGTAAAGCGCTTTGAGTCCCTGAGAAAGGCGCTATATAAATCCAACCCATTATTATTCATTATTATTATTATTATTAGCACTAATGACTCCTGTAGCATTTAGCTCATGTAGCCCTAACTGCTCTTGTAGCCTTTAGCTTATGTAGCGCTAACTGCTCCTGTAGCATTTAGCTTATGTAGGGCTAACTGCTCCTGTAGCCTTTAGCTCATTTAGCGCTAACTGCTCCTGTAGCCTTTAGCTTATGTAGGGCTAACTGCTCCTGTAGCCTTTAGCTCATTTAGCGCTAACTGCTCCTGTAGCCTTTAGCTTATGTAGGGCTAACTGCTCCTGTAGCCTTTAGTTTATGTAGCGCTAACTGCTCCTGTAGCCTTTAGCTTATGTAGGGCTAACTGCTCCTGTAGCCTTTAGCTTATGTAGCGCTAACTGCTCCTGTAGCCTTTAGCTTATGTAGCGCTAACTGCTCCTGTAGCCTTTATCTTATGCAGCGCTAACTGCTCCTGTAGCCTTTAGCTTATGTAGCGCTAATGACTCCTGGATTAAAAAAAAGTGGATAAATATGGAGCTCTGATGTTTTCTCTGAGGCTCTGACATTAAACGTATTGAATCAAAACCATCTTGTCTCAATTTGTAATTTTTGGAGCTAATGCTAATTTGTTGATGTCAATGTGTGGCTCGGCTCAAAGCTGGATTTCTGCGTGACGCATTCGCAAGGACCAAATTTGCATCATGCACACAGGAAATTTTCTAACTACACAGACAATCCCGCTTGGAAAAAAATGGCGAGCAGGAGCTCCTAGTGGCAGAGGTACGCAAATATAAACTTCTATACAACTGCTCCTAACGATCATGATCAACAAATTGTAGGCAATTTGTTGAGGGAAATTACAGTCTCTCTTGGAAGAAATGAAGACAGAAAGGACAGTAGGCTAAAAAAAGTTGGAAGAATGATTTCAATTTAATAGACAAATAGATTATCTTCTTTTCCTTCTTTGTCTGAGCATTAATAACAAACAAAAAAGTTCCTCTTCCTTTAAACTCACGGGGGTGTTGCCATGTTGTAAACAATGTTTTCTACTGCTTCTCTAGTGTAGTGTAGTTAGCATGCCGTGGACACCATACGTTGCCCCCTAAAGTTTGGGAGAATGTCAACTAACCGCGAGGACAAGCCACATAAACGCGCATAAACGCTGCACACGTCCTGATTCGTCTCATTTCCGTGCAGCACTTTCTTGCAGAAAGATTTATCCTGCCATAAGTGCCTTTTAGCACTTACATACATGCACGGCTTAAATATTTTAGAAATCTTAAAAGTGTCTATACAGTTTTAGCATGAACCTCTCCAATTAAAACTGCCTTTAAAACAATAGTCACCATACTATTCATATTCACTTCTTTACAATTCTAATGACATTTACTAAATAGTTAAATATTATGTACTTCAGCTGATGCCTATAACTGCACAGGTTTTAGTTGGTTTGCATCAAAAGAAGCCCTCTCCTCTCTCATACTGCTGCTGCAGCTGCTGCTACTGAGTCTACATTTTACATCAGACATCAAGCCTTTGCTTTAACCTTTTCTCAAAAATGACCTGGATGACTGAGAACATCTTTACATTTTATACTTCATGCCTGGAGATGATGTAACGTGACATGAACTTTGATGAAAGTTGAAATGTTGAAAATATTACTCAAGATATTGCCTAATATTGCCCTACCCTTCTTAAGATTAAATTAGGCCTGTTACTAAAACCTTGAAATATTACAACATAATTCCTGAAGTCGTTAAGACATCTCAATATTCACGAGTTATTCTCAATATCTCAACAGCTTTAATATTTGGATTTTCCTTCTTTCTCTGTGGTCTGGGTATGTTTTCATAGATTTGATGTTAGGTCTGTTTCAACCACAGTTTTTCTGGACATTGTTCACCAAGAAAAAAAATTGGTTAAAAAATGACTAAATGAATGATTCAGCTCATTTTCTAGAAATGTTAGTCAGAAGGGTTTCCACATAACGTTGGCCTTTTTTCTCAACATATATTGTATATTTTTATACAATTTGTCATATTTACTGCAGAATAAGGATGGGCTGAGTTTATAGGGAGTACACAACTTACAAAATTTAGAAGAACCAATATATATATGCATACGTGAAGCCCGAAATGATTCATACTCCTCTGACCCCTAACGGGACTAAGCTGTAGAGAATGAATGAATGAATGAATCTTTAGTGATAGCCTCCAGCTCTCTCAGGTTGGAGGGTCTCTCTCATGTTGGAGGGTCTCTCATGTTGGAGGGTCTCTCTCAGGTTGGAGGGTCTCTCTCAGGTCGGAGGGTCTCTCTCAGGTTGGAGGGTCTCTCAGGTTGGAGGGTCTCTCTCAGGTTGGAGGGTCTCTCTCAGGTTGGAGGGTCTCCCTCAGGTCGGAGGGTCTCTCTCAGGTTGGAGGGTCTCTCTCAGGTTGGAGGGTCTCCCTCAGGTCGGAGGGTCTCTCTCAGGTTGGAGGGTCTCCCTCAGGTCGGAGGGTCTCTCTCAGGTTGGAGGGTCTCTCTCAGGTTGGAGGGTCTCCCTCAGGTTGGAGGGTCTCTCTCAGGTTGGAGGGTCTCTCTCATGTTGGAGGGTCTCTCTCAGGTCGGAGGGTCTCTCAGGTTGGAGGGTCTCTCTCAGGTTGGAGGGTCTCTCTCATGTTGGAGGGTCTCTCTCAGGTCGGAGGGTCTCTCTCAGGTTGGAGGGTCTCTCAGGTTGGAGGGTCTCTCTCAGGTTGGAGGGTCTCTCTCAGGTCGGAGGGTCTCTCAGGTTGGAGGGTCTCTCTCAGGTTGGAGGGTCTCTCTCAGGTCGGAGGGTCTTTTAGGTTGGAGGGTCTCTCTCAGGTTGGAGGGTCTCTCTCAGGTTGGAGGGTCTCCCTCAGGTTGGAGGGTCTCTCTCAGGTTGGAGGGTCTCTCAGGTTGGAGGGTCTCTCTCAGGTTGGAGGGTTTCTCTCAGGTCGGAGGGTCTCCCTCAGGTTGGAGGGTCTCTCTCAGGTTGGAGGGTCTCTCAGGTTGGAGGGTCTCTCTCAGGTTGGAGGGTCTCTCTCATGTCGGAGGGTCTCTCAGGTTGGAGGGTCTCTCTCAGGTTGGAGGGTTTCTCAGGTTGGAGGGTCTCTCTCAGGTCGGAGGGTCTCTCTCAGGTTGGAGGGTCTCTCAGGTTGGAGGGTCTCTCTCAGGTTGGAGGGTCTCTCAGGTTGGAGGGTCTCTCTCAGGTTGGAGGGTCTCTCTCAGGTCGGAGGGTCTCTCTCAGGTTGGAGGGTCTCTCAGGTTGGAGGGTCTCTCTCAGGTTGGAGGGTCTCTCTCAGGTTGGAGGGTCTCTCAGGTCGGAGGGTCTTTTAGGTTGGAGGGTCTCCCTCAGGTTGGAGGGTCTCTCAGGTTGGAGGGTCTCTCTCAGGTCGGAGGGTCTCTCAGGTTGGAGGGTCTCTCTCAGGTTGGAGGGTCTCTCAGGTTGGAGGGTCTCTCTCAGGTTGGAGGGTCTCTCTCAGGTCGGAGGGTCTTTTAGGTTGGAGGGTCTCTCAGGTTGGAGGGTCTCTCTCAGGTTGGAGGGTCTCTCAGGTTGGAGGGTCTCTCTCAGGTTGGAGGGTCTCTCTCAGGTTGGAGGGTCTCTCTCAGGTCGGAGGGTCTCTCAGGTTGGAGGGTCTCTCTCAGGTTGGAGGGTCTCTCTCAGGTTGGAGGGTCTCTCAGGTTGGAGGGTCTCTCTCAGGTTGGAGGGTCTCTCAGGTTGGAGGGTCTCTCTCAGGTTGGAGGGTCTCTCAGGTCGGAGGGTCTTTTAGGTTGGAGGGTCTCCTCAGGTTGGAGGGTCTCTCATGTTGGAGGGTCTCTCTCATGTTGGAGGGTCTCTCAGGTTGGAGGGTCTCTCAGGTTGGAGGGTCTCTCAGGTCGGAGGGTCTTTTAGGTTGGAGGGTCTCCCTCAGGTTGGAGGGTCTCTCAGGTTGGAGGGTCTCTCTCAGGTCGGAGGGTCTCTCAGGTTGGAGGGTCTCTCTCAGGTTGGAGGGTCTCTCAGGTTGGAGGGTCTCTCTCAGGTTGGAGGGTCTCTCTCAGGTCGGAGGGTCTTTTAGGTTGGAGGGTCTCTCAGGTTGGAGGGTCTCTCTCAGGTTGGAGGGTCTCTCTCAGGTTGGAGGGTCTCTCAGGTCGGAGGGTCTTTTAGGTTGGAGGGTCTCCCTCAGGTTGGAGGGTCTCTCAGGTTGGAGGGTCTCTCTCAGGTCGGAGGGTCTCTCAGGTTGGAGGGTCTCTCTCAGGTTGGAGGGTCTCTCAGGTTGGAGGGTCTCTCTCAGGTTGGAGGGTCTCTCTCAGGTCGGAGGGTCTTTTAGGTTGGAGGGTCTCTCAGGTTGGAGGGTCTCTCTCAGGTTGGAGGGTCTCTCTC
Source organism: Neodontobutis hainanensis (assembly GCA_024349245.1). NCBI lineage: Eukaryota > Metazoa > Chordata > Actinopteri > Gobiiformes > Odontobutidae > Neodontobutis > Neodontobutis hainanensis. The sequence continues at coordinate 87,004 of JALDNG010000217.1, forward strand.
AGGTTGGAGGGTCTCTCTCAGGTTGGAGGGTCTCTCTCAGGTCGGAGGGTCTCTCAGGTTGGAGGGTCTCTCTCAGGTTGGAGGGTCTCTCTCAGGTTGGAGGGTCTCTCAGGTTGGAGGGTCTCTCTCAGGTTGGAGGGTCTCTCAGGTTGGAGGGTCTCTCTCAGGTTGGAGGGTCTCTCAGGTCGGAGGGTCTTTTAGGTTGGAGGGTCTCCCTCAGGTTGGAGGGTCTCTCATGTTGGAGGGTCTCTCTCATGTTGGAGGGTCTCTCAGGTTGGAGGGTCTCTCAGGTTGGAGGGTCTCTCAGGTCGGAGGGTCTTTTAGGTTGGAGGGTCTCCCTCAGGTTGGAGGGTCTCTCAGGTTGGAGGGTCTCTCTCAGGTCGGAGGGTCTCTCAGGTTGGAGGGTCTCTCTCAGGTTGGAGGGTCTCTCAGGTTGGAGGGTCTCTCTCAGGTTGGAGGGTCTCTCTCAGGTCGGAGGGTCTTTTAGGTTGGAGGGTCTCTCAGGTTGGAGGGTCTCTCTCAGGTTGGAGGGTCTCTCAGGTTGGAGGGTCTCTCTCAGGTTGGAGGGTCTCTCTCAGGTCGGAGGGTCTTTTAGGTTGGAGGGTCTCTCAGGTTGGAGGGTCTCTCTCAGGTTGGAGGGTCTTTGTAGCTCACACATGTCCAACACATCAGCTCCACCGTGCAGCACATTTTTCTTCAAGTGCTTCCTTATTGTGCCTCTTGAAACAGCCATTTCAGCTAAAGTTTTTTGTGGGTTTTTCTTTGCATCCTGAACAATTTCCTGCAGTTGTGGCTAAACTCTTTGTTGTTCTTCCTGACAGTTGTTTGGTTTCAACACAATCCCTCAATTTCCACTTCTTTAATATAGTTTGAACATTGCTAATTGGCATTTTCAATTCTTTGGATATCTTTTTATTTCCCTTTCCTGTTTTATACAGTTCAATTACCTTTTCCTACAGATCTTTTGACAATCCTTTTGCTCTCCCCATGACTCAGAGAGAAACGTCAGCAGCACTGGACGAGAGATGCTGTCACTGACCTTTAATCCACACTGATTACACACAGGTCACAGGTCACAGGTCACAGGTGAGGAGGGTTCAAACCTGTTTGTGTCACTTGTGCATGTTCTCAGGCCAAAATCACAAAGGTAACTTGCACAACTCAGGTTTGACTCAGGTTTTGGCTTTGATGTTGAGAAAGGTTTATGACTATGTGTTTCTTTGTCAGATTTGGCTCCAGTTTTTGTGAAAGTCATTGTGTTTGTCAAGAAAACTTTGTCACATTGTTCCTGATTGATTACGCTGCTTTCACAGTGACGTGTTTTAAAAGACGTACGTCATGTTTTATCAAGGAATACCAGTAAGTCCATTGTGTTTAGTTTACACAAGTTACATCTTTAGACACAGTGTTTGCTTTTGTCACAAATATTTGCAGAAGAAAAGCAGTAGAAATGACAGCTCAAAGATGGGTTTATGCTGGCTGCCAGTCTAGACTCCATCAGGCCTTAGTCATGGCAGAAGAAATTCCCCAGAAACAGAGAACATGCCCACAGCCCTGAGCTGGGCAGGACAGGACTAACCGTGTCCCTCCTGTGGAGCATATCACAAAAAAACGTATAACTTATAAAACAATATCTGCAAACGTCAGCTCCAGGAGCAGGTATAAATAATCTGCAGGGTTTTCATTATATTTAGTTTATTTATTATAATTTAAGTATTTTATTTAAAGAAGTGGGCGGGGCTCTGAACACTCACCCGGCCTCATACCTGCTTCTGTTGAAGAAGAGTCCGGCACTCACCTGCAGCTTCCATCAAAGAAACAAGGACGTGTTTGTGAGAAGACTTTGAGTCCAGCGTTTGGGCCCTTTACCTGCTCCTCACTGCAGTTCTTTTCCAAAAGCACAAAGGGAGGTAGAGACTTCAGTTTGTGGCTCCAGCTCACGACAGTGTCTCAATTTAAGGTTAGGCTGAAGACTTTCCTTTATGACAGGGCTTATGGTCAAAACGAATGAGTTAAAGTGTGCTCAGACGCCTCTCCTCTCTGTCGTCACGCGGGTTACAGTGTACTTTACATTTCTGTTCACTGTTCTTTCTGAATTCTGTTCTGGAGTCAGCTCAGAGAACCCTCAGCCCATCTTCTGCAGCCTCCTGACTTCAACAGACCTCCGCTGTCTGGTCTGTCAGACTCATGAATGTTGTCTAAAGCCTGCATTAAAGCAACCTACAACAAAACTCCATTTGAACTTGGTTTTTATTTCCTTTGAAAGTGCTTTGTATCTGATCTGTAGTCAGTTGTGGTTCAAAGGTGAGTCATGCATAATAATCCAAATGTGATTGTGATCTTATCAGAGCTTTACAGAGGAGCAAAGGTTCAATAAACAATGTGATGCTTTTCCAACAAACAGCAAGCACTAAAGAGGAGCCAGAGGAACTGAAGTGTGAGAGATGGTCTTTAAAGAGAAACATATCTCTCTCTGATCATGAGAGTGTTTTAACGGTGTCTGTGGATGTGTGCAGGTTTGAGACGAAGAGCCAGAGGCGTCAGAGGCAAAGTACACCGGGGCTAAGATGAGACTAAACATGGGTTAAACCAGTACTTAACCTGGACTAAACTGGGACTAAACCATTAAACCTGGGCTAAGTTGAGTTAGGACTTGTATTGTCCTCTTAATATTGTCTTTAAGCCTGATTTCTTTTGCAACATTTCATCAGCACAATATATATTCAATTAAAAAAACACAGCATTACCATTTCTGACGCAATTAAGCGATGATCACTTTAATAAAGATCTGTTTCTGTCCAGTGGAAAATAAAATGTTTCTTTAACTAAAACTGAAGAAAACCACTGAGAGTGAGTCGACGGACTCTCACTGACAGACTCTTAAACGTGAGGTTATCTCAGCTCTTATCAGTCGCGCATAAACTCAGTCCAGAGTTCTTCTGAAGATCTCTCAGACCAGACCCACAGAGCCACAGATCCAGCCGCTGGGACTGACTCTAGACCAGGACTAGGACTAGATTTGACTGAGGCCATGGGGTTTCTGCAGGAGACACGCAAGAAGAAGAAAATCCTGGTGAGTACTGGCTTTGGTTTGAGAAACAATGGTTTAATGAGATTGTAGATGGAGTTCAGAAAGTCTAGGTCCAGGGTTTGGAGTTAGAGGAAAGAGTCGGACAGATGTAAAACGGCAGAAGAAGGGAAGGCGTCTGTGAGATGTTAAGACGATGTTCAGATGGAGCTTGTCCAGTGGCCTTGTCTTTGATGGGAGTACTGGGAGTACCAGGAGGATAAGGTAAGACTCAGCTGCTGACAGAACTCTAATCCAGAGAAGAGACTTGGGAAACGAGGTCAGGTGTGTGTCCATGTCGTGGAGTCACCTTCATGTTTCCTGTTTCATGATCAGACCAGTAACAGCAGGACTAAAGCCAGACTAGACCAGGACAGAACCAGGACAGAACCAGGACTAAATCAGGACTAAAGCCAGACTAGACCAGGACAGAACCAGGACAGAACCAGGACTAAATCAGGACTAAAGCCAGACTAGACCAGGACAGAACCAGGACAGAACCAGGACTAAATCAGGACTAAAGCCAGACTAGACCAGGACAGAACCAGGACAGAACCAGGACTAAATCAGGACTAAAGCCAGACTAGACCAGGACAGAACCAGGACAGAACCAGGACTAAATCAGGACTAAAGCCAGACTAGACCAGGACAGAAGCAGGACAGAACCAGGCCTAAACCAGGACTAAAGCCAGACTAGACCAGGACAGAAGCAGGACAGAACCAGGACTAAATCAGGACTAAAGCCAGACTAGACCAGGACAGAACCAGGACAGAACCAGGACTAAATCAGGACTAAAGCCAGACTAGACCAGGACAGAACCAGGACTAAACCAGGACAGAACCAGGACTAAATCAGGACTAAAGCCAGACTAGACCAGGACAGAAGCAGGACAGAACCAGGCCTAAACCAGGACTAAAGCCAGACTAGACCAGGACAGAAGCAGGACAGAAGCAGGACAGAACCAGGACTAAATCAGGACTAAAGCCAGACTAGACCAGGACAGAACCAGGACAGAACCAGGACTAAATCAGGACTAAATCAGGACTAAACCAGGACTAAACCTGGACTAAACCAGGACTAAAGCCAGACTAGACCAGGACAGAACCAGGACAGAACCAGGACAGAACCAGGACTAAATCAGGACTAAAGCCAGACTAGACCAGGACAGAAGCAGGACAGAACCAGGACTAAATCAGGACTAAAGCCAGACTAGACCAGGACAGAAGCAGGACAGAAGCAGGACAGAACCAGGCCTAAACCAGGACTAAAGCCAGACTAGACCAGGACAGAACCAGGACAGAACCAGGCCTAAACCAGGACTAAAGCCAGACTAGACCAGGACAAAAGCAGGACAGAACCAGGACTAAATCAGGACTAAAGCCAGACTAGACCAGGACAGAAGCAGGACAGAAGCAGGACAGAACCAGGACTAAATCAGGACTAAAGCCAGACTAGACCAGGACAGAACCAGGACAGAACCAGGACTAAATCAGGACTAAAGCCAGACTAGACCAGGACAGAACCAGGACAGAACCAGGACTAAATCAGGACTAAAGCCAGACTAGACCAGGACAGAACCAGGACAGAACCAGGACTAAATCAGGACTAAAGCCAGACTAGACCAGGACAGAAGCAGGACAGAACCAGGCCTAAACCAGGACTAAAGCCAGACTAGACCAGGACAGAAGCAGGACAGAACCAGGACTAAATCAGGACTAAAGCCAGACTAGACCAGGACAGAACCAGGACAGAACCAGGACTAAATCAGGACTAAAGCCAGACTAGACCAGGACAGAACCAGGACTAAACCAGGACAGAACCAGGACTAAATCAGGACTAAAGCCAGACTAGACCAGGACAGAAGCAGGACAGAACCAGGCCTAAACCAGGACTAAAGCCAGACTAGACCAGGACAGAAGCAGGACAGAAGCAGGACAGAACCAGGACTAAATCAGGACTAAAGCCAGACTAGACCAGGACAGAAGCAGGACAGAACCAGGACTAAATCAGGACTAAAGCCAGACTAGACCAGGACAGAAGCAGGACAGAAGCAGGACAGAACCAGGCCTAAACCAGGACTAAAGCCAGACTAGACCAGGACAGAACCAGGACAGAAGCAGGACTAAATCAGGACTAAAGCCAGACTAGACCAGGACAGAACCAGGACAGAACCAGGACTAAATCAGGACTAAAGCCAGACTAGACCAGGACAGAACCAGGACAGAACCAGGACTAAATCAGGACTAAAGCCAGACTAGACCAGGACAGAAGCAGGACAGAACCAGGCCTAAACCAGGACTAAAGCCAGACTAGACCAGGACAGAAGCAGGACAGAACCAGGACTAAATCAGGACTAAAGCCAGACTAGACCAGGACAGAACCAGGACAGAACCAGGACTAAATCAGGACTAAATCAGGACTAAAGCCAGACTAGACCAGGACAGAAGCAGGACAGAAGCAGGACAGAACCAGGACTAAATCAGGACTAAAGCCAGACTAGACCAGGACAGAACCAGGACAGAACCAGGACTAAATCAGGACTAAAGCCAGACTAGACCAGGACAGAACCAGGACAGAACCAGGACTAAATCAGGACTAAAGCCAGACTAGACCAGGACAGAAGCAGGACAGAACCAGGACTAAATCAGGACTAAAGCCAGACTAGACCAGGACAGAAGCAGGACAGAACCAGGACTAAATCAGGACTAAATCAGGACTAAAGCCAGACTAGACCAGGACAGAACCAGGTCTAAACCAGGTCTAAACCAGGACTAAACCAGGACTAAACCAGGTCTAAACCAGGACTAAACCAGGTCTAAACCAGGACTAAACCAGGACTAAACCAGGTCTAAACCAGGACTAAACCAGGTCTAAACCAGGACTAAACCAGGACTAAACCAGGACTAAACCAGGTGTAAACCAGGACTAAACCAGGTCTAAACCAGGTCTAAACCAGGACCAAACCAGGTCTAAACCAGGACTAAACCAGGACTAAACCAGGTCTAAACCAGGTCTAAACCAGGTCTAAACCAGGACTAAACCAGGTCTAAACCAGGTCTAAACCAGGTCTAAACCAGGACTAAACCAGGTCTAAACCAGGACTAAACCAGGACTAAACCAGGACTAAACCAGGACTAAACCAGGTCTAAACCAGGTCTAAACCAGGACCAAACCAGGTCTAAACCAGGACTAAACCAGGACTAAACCAGGTCTAAACCAGGTCTAAACCAGGTCTAAACCAGGACTAAACCAGGTCTAAACCAGGTCTAAACCAGGTCTAAACCAGGACTAAACCAGGTCTAAACCAGGACTAAACCAGGACTAAACCAGGACTAAACCAGGACTAAACCAGGTCTAAACCAGGACTAAACCAGGACTAAACCAGGTCTAAACCAGGACTAAACCAGGACTAAACCAGGACTAAACCAGGTCTAAACCAGGTCTAAACCAGGTCTAAACCAGGACTAAACCAGGACTAAACCAGGACTAAACCAGGACTAAACCAGGTCTAAACCAGGACTAAACCAGGACTAAACCAGGACTAAACCAGGTCTAAACCAGGTCTAAACCAGGACTAAACCAGGACTAAACCAGGACTAAACCAGGTCTAAACCAGGACTAAACCAGGACTAAACCAGGACTAAACCAGGACTAAACCAGGTCTAAAGCAGGACTAAACCAGGACAGAAGCCAGCTGCAGAGAGAGACTCGGGGCCAGAAACATGAATAATAACATCCTGTGCATTAAGATAAGCTTCAGGAAACCTAACTGGAGAAGGATCTTTTTCATTTCCTCTAAAAGTCTGGTGCTTTGGGGAGGAAGTAAAGCAGAAAGTGAACCAAAGATCTGTGCTCTCAATAAAACACAAAATCCTCTTCTAATGTGGACATCAGGGTTTCATAAAATGTGTTAAAAGTATAAGATTTCAAACTAATCAGTGGAGTCACAAATCTCTTTTTATTTTTTTAAGAGGATTATTCGCTGCATGAGCCAGGTTTTTTCTTCTCCTTCTGTGCTACGTGTGTTTCCATTTCTTTCGTCGTGTCTTAAACGTCTCCGTCGGGTTTGGGTCCAGATCGGAGCGCTGGCCGTTGCCGTGGTGACGCTGATCCTGGGACTTGGACTGGGTTTGGGTCTGGAGCTGCAGCGATGGAAGAACAAAGGTTAGGTCAAACACACGAGAGTGATTCATAAAGTTTAACGAATAATAAATGACCGGGAACACGCTTTAATAAAGCCCCACAGATGAAGGTCAGTCAGGGCAGAGTTAAGGCCTCCTCATTGGCTCAAAGCCCAGAGCCTCAGTGTCGACTGTTCAGTCCCCATCTCTGGGTGCCACGTTGGAACCTTCCTCTGCCAGAGAGAACGTTTCCACAGAACACAGACTATTCCGAAGAACCGTCAGGGAGGGCTCCCGTTGAAAGGGTTTTCCTTTCTGTGATAACCTCATTGGACAGCACGAGTCGGTAAAGCTCCACACGTCGGCCAGCCCTGTTAGAGCTCATCCTGTCAAAGGGTTTTACTTTTATTAGGGTTAAACAAACGTCTTGTACAAGGATGAGACTTTTGTAAAAACAAGTTCTGACCTGACCAGACAAACTCATCCAAAAGACAATATTTCACTGTAAACACTCCAGACTATTTCTTTCAGCTGATAGTGTTTGATTTATCACATTTTAATAATCTCAGTTTCAGTTTCACGTGACTCCAGATGAACTCGTGTTCAGGCCAAAGCTGCTGAAGCTGCATTATACTTTTAAAAACTGGAGCACACTTCCAGACAGAACAAACGCTGATTGTAAACACACCTTGTCCATTTACTTGTGTTTGTTCTTTGTGTCATTTCCTTTAAAACCCGCAGAGTTACGTTGGTGCAGCTGGTGCTCTTCTTCTTATAGCCAAGGTAAATGTTTGAAGGTGCTCCTTGTTTCTGCAGTGGCCCCTCAGACGTCTTGCAGGAGCCGTTGTTATGAACCCTTCGATGGAGAGGTGCCCGGCTGCAGGTGTGACCTCAGCTGTAACCAAACCAACAGCTGCTGCTTTGACTTCTACGACCTCTGCTCCCAGCCCGGTAACGAAGACTTCATCCTGGTCGACAGGCAGAGTGGTTAGAAGGTCCTGGGCTCGATTCCCGTCCAGGGCAGGGCCTTTCTGTGTGACGTTAGCATGTTCTCTTTGTGTCTGCGTAGGCTTCTCCCACCACCAAAACATGTACAGTAGGACTACAGCTGTTAAACTAATCTGGTACAAGCATCTCTTAAAGAAAAACTTACTTTCTCCAACATAAACCTCATTAAGTCTCATTCTGGTTTAATCCTGGTTTTTGTTTAAACCCAGACTGCATCAGTAAAATCCTGACCCACAGGATAAACCTGACCTGGGTTTAGACTCGGTTTCCTACAGCTGCTGGAGGTCTTTTTAATGAACCCCACAAGACCTGACACTTTTAGTTTATTCCAACAGATGTCGCTCTTTCTGCTCAAAGGGAAGTTTTCTTCTGCCTTAAACGACATTGTTGTGAACCAACCCAGTCAACTCAGAAAAGTCTAACGTCTAATTTGAGCCAAATGTGTCTCATTAGAACACTGCTAAATTTACCGTAGCACTAATTATATATGTTTAAAGCTGAAAGGACGAAGGCCGTGGTTAAGATGGGCTTGTGTCTGCAGCTCAGCAGTGGGAGTGCACCAGGCTCCGATGTGGAGAGAAACGTCTGTCCAGCAGCAACTGCCACTGCTCTGACGACTGTGGGCCGGCCGGAGACTGCTGCACCAACTACCTGCACGCCTGCAAAGGTCAGCCCCGACCCTGACCCTGACACTGACCCTGACCCCGACACTGACCCTGACCCTGACCCTGACCCTGACACTGACACTGACCCTGACCCTGACACTGACACTGACCCTGACCCTGACCCCGACCCTGACACTGACCCTGACCCTGACACTGACCCTGACCCTGACACTGACCCTGACCCTGACCCCGACCCCGACCCTGACCCTGACACTGACCCTGACCCCGACCCTGACCCTGACCCTGACACTGACACTGACCCTGACCCTGACACTGACCCTGACCCTGACCCCGACCCCGACCCTGACACTGACCCTGACCTTGACACTGACACTGACCCTGACACTGACCCTGACCCTGACACTGACCCTGACCCTGACCCCGACCCCGACCCTGACACTGACCCTGACCTTGACACTGACACTGACCCTGACCCTGACACTGACCCTGACCCTGACACTGACACTGACCCTGACCCTGACCCTGACCCCGACCCCGACCCTGACACTGACCCTGACCCTGACACTGACCCTGACCCTGACACTGACCCTGACCCTGACACTGACACTGACCCTGACCCTGACCCTGACCCTGACCCTGACACTGACACTGACCCTGACCCCGACACTGACCCTGACCCTGACACTGACACTGACCCTGACCCTGACACTGACACTGACCCTGACCCTGACCCCGACCCTGACCCTGACCCCAACCCTGACACTGACCCTGACACTGACCCTGACACTGACACTGACCCTGACACTGACCCTGACCCCGACCCTGACCCTGACCCTGACCCTGACCCCGACCCTGACACTGACCCTGACCTTGACACTGACACTGACCCTGACCCTGACACTGACCCTGACACTGACCCTGACCCCGACCCCGACCCTGACACTGACCCTGACCTTGACACTGACACTGACCCTGACACTGACCCTGACCCTGACACTGACCCTGACCCTGACCCCGACCCTGACACTGACCCTGACCTTGACACTGACACTGACCCTGACACTGACCCTGACCCTGACACTGACCCTGACCCTGACCCCGACCCCGACCCTGACACTGACCCTGACCTTGACACTGACACTGACCCTGACCCTGACACTGACACTGACCCTGACCCTGACACTGACCCTGACCCTGACCCCGACCCCGACCCTGACACTGACCCTGACCTTGACACTGACACTGACCCTGACACTGACCCTGACCCTGACACTGACCCTGACCCTGACCCCGACCCCGACCCTGACACTGACCCTGACCTTGACACTGACACTGACCCTGACCCTGACACTGACCCTGACCCTGACACTGACACTGACCCTGACCCTGACCCTGACCCCGACCCCGACCCTGACACTGACCCTGACCTTGACACTGACACTGACCCTGACCCTGACACTGACCCTGACCCTGACACTGACACTGACCCTGACCCTGACCCTGACCCTGACCCTGCTCAGGTGTCATCCTGACGTTCACCTCCAGTGTGTACACCTCTGTAAAGCACTAAAGATATAATCTCATGTAAAGTTCAAAGGTTACATAAATGCATTAATGGTTTACGATTACCAGCTTGTTAAGTTGTTACGAGTCACTCATTTGTCCCTGTGAGCTGTTTAAAGACTGTGTTTGAGATAAACTCCTGGTACATGTGTCTGCTGCAGGACAGAAGCAGTGGGTGGAAGGAGACTGTGAGGCTCTGACGGCTCCTCAGTGTCCTTCAGGGTAAGTTCACTGAAGGACCGGCTGCTCTGCTGCTCTGTGTCCGTCCGAGGTGGGGTCAGTGTAATGCTCTGAAAACACCTGGCTGTGGCTCAGCTCACGCAGCCTCTGCTTCCAGGCACTATTTTCTCGTGTTCTGGATAAATCAGATAAACACAGCTGCATTTCAAACGCTTCCTCTTTTATCAGACTCACATTAGTGTTCCTCCTGAATGACGTCAGGCCTGTGGATGTCCCATGTTTCCACTGCAGCAGTAAACCAGGTTTAATATGTTTCTCCTGCTCTTACACACCTTTACATCACCTCAATTATGTCACTGCTGCTCCAGTTTTATTTTGGAAAAGAAAAACTCACACTGTTTATTCAGCCGCTTCAGACTCTCTTGAAAAGTGGCCAGTGGTCGTGTCATATTCACAGAATATCCCATAAAATCAAAACACATATGTCTGAATAAAAGTCAGGTTTGGGCAGTGTGTGGGCCTGTTCCTCCCTTCAGACCCAACTGGCCCAGGAAATGTATGTGCAAAGTCTTTTAATCTTGGACTTCTGTTTAATCCTGGAAAAGAAACATTGGCCAACAGTTCCAGCCCAGCTCCCGTCACACAAATAAAAAAGCCTTTCACTTCTGTTTTCTGCTTTGGGGTCACAGTGACCCTGTAAACCTTTAGGGCAGAGGGAAATCGGATTAGTTCCAGGGCTTCTGCGGGAGTCTGATTGTGCTGATGTGTCGTTGCAGGTTTGAAAAGCAGCCGCTCCTGTTGGTGTCGCTGGACGGCTGGAGGGCAGAGTACATGCAAACCTGGAGCGGCCTGGTCCCCGTCGTCCACAAACTCCGTAAAGAACATCCTTTAACCCTGAAAAAGAAATGCTCTTTCTCAGATTATCAGGGAAATATTATATATCATTTTTATTATTATTTTTTATTAACGCCTCACAAACCTTTATGGATTATTAATCCCTTAAATGCCGGTTTTATTGTTGTGAGTGCTCTGAAATTAAACGACTTCATCTGGGTTCTTTGGACATTATGAAACATTATAGGATTTCAACAGCAAGGAATAAAAAATAATAAAAATAAAATCCTGTCTAAAAAAGAGTGCGTGGCCCTGAACGATGCTGAAAATAAACGGACTCTGTTTGGTTTAAAGACCTTTAAACATCTGATGATTGTGTTTTCAGAGAAATGTGGCACGTCGGCTCCCTTCATGCAGGCGGCGTTTCCCAGCAAGACTTTCCCAAACCACTACAGCATCGTCACGGTATGAGCTCTTTATGAACGAGTCCTATTCACTTCTGTCCAGGGTTAGGTCAGACAGGGTTTTAACCAGTCATCAGCTTTAACAAAGTCCTCTCTGAGGCTGAGTGTCGGGTTAACCCATGCTCGTGAGAAAAACACAGAAATCAGCTAGACTTCATGGACTTATTCAGGACTCTCACTGTTGGACCAGGAGCTTTATCTAATCACAGCTCACAATAATGACGTCTGCCGATCGAACAGAGAACGTTCAGACTTTTACAGACTTTTTCTGTTATGTCCCACCCTCGTGTCCTGTGTTTGTCTGTTTATGTATTTTATCTTGTTTCCTGTGTCTTATTGTGAAATCACTAACACCTGTCTGTGTCTTCCTGTGTCTTTCCCTCTGCTGTGATTACTGGCTCCGCCCCTAATGTGTTCCACCTGTGCCTCGTTGTCTTCCCTTTATAGCCTGTGTCCTGGGCCAGATTGTCTTTTCCTTTGTGTGAGCGCGTCAGCGGTCCACGGGCTTTTGGAACAGCCTGTTCTAGTGTTTCTGACCGTAGCCTTGTTTCGACCTCGTCTTTTGGCTTCTGATTTTGGACTTTTGCCTTGGAAATAAACCCTGTGAACATCTGCACTGTGAGTCCTTTTGCCGGTTCCTGACAGAAACCGCAGAAAAAGACAAAGACAAACAAAATAAACAGGGACGAATATCAGCTGGTGTCAAGTATTTGTATTTTGGAGGAAAACAAAAAAAAGCGGGGGAGTCGTCTCTGCTGCAGTTGAAGAGCTTTAACAGGACTTTTCAGGAAGAAAAACACTGATTAAAACATAAGAACGTGTGTTTTTATCATTTGTTAAAAATACTTTGAGGGAAAGAAAGCCTGGAAGAAGTACTGGATATTGGCTTAAAATGAACTTTGAAATAAAAACCTGATTCCAGAAAAGTTGGACACTGTACAAATTGTGAATAAGAACAAGAATGCAATGAAGTGAGACATTTTGAAATGTTCTGCCACTTATTGGCTGATGTTGGATTTCATGAGAGCTAAACTTCTGAAAAAGTTGGGACAGGTAACAATACGAGTTAAATGTACAAATAAGGAACATGTTTGGTCTAAAAGGAGCCTCTCAGAGCGACAGTGTCTCTCAGAAGTCAAGATGAACGTTCCCTCAAAGCTGTGGTAAAAAATAATGAAGAAATATCAGAAAGAAGTTTCATACAGTTCATACTACAGTTCATAATATCATCCAAAGATTCAGAGAATCTGGAACAGTCTCTGAGCGTCAGGGTCAAGGGTCAAGGCTGAAAACCCGACTGGAGCCCGTGATCTTCAGGCTTTAGACGACATGCATCACAAACAGGAATGTACTGTACTGGAAATCCCAACATGGATCAGGAATACTTCCAGAAAACATGGTCATGAACACAATCCACCGAGACATTCACCGTTAAAACTCTAAAGGTCAAAAAAGAATCCTTATCTAAACCTGATCCAGAAGCTCAGGTGTTTCTCTGGAGCCAAGGCTCGTTTAAAATGGACTGTGACAAAGTGGAAAACTAGAACGCCATGTCGTCCGGACTAAAGAGGACAAGGACAACCCTCTGAGCTCAGTTCAGAAGATCTCTGATGGGACGGGGGCAGAACACATCATAAAGAGGAAGATGAGACGAAGAAGACCTGAGACACTTGAGCAGAAGCCTGTCTTGGACAAGAACGGGACAGTCCTGTTCCTAAACCTGAGCACTTGTCTCAGTCCCAGACGTTTGCAGACTCTTATAAAAAGAAGAGGGAAACATGGCCTTGTCACAGCTTTTTTGAGATGTGTCGATGCCAAGAAATTTAAATCAACTTATTTTTTACTTGAAATTATACATTTTCTCAGTTTAAACATTTGATGTGTCTTCTGATTTATTTTGAATAAAATATTGAAATTTAAACTTCCACATCATTGCATTCTGTTTTTATTCACAATTTGTACAGTGTCTGACTTCATACTCTTTTTTTTTTTTTTTTTTATAAATGAACTGAACCAAAAGCTTTTTCAGTCAGTTCTTTTTTCTGAACCTGTAAATACTGTGTGTTCCAGGGTTTGTATCCAGAGTCCAACGGTCTGATCGATAACAACATGTACGACCCCGAGATGGACGCCTCCTTCAGCCTGTCCAGCCCGGAGAAGGACAACCCGGCCTGGTACCTGGGACAGCCGGTACCACACACTCTCACTGACGCTGCACTATACAGACGGACTCTTCCCCTAAAGACGGGTTATTGTCTCTGCAGATCTGGCACACAGCCTCCTACCAGGGCCTGAAGTCTGGGACCTTCTTTTGGCCCGGGTCCGACGTCAAGGTCAACGGCAGTTTCCCCGACATCTACCAGCCCTACAACGGGTGAGACTTTTCTACCAGGATCGGGTCTGTTTTCAAAAAACACATCCAAACAAAAGCATACAGAACCATTCCCGTCGACTGTGTTCCAAACTAAACACTGTCTCGAGATAAACTGAGAAAATAAAGCTAGTGTTCATTACAACTGTTTCTGGTTTAACACAGACTGTAAACAGGACTGAGACATGGAAGAGTCAGGCCCTGAAATGTTGGAGTAGAACAGGTTTTAGTTGGATTAGAACAGGTTTTAGTTGGATTAGAACAGGTTTTAGTTGGATTAGAACAGGTTGAAGCAGAGACTTTCAGTCTTTCTGAAGATGGTAGGTTTAGTCAAGACAAGAGATTTATTTTTGTATAGCCTAATTTTTCATCAACAGGGCTTCACAGACTGCACTAGACAACATCCCCGGTCCTGATCCTCCTCCAGGCCCACAGGAAAAACTCCCAAAAGAGAAACCTCAGGGAGAACCACAGAAGGAGGGACTGTGTGTGTGTGTGTGTGTGTGTGTGTGAACATCACGGTAGATGACAGATAAGCTGGGGTTCCTCACAATGGAGCAGACGGTGTGAGTGAGGGTGGACCTACTGACAGTGTGAGGACCTACAGACAGTGCGAGGGTGGACCTACTGACAGTGTGAGGACCTACAGACAGTGCGAGGGTGGACCTACTGACAGTGTGAGGACCTACAGACGGTGCGAGGGTGGACCTACTGACAGTGTGAGGGCCTACAGACGGTGCGAGGGTGTAGGTCAGGAGTTTATATGTTAACAGGAGAACTGAAATCAGCTCTAACATGAGGAAGTCCAGAGAATAATGCATTGCAATAGTCCATCCTGGACAAAGACATGAATAAGAGTTTCAGCTGAAGACAGGCAGGAGAAAACCTCACTAATGTGCTGCTGCGGAGATAGTGTTGGGTCAAATATGACACCGAGGTTCCTCGCGGTTGATGGAGACAGTAAGATTGTTGAACTTGTACCGATGACTGGCAGGACCAATCAACAAGAGCTCTGTTTAATCCGAGTTCAGATGGAGGAAGTTTTGAGACATCCATGTAGACCAAAACCAGATTTAAGATAGTTTCCATGAATGTGTGTGGGCTCATGAACAAACTGGTTTAAAGACAGGGTTGTACCCCCCAGTTTCGACGTGCGACCTACCTGTGCATACACATAATCAGGGGGAGGGGCTTCATTTAATGGCAGAAAAACATTGGGTCGAAGCCAAGTTTAACAAAGACAAAGTAAATCTAAGCTGTGAGAAAAAATAGGATCAATAATTAAGAGTGCTTTGTAGGATGGAGACCGCACATTCAGGAGACCGATCTTCAGTCTTGATGTAGAACCTACATTTGAAGGCTGGTCCAGTGGAGAGATAGTGACAGGAAAAAGCTGTGGAGCTCTAACAGTTCTGCTTGGTTTAAAAGATTGCCTCTGAGTTATAATAACATGAGGACAGGATGCTTTTGGGTCACTGACTCTGTGAGTTTTCAGATGTGTTTGAGGACTAAATAACAGATTTAGGCAGTAGACATCAGGATAACACGGCCTAACCAGACAACTAAAAGCTTCTACATTATCCAGTTCCACACCCGCACTATCATGACTAGCAGGTTCTCTAATTCCTGCGACCTGCTGAGATTCCTTGTGTCAAATGCACCGAATGCACCTGTCTATATTACTAGACAAAATGGCAGCACCATGTCCAGTAGGATGCAGGCCGTCTGCCCTCAGCAGGCCTGGGCGGCCCCAGAAAGAAGGCCAGTTATCCACGAAACCATAACCTTTCTGACTACAATGCCGGGCCAGCCACCGGTTCATGGAAACTAATCTGCTATACTGTTCATCACTACCCCTTACGGGGAGGGGGCCAGAGACAATTAATCGATGCCGACTCATCTTGTTCCCTAGTTCAAGAGTCCTGGCTAGGCTATCTTTGATTACCTTTTGACATTCTCTGTTTAGATAAGACTGATGTGCAGCTCACCTGAGTGTTGTCAGGATGAGAGTTCCCTGTCAGAGAAACGCCAGAACCACTCCCTGCAAAAAAAAAACAAAGACAAACTGCTCAAACCAGGACTTACTCACATTCATTTTGTTTCTGTTGCAGTAAAGTCCCGTTTGAGGAGCGAGTTTTCACGGTTCTCAAATGGCTGCAGCTTCCAAACGACAAACGGTAGGTGACTCCTTAAATCAGAGTTAAACCAAGCCCCACATCAACCTAGTTAAACTGAGCCTTAGATGTTCTACTTTTGAAAAAGGTCTATACAGTGAATGGCACAGCTTCTTCACCCTCGCTCGTCTTAATCCATTCTCAAGCATCTTGTAATAAGTGACCCCCCCCCATTTACCAAAACTGGCCTTACCCCAGGGCAATAAAATGGCGGTTACATCTGGACTGGAACAAAGTCAAACATAGCTCTCTATCAAAAAAGTTACTACAAAGATTAGATTTTTACCTTTGTCCCCCAACTTTTGTTTCAAACCGTTAAAAGGGGACATTATTGAACACATTTATCAGCTTGTTCTCGTTCAAATGAACACATCCTGTTTCCATCCCTCAGTCCAGACCTCTTCACGCTGTACCTGGAGGAGCCGGATAAATCTGGACACAGCTACGGTCCTGTCAGCGGAGGGGTGAGTACTGCCCGTCTGGGATGTAAACACAGCTGGGGCACAGCTGAGGCACACTTGTGTTCATAAACTCTGATCTGTGATTGGTCGACTGAACCAGTGACAGAGATCACTCTTATTCTGACACTACCTCAGGCCAGAAAACTCTCTCAAACAACTCAGCCCCTCTATGTGAAGTGTACGAACACCTCGGGGCCCCTCTGTGTGAAGTGTACGAACAACTCGGGGCCCCTCTGTGTGAAGTGTACGAACAACTCGGGGCCCCTCTGTGTGAAGTGTACGAACAACTCGGCCCCTCTGTGTGAAGTGTACGAACACCTCGGCCCCTCTGTGTGAAGTGTACGAACACCTCGGCCCCTCTGTGTGAAGTGTACGAACAACTCGGCCCCTCTGTGTGAAGTGTACGAACACCTCGGCCCCTCTGTGTGAAGTGTACGAACACCTCGGCCCCTCTGTGTGAAGTGTACGAACACCTCGGCCCCTCTGTGTGAAGTGTACGAACACCTCGGCCCCTCTGTGTGAAGTGTACGAACACCTCGGCCCCTCTGTGTGAAGTGTACGAACACCTCGGCCCCTCTGTGTGAAGTGTACGAACACCTCGGCCCCTCTGTGTGAAGTGTACGAACAACTCGGGGCCCCTCTGTGTGAAGAGTACGAACAACTCGGCCCCCTCTGTGTGAAGTGTACGAACACCTCGGCCCCCTCTGTGTGAAGTGTACGAACACCTCGGGGCCCCTCTGTGTGAAGTGTACGAACAACTCGGCCCCTCTGTGTGAAGTGTACGAACACCTCGGGGCCCCTCTGTGTGAAGTGTACGAACACCTCGGCCCCCTCTGTGTGAAGTGTACGAACACCTCGGGGCCCCTCTGTGTGAAGTGTACGAACACCTCGGGGCCCCTCTGTGTGAAGTGTACGAACAACTCGGGGCCCCTCTGTGTGAAGTGTACGAACACCTCGGGGCCCCTCTGTGTGAAGTGTACGAACAACTCGGGGCCCCTCTGTGTGAAGTGTACGAACAACTCGGCCCCTCTGTGTGAAGTGTACGAACAACTCGGCCCCTCTGTGTGAAGTGTACGAACAACTCGGGGCCCCTCTGTGTGAAGTGTACGAACAACTCGGCCCCTCTGTGTGAAGTGTACGAACAACTCGGCCCCTCTGTGTGAAGTGTACGAACACCTCGGCCCCTCTGTGTGAAGTGTACGAACACCTCGGCCCCTCTGTGTGAAGTGTACGAACACCTCGGCCCCTCTGTGTGAAGTGTACGAACACCTCGGCCCCTCTGTGTGAAGTGTACGAACAACTCGGCCCCCTCTGTGTGAAGTGTACGAACACCTCGGCCCCTCTGTGTGAAGTGTACGAACACCTCGGCCCCTCTGTGTGAAGTGTACGAACACCTCGGCCCCTCTGTGTGAAGTGTACGAACACCTCGGCCCCTCTGTGTGAAGTGTACGAACAACTCGGGGCCCCTCTGTGTGAAGTGTACGAACAACTCGGGCCCTCTGTGTGAAGTGTGTACGAACACCTCGGGCCCTCTGTGTGAAGTGTACGAACACCTCGGCCCCCTCTGTGTGAAGTGTACGAACAACTCGGCCCCTCTGTGTGAAGTGTACGAACAACTCGGCCCCTCTGTGTGAAGTGTACGAACAACTCGGCCCCTCTGTGTGAAGTGTACGAACACCTCGGCCCCCTCTGTGTGAAGTGTACGAACAACTCGGGGCCCCTCTGTGTGAAGTGTACGAACACCTCGGCCCCCTCTGTGTGAAGTGTACGAACAACTCGGCCCCTCTGTGTGAAGTGTACGAACAACTCGGCCCCTCTGTGTGAAGTGTACGAACAACTCGGCCCCTCTGTGTGAAGTGTACGAACAACTCGGCCCCCTCCAGACCTGTTCCATTCAGGTGTTGTTGTTGTTCCAAAGTGAAACTGTTCTGGTTTAGGTTTCAGAACACTGTTAAAAATAGAACACAGCTGCTTCTGTAAACAACATTATAAAAAAAGAAAGGTGTCGGCTGATCCTTTTTACATTTCATTTATCTTAAAAACACCAAAGTAAAGTTTTCCTCTGAGCTCTGCAGGAGGCAGCTTCATTTGGAACCGGCTCCTTATTTCTTATTTAAACATTATTTTGGCTTTTTTTAAATTCATTTTAATAGTTTATGAATATCTTGTCTGTTGGTGATAATAATCTCTTGTATTGAGAATTCTTTTTGCAGAATACAGTCTGTCTGAGCAATAATGACTCCTAAAAGTTGAGTTTCAGTCTAATTTGATTCAGGTGAGTCACCTTTGCCACAGTATAATCGCTCATGTGACTCACGTTGATTAAGCTGATGTCATAAAGCACTTACACCAGTAAATTGCTGTAATGAGGGATAATTGTGCTGATATTGCATAATGATGCTTTTATTGTTCATAGTAAACAGATGCCAGTGTTTACACAGACTTAAGAGAAACCAGTTGAACCAGACTCTCTTCAAAACAGGGATTGTTATCGTGTAGTTCTGATATTTGTTCTGTTTTTATGACAGAGGCTCAAACAAAAGAAGCACAAAGACACACAAAGGCACAGAGTGAATCTAAAAACCGTCAGCAACACTGGAATCATAAGAGAACATTAGGAGAGAGTATGCTTTAATCTGAAGAGTTTCAAGTCCTTTCCTAACCACTGTTCCTTGACCTTTCACTGAAAGGTCAAAAGGTGTGCCTGGTGTTAATACGGACTTGTTTAGTGCAATAATATTCTGGAACATAAACTTACAAACTAATACTACAGACTTTAAAACCTCTGAGGACCACTGGGAAAGGCCCAGATGCTCAGGAAGAGAATGTGCCCTGATGCCCCTGGTACAACACAAAACGTCAGGGACCCTGTGACCCTAAGAGACCTTTACTAGTCTCCATGGGTCACAGTCATCATCAGGAAAGTCCAGGTGAAGCTTTATGAATATTACTGATATCAAATAACCTGTTTAGCCGTGACAGAGTCTGACAGACTCCAGAGAGACCCTCAGTGAGTGACCTGTGAACCTGCAGGTGCTGAAGGATCATAAATATATCATAAATATATTATAAATATATCATAAATGTAAAGTGTGGCTCAAACAGAGACTGCAGAACCAGGATCAGAACAAGACCAACAGAAAACAAACATGAACCTTCTGTTCAGCTCAAGCTTTCACTAGACTCTTTCTCTGCAGTACGTGGTGATTTTTCTTTCTTTTCTTTTTCTTTCTCTTGTACAGTTTCCTGCTCCTGACCATTAAAATTTCCAAAACGGTTATTATTAGTTTACTGCTTTTTACTGGAAATAATTAGCTCTAAATGAAAACCAGTTAAAGACATCACCGTTTTGTCTTTTTTATCTTTCCCTCGTCTGCTCACTCCTCGTCTCCTCACTCCTCGTCTCCTCACTCCTCGTCTCCTCACTCCTCGTCTCCTCACTCCTCGTCTCCTCACTCCTCGTCTCCTCACTCCTCGTCTCCTCACTCCTCGTCTCCTCACTCCTCGTCTCCTCACTCCTCGTCTCCTCACTCCTCGTCTCCTCGTCTCCTCACTCCTCGTCTCCTCACACTTCGTCTCCTCGTCTCCTCACTCCTCGTCTCCTCTCTCCTCGTCTCCTCTCTCCTCGTCTCCTCGTCTCCTGTCTCCTCGTCTCCTGTCTCCTCGTCTCCTGTCTCCTCGTCTCCTCGTCTCCTCGTCTCCTCACTACTCGTCTCCTCACTCCTCGTCTCCTCGTCTCCTCTCTTCTCGTCTCCTCTCTTCTCGTCTCCTCTCTCCTCGTCTCCTCACACCTCGTCTCCTCGTCTCCTCGTCTCCTCACTCCTCGTCTCCTCACTCCTCGTCTCCTCTCTCCTCTCTCCTCGTCTCCTCGTCTCCTCACACTTCGTCTCCTCGTCTCCTCACTCCTCGTCTCCTCACTCCTCGTCTCCTCACTCCTCGTCTCCTCACACCTCGTCTCCTCACACCTCGTCTCCTCACACCTCGTCTCCTCACTCCTCACACCTCGTCTCCTCACTCCTCACACCTCGTCTCCTCACTCCTCACACCTCGTCTCCTCACTCCTCTCTCCTCGACTCCTCACTCCTCGTCTCCTCACACTTCGTCTCCTCACTCCTCGTCTCCTCACTCCTCACTCCTCGTCTCCTCACTCCTCGTCTCCTCACACCTCGTCTCCTCGTCTCCTCACTCCTCGTCTCCTCACTCCTCGTCTCCTCACTCCTCGTCTCCTCACACCTCGTCTCCTCACACCTCGTCTCCTCGTCTCCTCACTCCTCGTCTCCTCACTCCTCGTCTCCTCACTCCTCGTCTCCTCACACCTCGTCTCCTCGTCTCCTCACTCCTCGTCTCCTCGTCTCCTCACCTCTCCTCGTCTCCTCGTCTCCTCACTCCTCGTCTCCTCGTCTCCTCACTCCTCGTCTCCTCACACTTCGTCTCCTCACTCCTCGTCTCCTCACTCCTCGTCTCCTCGTCTCCTCACTCCTCGTCTCCTCGTCTCCTCTCTCCTCGTCTCCTCGTCTCCTCACTCCTCGTCTCCTCGTCTCCTCTCTTCTCGTCTCCTCACACCTCGTCTCCTCTCTTCTCGTCTCCTCACACTTCGTCTCCTCGTCTCCTCACTCCTCGTCTCCTCACTCCTCCTCTCCTCGTCTCCTCACACCTCGTCTCCTCACACCTCGTCTCCTCACACCTCGTCTCCTCACACCTCGTCTCCTCACACCTCGTCTCCTCACTCCTCGTCTCCTCGTCTCCTCGTCTCCTCGTCTCCTCTCTCCTCGTCTCCTCTCTCCTCGTCTCCTCTCTCCTCGTCTCCTCTCTCCTCACTCCTCGTCTCCTCACACCTCGTCTCCTCACACCTCGTCTCCTCACACCTCGTCTCCTCACTCCTCGTCTCCTCGTCTCCTCGTCTCCTCGTCTCCTCTCTCCTCGTCTCCTCACTCCTCGTCTCCTCGTCTCCTCGTCTCCTCGTCTCCTCTCTCCTCGTCTCCTCTCTCCTCGTCTCCTCTCTCCTCACTCCTCGTCTCCTCACACCTTGTCAGTGGTGCTGTGTAAATGTTTCCGAAACTGGGAGATCTAACAGAAACCAGCTGTGCCTTTAGTTAAAGGCTGCTTATGAAGTGATGAAAGCCTGAAAGAATGCACTGAGGGTTGGCTTTTACCTGAGATGTTACCTTGAACAGTTCAGACTAAATGATGTCTTCCCTTTCATTCGGGCTCCAGATGTATTTCTGGGAAACTCGGGTGAAAAAAATGATTGGAAACGTTTGGCCTGAGGGCAGAGTGTCTGGTGAAAGAAAAGCATTGATTCACAAACGTTCTGTCCTTTTACTCAGTTTCATGTTTAAGGCAAAGGTAATGAGGAACTGGCTCTGGTTCACTATTTTCAATAAATCCCACAGAATTCATCCTCTTTCCTTTCTCCAGGCCTTTCAGTTCATTAAATTACATTTAAAGAAAACTGTTTCATCATCTCAAAACAACCTCTGCACATTTTTATAAACCGAGAAAGGGCTTATTCTATAATGTCTTTTTACAAAGAAAAGTCAAAAGAAGGAAGTAACGTGAAATGAAGATAAATATTGAGAGACAGAGCTAACACTGGGCTCAGTCTAACGCTAACTCAAAGGTGAAACTTTCAGGTCAGCTCTGAACTTTGATTTAACGTATTAATTCTTATTCTGCGTTAAAGTAAAGAAAGCTTTAAATGGAGCGCTGCGTTTGGTCCTGGAGCACTTTACAAACAGTACAGATCATTAATGACCAATCCTCGCACTGGAAAGACTTATCGTTGCATTAAATACACTGCATTTCGACCTGGAACCAGCTTCTTCCCACAGGCTGAGGCCTTTATTGTGTTCGCGCCTCTTTTCTTTTGGTGCTTTGTGTTTCTTCGATGGTGGTTGCATGTCTGTCTTGTACGTTTGTTTCTGAATGTGTTTCTTGTGTTCCTCACAGCTGATCGAAGCGCTGCAGGGAGTGGACAGAATAATGGGACAGCTCATGAACGGACTCCAGCAGCTGGGCCTTCATCGCTGCCTCAACATCATCGTCGTCGCAGACCACGGTAAAACTCAAAATAAACGCTCACTGGAAAACAGTTTCCACTCGTTTAAACGCTGTTTTCTGAAACAAACGTTGATTATATTTTCAGGCATGGAGGCGACGAGCTGCGAGCGTAAGGAGGTGCTGCAGGATTTCGTTGGAGACGTGGGTAAATACTGGGTCAATGAGGGGCCCTTCGGACGAATACGAGCCAGAGACAAGGACACAGTCAGTGAGTGCCTTCACAGCAAAAACTTTACTGTTTATTTTCACACACGTCCATAACATCAGCATTGTCCCGTTCAAATGACCGAATAAAAAATAAAGGTTTAAAAAAGGCTCCTGGGATTGTCCCAGAGAAGCCCCTCGGTCTGAACCTGTTCTAAAACCTGTTCAAATCTGATCCAACTAAAACCAGTTTAAATCCAACTAAAACCAGTTTAAATCCAACTAAGACCAGTTTAAATCCAACTAAGACCAGTTTAAATCCAACTAAGACCAGTTTAAATCCAACTAAGACCAGTTTAAATCCAACTAAGACCAGTTTAAATCCAACTAAGACCAGTTTAAATCCAACTAAGACCAGTTTAAATCCATCTAAGACCAGTTTAAATCCACCTAAGACCAGTTTAAATCCACCTAAGACCTGTTTAAATCCACCTAAGACCGGTTCAGATCTGACTAAAACTGGTTCAGATCCGACTAAAACCTTTTCAAAAACACAAAGCTCTGATGAATGCCTTCCATTGTCGCACCAACGCCTCTTAAATCCTCTAATCGAAGTCACTAATCAAAACGTAAGATTAGCGTCATGGCAGTATTACGGCTGCACGTGGCTCCTGCCTCAAATCAAGAAGGATATGAGTCCAAACCCCGCCTCATTCCCAAAGTCGCTGGGACAGGCTCCAGTCATCCGTGACCCCTAACAGGTCAAAGCGGTAGAAAATGAATGAATCAACGATGTTTATTAAGATTATCCATGATTTTACGCCTCATTAAGCGTTTCTCATTCATCCCAGATTCCTGTTGAGGCTTGAAACTATGTTAACGAACACCTCGTGGCGTGACTTTCTGTTTTTCTGCTTTGGTCTGTGATTTAAAGTGAGGCTGAACACTTCCTTATCTAAAAGAAAAGGCACATAAAGACTTCCATTAATGAGAGGCAGCAGTGTTCTGTGATAATCCTGACGTGAGCAGGATGTTCAGTACAGCCCTGTTTAAAATGATAAAGTTTTCACAATAAAAGCCCAAACCGGCCTGCTTTGAGATGGATTATTTTTAATACTCTTTGATTGTTGGTCTCTTGTTCCTCACAGTCGACGCAGCCGGACTGGTCTCCAACATGACGGTAAGTATTACATATGTATTATTGTGGCGTTCTACTTTACTTTTTTCAATTATCCACAAAGAAACACATTAAACTAAAATTAAAGAGACAAGAGTTATATAAATCAACCTGACCTTCACGAGATCATTACAAAGCTCTCAGCTGCACGGGCTGGACGCTGAGGGTCTGAATGTCTGTGTTTTATAGTGTATTATAATAATATTAATAACAAAACTGAGCCCTCGAGCTCTTTAAGCATCTGTCAGTGCTTCCTGTGTTCCAGTGTAAGAAGCCAGCTCAGAAGATCAGGCCGTACCTAAAAACAGACCTCCCCAAAAGACTGCACTTCGCCAACAGCCGTCGAATCGAAGACGTCAACGTCCTGGTCACACCTCAGTGGCTCTTTGAGAGGTAGGCCACCTAAGACCTGGTTTAGTCCTGGTCCAGACTGGTTTAGACTTTCTTAAGTCCTGTAAAAGTGAACAGAAGACATGCATTCATCCATTTTCTACCGCTTAGTCCCGTTAGAGGTCTCAGTGACTGGAGCCTATCCCAGCAGCTTTTGGGCCTGAGGCGGGGTTCACTCTAGACAGTGGCCAGTTAGTCGCAGGGCTAACATTTAGAGACAGACAAGCATTCGGGACACAACCTGTACATGCATGTGTTTGGACGGTGGGAGGAACCAGAGTACCCGGAGAGTAACACGTGGAGAACAGACTCATCTGTGCCACGTGCACCCCCCTTCAGCAGATGTGTTGGGGTCGAGTCGAGCTGGGTTTTGGCAGCAGGTCTGTGGTGTCTCTGAGGAGGTCTTCTTATGGGATTACGGTAAATGCACCTCTAAGAGACACCACTGATAATTATCTCCAGACGTCTGTGATTTGAGCTGGCTCTTCAGAGACAGAACACGAGGCGTCTGTTACAGAGGGAGGTCGAGGGCTAACGATGGCCTCTAATGAGAACATGAAGAACAAAGACAACAGAAAAGAATTATCCAAACTTTACTTATCCTTAGCTCTGGTCTCCCTAAAGTAGTGTCAAAGACCCAGTAGGACTAATCCAAACAGAGCAGAAAAGGTTTCTGTCTCTTTACAGATCTCCAGGCTCACTGACGTTCTGTTCTGGAGGAAATCACGGCTACGACAACGACGCAGAGAGCATGCACGTGAGTCCCTATTTCTACATATGACTATTGTGCTCAAAACCACAACTACTTCAAACCTACCCAAAACATCCATAACCAGTATAGGGTCACTGAAAACCAGTAATGGGCCAAGTTAAACCAATTTAAAATCCAGTTAAAAGCAGGGTAAAAATGTTTTTACTAGTTTTGTTATAACCAGGTTTAGTTCATTCTAAATAAATTTAAACCACTTTAACTTAATTTAACTCACTGTTGTCCTTCTGTTTGCTGCTAATAGAATGTAATGTCTTTCTTGTGGAGTTCCCCAAGGGTCTGTATTTGTACCCTTCTGTTTTATTCTCTATTAACCATTTTAATGTTTTTATCACATTTACTGATTAAATTTTCTTTTTCTTTTTTTTTATCTCCAATTTTAAGAATTTAAGACCAATAATCATCCCCATTTTTAGATTATTCATGCTTTTTTTTCCTCCCTATTTCTTGTCTTAGGCCATGTTTTTAAGCTTCGGCCCGAAGTTCAAATCGAAGACTACAGTGGAGCCGTTTTCCAACATTGAGCTGTACAACCTGATGTGCGGTGAGTTCAAACACAGATTTTGGATGGATCATTGCAACTCCACACCAAACACAACAGTGTTACATAGAGATTATCGGAGAGAAATCAGAAAAAACAATAACGAAGCCAATATATCAGTTTCATACAGGCGCAGACTTGATTTCTTGGTTCTGTTCTGAAGAAATAGAGGATATTGTCTTTTTTTTTAAAGAGTTGGATTTCTTTTTAGATGCAATGGCTGCTCACCTTCTACATTATTCACAGGAAACTCCCACGCCTTATTAAAGCATTAAACAAAAGTGAGTCAAAAACATGCACTTGAGCAATCAAGGGCCTTCAAACCTATCTGACGACTGACGCAAAAGTTGGATTATGTTAAGGTTTACCTAAATTATTGAGTCTAAATAAAATCTGAACTGGGCAGAAAGCCGGTCACAACATTTCTGTTTCCAGGTCTGTATTTAGTGGTTAGTTTCAAACATGAACTCATTTCCCTTTAAATATTTCCACAGCACCGCTTCTGTCTCAGTCGTAGAGTACCTTGTTTTCTTTGGAAAGAGCTTTCCCTCGTCCTGCGAGACCAACTCCAGATGCATCTGTTTACACAATAAATAATGAAGAGAACTCTGGACACTGCAAACCAGGATCATTCAGGATCATTTCACCGACGGTTCAGGTCATTAATAGAGCATCACACTGAGACCCCTTTGTTGGGGACAAATCACCGAATGACTGAACTTTTCTTTTGTTGGAGGTGGGTGAGCTCCCCCCCCCCACATGATGTAACCCAGGTACTCCACCCCTGTCTTTGCAACATGGCATTAGCAAGCGTTCATCACCAGACCGGCTTTCTTGGTCTTTTGACATCGTACAAGTGTCGACTGTGTTCTTCCCAGGTTTCACGAAAGACCTCCATGTGATCCATGTAGGCTGCAGTGTGTGTGTGTGTGTGTGTGTGTGTGTGTGTGTGTGTGTGTGTGTGTGTGTGTGTGTGTGTGTGTGTGTGTGTGTGTGTGTGTGTGTGTGTGTGGGCTGGCTGCTGTGTGTGTGTGTGGGGGCTGGCTGCTGTGTGTGTGTGTGTGTGGGGCTGGCTGCTGTGTGTGTGGGGCTGGCTGCTGTGTGTGTGTGTGTGTGTGTGTGGGGCTGGCTGCTGTGTGTGTGTGGCTGGCTGTGTGTGTGTGTAGGCTGGCTGCTGTGTGTGTGTGTGTGTGTGTGTGGGGCTGGCTGCTGTGTGTGTGTGTGTGTGTGTGTGTGTGGGGCTGGCTGCTGTGTGTGTGTGTGTGTGTGTGTGTGGGGCTGGCTGCTGTGTGTGTGTGTGTGTGTGGGGCTGGCTGTGTGTGTGTGTGTGTGTGTGTGGGGCTGGCTGCTGTGTGTGTGTGTGTGTGTGTAGGCTGGCTGCTGTGTGTGTGTGTAGGCTGGCTGCTGTGTGTGTGTGTGTAGGCTGGCTGCTGTGTGTGTGTGTGTGTGTGTGTGGGCTGGCTGCTGTGTGTGTGTGTGTGTGTGTGTAGGCTGGCTGCTGTGTGTGTGTGTGTGTGTGTAGGCTGGCTGCTGTGTGTGTGTGTGTGTGTGTGTGTAGGCTGGCTGCTGTGTGTGTGTGTGTGTGTGTGTGTAGGCTGGCTGCTGTGTGTGTGTGTGTAGGCTGGCTGCTGTGTGTGTAGGTAGGCTGCTGTCAGCTCCTCAGTACTTCATCTACCAGCCGCTGAAAAGCCCCTGAGCCCCCTTCAGTCTAACAGGCTCAGTTCTTTACACGAGTCTAGAATAGTTCGGCTCGTCTCCAGGCATTTGTTAGCATCAAAGACAGTAACAGCATTTAGTTTAAATAAAAGTTATTCAGAATCTTTGCCTTGGGTCATTTCTCTTTGGAACCAGTACAACTGGACTACACCACTCACTCTGATGGTTCAGTGACTCCCTTCCACTGCAGCATATCTTCACCTCTTGTCTCAGTGGGCATCGTTTTCGTTGGAATCCTGGAGATAGTGTCTCTGATTGGTCTGGAAGAGACTGCTCAGACTCCTCTGCCGCTGCACGAGTCCATAACAGTTTTGAAGATGTGGGTCTGTCATCCGTTCTTTTAATGGGTTAATGTGAAATATCTGAGGTTCATTCCGACGTTCTGGCACGTACAGTTCCAGGACCCATTTTCCTTTTAATTTCTCAAGGGCCCTGCCACTTAGGCCCTTGAGTCCACTCTCCGAGTCGGGCTGCTTTGATCAGTTTGGACGAGGCTGGGCCTGCATCAGATGAGGATTAGCTGTTCCAGTTTATCCCTCATACAACATAACACCTCATTGTTTGTCAGGCCTGTAGGCCTCACATGCTTCTTTGAGAGCATCTAGAGGGCCTCGTACTGCATCACGTCTCACCCAAATCAGGAAGAGATCTGGGTGAGACGTGCCATGGGTCCATCAGTCTGTGGATGATATGAGGTTATTCCCAACACTTTGTACATTTTTCTCAGAAACTGATCTGTTGACATCATTTGAATAAGACAGTTGTCCTCTAAAAGGAAATGCCTCTGAATATATTGCTGCTGCTTCTTTCCAGACGTCCAACAATGTCCATCTCAGTGCACAGGTGTAATGAGCTCAGCACGGTCCTACCTGGGGCTGTTAACAGACATTGTGGACAGGTTTGCAAAACTCAACTGTGTCGGCAAATCGTAATTGGGACTAATGTGTTTCCAGTTTGCGGCGCCTATACAGTCGCTCATCTTTAAAGATAATCACCTGTCTAACTCTCGTGACCTCTGTTGAATTACCAACATCAGAAGTTGGAGATGAAACGGACTCAACTCTCTTGGTTCCTTTAACTTTATCCTGTGTCTCTGCTTCTGCTCTTTCTTGGTCCCTCTGTTTTCGATCTCTCACAACCAGGGACTTTCTTTCTCGTTCGCTTTGGCTATGAGCTCCTCAGAATGGCTAAATCCCAGCCCAATGCCTCTTGAGTGCTTGATGAATGGGTGGAGACACTTCTAGCTGGCTTCTAAAGGCTCTTGAGACCTGCTGACCACAAAGACACCAGAAGGAGTTTAAATTCTCTCACTCTGGAGTCTGAAATATTGGGGAAAGATTGGTTCGGTTTAAACTTGTCCCATTCCCACCCACTTCTTCCTCAAGGAGGGGTTGCACTTGGTTTATTTAAGGTAGTATTCTTAACAAAGCAGCATTGTAGGATTGACCTGCAGCTCCTGTGGATCAAAACCTCATCCGATAAGTCTCTGTACCTTTTTGAAATCTCTCCAACACAGCTCTGTTCACCTTTACGTAGGCTGCAGTCTCCTCGTGGTGGTGGTAGAAAGCATGGTTAAGGCAGTTTTCTTTTTACTCAAGTGCATTTGTTTACAGTGTCTGTTCAGAATCATTGCACAGAACAAGTATCACACTCCTGGCTTTTATTTGGAGGCTAATCCGATTGACATAGACCAGTTATGGGGGAAACAAAAAACATGAAGAGAAAGGAAACAGTGCTTTAGCTGATGTCATTGATGACGAGCAGGAAAAGGCTGGCAGTGGCCCCTCCCTCGACATTTCCAGGTAGGTTCCACTGAACCAAGGGAAAGATAAGTGACAAAAGAAATACCAAACATAGTTTTAAAATGTGTGTTTCCGATCATGTGCAGCTTTTAGACTGGACTGTTAAATATGTTTATGTAGAAAGAATAAAGGTGAAGTTATGAATGGAGCCACCTACAAATGTCACTTTAAAAGCCAAACCTTTTTGAAGACGTCCAGTAGAGGCTGAGCTCCAGGTGAGGACTTCTTAATGAGTTGGAAGTGGCTCTCATTTGTTTAAATGTTGGCACACAGACTCTGTAGAGCCACATTAGACCGGTGTCTAAACTTCACAACACCCCGACCTTCGACCCTAATCAGGATCAGAGGGAAAGTTTGTCCCAGGACCGTTTGAAACAACATGAGTTCTGCAGACTTTAGGTTTTATTCTTATGTTTGAAAGAGCGCCAGGCCTGGACTGAACACGGTCTTTGTGTGTCCTCAGATGTGTTGGAGATCTCTCCGGCTCAGAACAACGGGACACACGGCAGCCTCAACCACCTCCTGAGACAGCCCTACTACAGGCCCACTCCCCCCCAAGACCAGAGTCCAGCCCAGACCTGTCCCCTGACCAGCCTAGACCCAGCAGAGCCACAGGGCTGCAGCTGCACCGCTCTGGTACTGGACTGGTCTAAACCGGGACTGAACTGGGACTAAACCGGGACTAAACCGGGACTAAACCGGGACTGAACCGGGTCTAGACCGGGACTGAACCGGGACTGAACCGGGACTGAACCGGGACTAGAACGGGACTGAACCGGGACTAGAACGGGTCTGAACCGGGACTAGAACGGGTCTGAACCGGGACTAGAACGGGACTAGAACGGGACTGAACCGGGACTGAACCGGGACTAGAACGGGTCTGAACCGGGACTAGAACGGGTCTGAACCGGGACTAGAACGGGACTAGAACGGGACTGAACCGGGTCTAAAGCGGGACTGAACCGGGACTGAACCGGGACTGAACCGGGACTGAACCGGGACTGAACCGGGACTAGAACGGGTCTAAAGCAGACTGTAATAAGGTGGATTTAAAGAGAAACTAACCCACTTTACCAGATCTGCTCATGTTAATCTTAAAAAAAGGCTTATCTTTTCCTTTTAATGTTTTTTTTATTTTCATTTTCACTTTCTAAACGTCTTCTGTTGCACATAAACCTAACAATTACCAGAAAACAATGTCATATGTTATGACTGAAAGTGAGGCAAATATTTACCCATGTTTTCAGGGCGGATCTTTCCCAAACATTATTATCATCCTCCGCTTCACTCAAAACCAAAGTTATTTCTGGATTTAAAGACACTGGCCTGTTCCCGTTTTTAAACAAGTGTTTAGATAAATTATAAACTACAGTGACCCAGAGCCAGCCTTTCTTTAAAGTCTGTCCCATGACCGTCACCTGGGCTTTATTCAAGTGGGGTTTATTAAATCAGAGACTGTCATCGAAGCACTATTAAAACAGAAAAACGGGTGATATTCAGAGTTGAGATGAAAACGTTAGCCCCAGGGCTGAACTAAAGCAGGATTTAATCTAGTTTTAAAAGGCACTTACTTTACTTTTGTGTTTCTGACAAATCGAATCAGTGCAAAAAGCAGCTGAAGACAAACCTTCCTCCCTCGTTCACAAAAACAACTAAAGATACTGTTTGTATTGTGTTCCAAACTCAGGTCAGCGCTGAGTCATCTCTGAATGAAAGATTAAAGTCAACGTGAATGAAACGGGTCGGGGTGTCTCTGGGAAAAGTCATCTGACTGTGCCAATGTTTGCTTTGTGTCACTTTCCAGTAAAAAAAAAAAAAAAAAAAGAGAAAGAATTTAGAGGAATTATCTGCTCCACGGCGTCTATAACGTCTGTGTGAAATGTTCTGATTCACTTTTGTAGCTT
Source organism: Neodontobutis hainanensis (assembly GCA_024349245.1). Lineage (NCBI taxonomy): Eukaryota > Metazoa > Chordata > Actinopteri > Gobiiformes > Odontobutidae > Neodontobutis > Neodontobutis hainanensis. The sequence continues at coordinate 118,377 of JALDNG010000217.1, forward strand.
AAACGTCACAAAAATACCAAAAACCAGACCAAAGCAGATCTGATGAAGTCAAATCTTGTGAACCTTTAGGAATTTCATGGTTTTCTAAGATAAGTCAAGATAATGAGTCTAAAAACAGTTACACAAAAACATTCTGATCGTTCACGTCTTTATTGAACACACTTTTAACTTTCCAAAAGTCAGTGAAAAAAGTGATCCCTCTTTTGCTTCAATGACGTCAGCCAGGTGCTTCCTGCAGCTGTGGATCAGACCTGCACAGACCTCCTCACATTATTCTCAAGAATTGTCTGATACTTAGGAATTTATCTGCCCCTCAGTGAGTGAAGCTGGTCAGCCTCTGATGCAGCAAAGCATAATGTGCCCTGGTAGGACTTCAGCGGCAGGCTTTACTCACCGGACGCCTGGAAGAACTGGCAAGTTCTGTGTTGAGGATGTATTTCTTTTTGGGTTTATGATAGTGGGGTTCCTGCTCATTGGTCTCGGGACTGCCTTAAACTATCGCAAACTACCGCTGTCTGCTGAAACTAAACTGTGCTTCTGTGACGTGACAGAAGGGATTACATCAGAGAGACCTACAGTCCGAGGAGCTGACTGTCATCTCAGCACGGACTGTGGACCTACAGAAAGACTTCAACACCGAGAGTCAGATCTGTGCGCTGAAGGAGTTCCATCCAGAGAAGAGTGGACATCTAGAAACAGACCGCTCGGTCCTGACCAGGGACAGGAACATCAGGAACATCAAGGTTACTCCAGGACATGGACTCACACCTGATGCTGAGAACCAGAACTGACCCATTATGATCTGGATAAATTATCGAAGATCAATAATATATAAATTACACATTTCTGTGTCCCTTCCCTCGTTTCCCAAGTCCCTTCTCTGGATTAGAAGTCTGTCAGCAGCTGAGTCTTACCTTATCCTCCTGGTACTCCCAGTACTCCCATCAAGGACAAGGCCACTGGGCTCACACAAACGGTCTCTGAACATCTCACAGACGCCTTTACTTCCTGTCCTATCATCATCATCAGCCCAAACCATCCGTCGGACCCTGTACTCTGATTCCGTCTCCATTTCTAGGTTCTTTGGCTGAAGACTGGTGAGGTTCTAAAGTCTTTGAAATATCTTTGTAACCCTTTCCAGTTTCAGGTAAAGCTCTTTGTGTCGAGGCGTGGCTCACATAAGTGTGTTCTTCTTGTGCAGAGCAAACCTTTAAAGTAGCTGTAGTCCACACCTTGGTAAGGTCATTACCAAGACTAAACGAGGACTGAACAAAGCTTAAACCGAGGACTAAGACAGGTCTGAACCAGGTCTGAACCGGGTCTAACCCTGGTCTTTTTTTTCCAGACTGATAACAGCATCAACCGTCGACTCAATCTCTCCTTGGCTCAAGGTAAACACGTATCATTTAAAAGCAGTCTGTAACGTGAATATTAACAACGTGTGTCTGATCCAGAGCTGGAGTCGGAGCAGACCCACCTCCCGTTCGGGGCTCCGGTCCAGCTCCAGTCCAACCAGTCCTACTGCCGTCTGCATCATCAGGGCTTCGTCAGCGCCTTTAGTAAAGACCACCTCATGCCTGTGTGGAGCTCCTACAGCCTCAGCCCACCTGTGAGTCCAGCTAAAACCTATTCAAGAGCGGCTAAAACCTGCTCAAGGGCGGCTAAAACCTGCTCAAGGGCGGCTAAAACCTGCTCAAGGGCGGCTAAAACCTGCTCAAGGGCGGCTAAAACCTGCTCAAGGGCGGCTAAAACCTGCTCAAGGGCGGCTAAAACCTGCTCAAGGGCGGCTAAAACCTGCTCAAGGGCGGCTAAAACCTGCTCAAGGGCGGCTAAAACCTGCTCAAGGGCGGCTAAAACCTGCTCAAGGGCGGCTAAAACCTGCTCAAGGGCGGGTAAAACCTGCTCAAGGGCGGGTAAAACCTGCTCAAGGGCGGGTAAAACCTGCTCAAGGGCGGGTAAAACCTGCTCAAGGGCGGGTAAAACCTGCTCAAGGGCGGCTAAAACCTGCTCAAGGGCGGCTAAAACCTGCTCAAGGGCGGCTAAATAAGGTTAAAGTCCAGCTAAAACCTGCTCAAGGGCGGGTAAAACCTGCTCAAGGGTGGCTAAAACCAAATCCAAATGAAACCTGTTCATTTTGTTTCCTTATGTCTTTTTATTTTGTCTTCGAGCAACAATCAGACCTCACCATAACTATTATCAACAACAAGCTACCATTACAATAGCTGCCTTCCTACGTTCCTTTGAGGAGGAGGAGGAGGAGGAGGAGGAGACGTCTGAGCTTCGTGGTTAAACAAGATGACAAATATGATTGATTTAACAGATATTTAGTTCTTTTCCAGTCGAGTCCGTCCGTCCTGGGCCCGGTGATGGCTGACTGTCTGAGGCCGGATGTGAGGGTCCCTCCGTCTCGCAGCCCCAGATGTGACGCCTACAACACATCTGGAAACATCCGCCATGGTTTCCTCTATCCTCCCAGTACGAACACTATCATTTCTCAATAAATACATAACCATTGCCTTTTGAGGCGTGGACCTTGTGAGTTGTTTCTTCCTCAGACGATCTGTTTCTGGTGCATTTTGGTAAAACTGGGAAACATTTCAATCTAAGACTAACAACAATGCTTCCACAGAAACGACTTTAATCACTGCAGACTTAAAGAAAATCAACAGAAGTGATGTTTTATCTGGTGTTAAACCTGGTTTCGATGTCTGTGTCCAGACCTGAACTCAACAGCAGAGCAGCAGTTCGACGCTCTCACCACCTCCAACATCGTCCCCATGTTTCCAGCCTTCAACAGTGAGTCTCATTTACGTCCTTCTCTAACGCTTCCCTACATCGTTCCCAGGACCCCATCCTCCCAGAGCGCCCCCCACAGGAGCCATGAGGAACACAGTGGAAGACCTCCAGCTCCACTCTTTTCCATCGTCTCCTGTGGGATCTTTGAGTGAATGTTTTCATAATTAAACCTAAGCCTGAAGTTCTTCCTGCAGTAAAACAACCCCACACTGTAGTTGCATTAGAAATCCATTGTGCATCTGGATAAATATCACAGTTGTTTAATAAAAATGGACAGTGGTCGCTTGCCACATTTCTTGACGTGGACAGATTAAAATAAACAATGAAAGCTCCTGGAATGATATCTGATGTATTCTTTGTCTCGTCTCTCGTCAGGAATCTGGAGCTACTTCCACGACGTGCTGTTGATGAAATACTCCTGGCTTTATAACGGCATTAACGTGTTGAGCGGTCCTGTGTTCGACTACAACTACGACGGTCGATACGACGCTCCGGAGCAGATCCAACAGTGAGTGAGACCTCTGTCTGGTTTAACGGACTCAGGGCGGCTGCAGCTGAAGCTCAGGTTTGTGTCTGGTTCCAGGTTCGTGCCTGGGACTGAAATCCCGATACCGACTCATTACTTCATCGTCCTGACGAGCTGCAGAGACGCCTCCAAACCGGTCCTGGACTGTGACGGAGAACTGCAGACGGTGTCCTTCCTCCTGCCTCATAAACCCGACAACACCGAGAGCTGCAGGGTAAGTCTCTGGACCGGCTCTAGACCGGCTCTGGACCGGCTTCATCTTTGATATTAAACCGCTGATATTCTTGCTGTTGCCGGGCAGAGTTCAGAGGCGGAGTCTGAGTGGGTGGAGGACCTGATGTGGTTCCACCAATCACGAGTCAGAGACGTTGAGTGGCTCACGGGGTTGGACTTCTACCAGGGCAGCTCTCGGCCAATCACAGAGCGGCTGCGTCTGAAGACCCGCCCCACGGCCGACATCCACCGGAAACATTAAGCTGGAAATCATTTCTATTGAGTTTCTTCATTATTTCTGTTAAACATGTAATAATGAGACCAGTCTTTGAAGCACTGACGGACTTTGGTTCCCATCGAGTCGTGTAAACGAAGGCCATCCTTTTATTTAAGTCGGCACTAAAGGTTCTATGCTGAATGAACTCCACACTTTCTGATCAGAAGGTTTGGAAAAGAACCTTGGCTTTAGACATGACCTCTTAAAAGGGTTACATTATGAATGTGTATTCTGGCCTCATATCGTTTCCTTCCAGACTTTAATCTCACAAGTAATAACTCTTTTTTCTCTCTCTTCGTAGTTTTCCAAAGTGGGCAGGGACTGGACTATTTGTTTAAAGAGCTATGACTAAACCTATGTGCATCACTGTGCCTCTAATAAACATAAAAAATAAATGTCTGGATACTGTAGGAGAGTGGATTGGTGAGACTTTTTTGGACATTCTTGAAAAACGAGGATTAGCTGTTGAGAAGGTCATTAATCACGTCTTAGTCTTAGTCCTAGTTTTGTCTCAGTTTAATGGGTTGGGCCTTGAAGCTCTGATTTATTAAAATAATCAATGGTTTGTTTTTACATATTTCTCGTTCCTGAAGAGTCGAGCCGTCTTTGCTGTAACGTCTTCTCCAGTTTGTTTATGTCATGACTCAGCGTTTGGCTCGTGGCTGGTCTCTTCAGGTGAAAACGTCCAGGAGCAGCTTTATTTTAAACTGTTGACAAATGTCACAGCTGGACGTTTATAGAGCCAGATATTGTTCCTCGGCATCATATCCACGTCTACATTTACAGGCTTTACATTTTTCAGATTTAGGTGCATCATCTCAGACTTCGAGCCAAAATAATTGTACGCTTTATGAGTAAAACTGACCTTCTGCCAAACAAATGAGTTAAAACTAAAGGAACTGAACATACGATGAATAACAGAGTGCCTCGGCTCAAAAGTGTGCGTGAGTCTGGATTAAACTGCTGTAAATCCAGAACGTGGATTTGAAATGCTCTGAACTCTCCGCTTTGACCACAAGGGCTTTGAACCGTCACTCGGTAAATAAGAACGGCTCAGGCCTGGTGTTTATGGATGTGGTCGGTGGGATTCAAACCCACATCTTTTTCTGCATAACCCCATGGTTATGTGAATGATGTTAAAACCTGGAGATATAAGCCGTTGAAGATGGTCAGTTTGAATCATTCCAAGACTTAAAGTAATTCCACACGAGTAACTCATCTTTTCCTCTTGGTGGACGTTGTCACCGAAGTGTCACATCTGCCAAACATGCACTCTTTGTGTTTAATGAAGGAAAAATGTGGCTGGTTAGTGACTCTTTTCCCACTCACTCACGACTCATTTCACAGATTACCTCTGGATTAGAAACAGTCCCAGTAGGGCCTTCCCCAACGTGAGCACCTGCTTCTGTCTGGACCGAGGAAGAGAAAGTGAACATGACTCACGTGAGCGTTTCTCTGACATTCCTCTGACAACGAGCCAAATACTAAAAGTGAAGCATTAATATCCGCTCCATAAACATGTCCAGACTTACGCTGTTTATGTAGGACTGTTCTCTAACCCAGCGCCAGAGTAACCAAGAAATTTACTTAGAAACCTGAGATTCATGAGACAGCAGGTTTAGATTTACATGACAGCGTTCTATTACAAACCAGCTCAATATTAATAACCTCTAAAAGTGCATCCATCCCAACATTTCACTGATTCATCTAAGACATTCAAAATGAGGTTTATGGCACAGTTTCACAGTTCAAACTCACAAAAGGTCTGATCCAGGTAAAGCTGACATAAAAATATCATTGGGATTTATTCTATTTATTTATTTTTGGTCTTGCTTCTGAGCTCCAGCAGCAGTGAGTCCCCTCAGATTTGGATTTCCTAAAAAATGTGTTGCCCTTTCCACCACCAGGGGGCGATAGGGGTTACATAAGTGTTAGAAGTGCTGGTCTTTTTGCTGTTTTTAAAAACAATGACATTTGTCTAAATCAGTAAGAAAGACTTGAGTAGGCTCGTCCCTAGAAGGGCTTTTACCAACTACAGATAAATACAATCACAATTTACAAAACCTACTCTGTTTAAGAAACTCTGGAGCTGGACAGAGTGTTCCTCACATGTGTCACAAACACAAAAAAGACTCAACATTTCCTCAGGGATTCTCAGTCACTGCTGTTTACCGTCACCTTCCACAAACAACCATTCACAGTGTTCCCGACTGTCCCGGGCCTGTCCCAACTGTCCCGGGCCTGTCCCAGGTCTGTCCCAGGGTCTGTCCCAGATCTGACCCGACTGTCCCAACTGTCCCAGGGTCTGTCCAGGGTCTGTCCCGACTGTCCCGACTGCCCCAACTGTCCCAGGTCTGTCCCAGGGTCTGTCCCAGGGTCTGTCCCAGGTCTGACCCGACTGTCCCAGGTCTGTCCAGGGTCTGTCCCAGGTCTGTCCCAGGTCTGACCCGACTGTCCTGGGCCTGTCCCAGGTCTGTCCCAGGTCTGTCCCATGTCTGACCCGACTGTCCCAGGTCTGTCCCAGGTCTGACCCGACTGTCCCAGGTCTGTCCAGGGTCTGTCCCAGGTCTGTCCCAGGTCTGACCCGACTGTCCTGGGCCTGTCCCAGGTCTGTCCCAGGTCTGTCCCATGTCTGACCCGACTGTCCCGGGCCTGTCCCAGGTCTGTCCCAGGTCTGACCCGACTGTCCCAGGGTCTGTCCCAGGTCTGTCCCAGGTTAGTCCCAGGTCGGTCCAGGGTCTGTCCCGACTGTCCCAGGGTCTGTCCCAGGTCTGTCCCAGGTTAGTCCCAGGTTCTGTCCCGGGCCTGTCCCAGGTTAGTCCCAGGTCGGTCCAGGGTCTGTCCCGACTGTCCCAGGGTCTGTCCCAGGTCTGTCCCAGGTTAGTCCCAGGTTCTGTCCCGGGCCTGTCCCAGGTCTGTCCCAGGTTAGTCCCAGGTCGGTCCAGGGTCTGTCCCGACTGTCCCGGGTCTATTCCAGGTCTGACCCGTCTGTCCCGGGCCTGTCCCAGGCCTGTCCCAGGTTTGTCCCGGGTCTGTCCTGAGTCAGGACAGACCGGACATGTTGAAAACAGGTCCAGTTTTCCAAGTCAATGACTGTCTTTTTTATTCTTTTTCTACTGCTTTCAGTTTAATTTGAGTTCTTTTTTCTGGAATTAATTCATATCTCCTGCTTTAGTCCAAGTCTAATCCCACTTCACACTTTAGTCCTGCTTTAGTCCTGCTTTAGTCCTGCTTTAGTCCTGCTTTAGTCCTGCTTTAGTCCTGCTTTAGACCTGCTTTAAACATAAAAGAAATCGATGCATTTAGAGCCATGGACATTGAGTTTTCATGAATGAAGACGTTCTAAAGGAGAGGATATTGATCTCATTGAGATGATTAGTTTAAATTTATTATAACTGTATTACTGTGTCTTAAAACAAACTTTTTTATTTTAAAAAGTAATGTAATACCTATTTTTGTAGTTTTTTATTATTATTTTATAGACGGTCCTTTGTTATTTTTACTGTTTTGTTACTCGTCTTTTATTTAACACACTTCTCTGCATCCATTGTTCTCAGCTGCTGGTCCCAGTCCTGGTCCTGGTCCTGGTCCAGGTCCAGGTCCAGGTCAGTATTTCTGGTAAATGTTTCAGATGGTAAGCTACGTTCAGGGTCTTTAATGAAAGAAATTGTGTAAAGATTCATGTTTTCTGTCTTTAATGTTGGTCCAGCAGGAGGCGCCCCTGAACATGAGACTAAACCAGGTCTAAGCCAGGTCTAAACCAGGACTAAAATGTAGCTAAAGTCTTTATTATAATTTATTGAATTTATTTTCCGTAATATATTTGTAAAAATATAGCACTGTCTCTCTAATGTCCCGTTAATCCTGAACTAAACTGACTCCAGCTCAGTTTTTCTTACTTTATTCAATCATTTCTCATTTGTTTCCTTCACTTTCTCATTCATTAACCTTCAGAGTATTTTCTTATCACCGCAGACTCATAATAATCACACTAATCTTTATTTATATAGCAATCTATGAGCAGTGTATGTCTTTATATGAAATAGTCCAGGACACTGCTCCATTCCTGTGAATACAGAGCATTTGGGAAAAAAAAAACTTTCTTTGAATCAGAGTGAAGTCAACACTGATTAAAGATTTCCTGTAGTGTTGGTTAGGTTTGGGCTTTGAAAAAAGGGTGTGTGTGTGGGTGTGACAGGGTAGTATTATAATAAGCCATGTGACTGGAAAGCCTTTTCTCAAAGTGTGTGTATATAAAGGAGAGCCGCACAGACCGAATCAGAACAAGAACAGAAGCACTGCTGCAAACCCTCACAACATGGTGAGTCCAGACCTGGGTTAGACCTGCTGTAGACCTGCTTTAGACTGGGTTAGACCTGCTTTAGACCTGCTTTAGACTGGGTTAGACCTGCTTTAGACCTGCTTTAGACTGGGTTAGACCTGCTTTAGACCTGCTTTAGACTGGGTTAGACCTGCTTTAGACCTGCTTTAGACTGGGTTAGACCTGCTTTACACTGGGTTAGACCTGCTTTAGACTGGGTTAGACCTGCTTTACACTGGGTTTGACCTGCTTTAGACCTGCTTTAGACCTGCTTTAGACCTGCTTTAGACTGGGTTAGACCTGCTTTGAATGGGTTAGACCTGCTTTAGACCTGCTTTTGACTGGGTTAGACCTGCTTTTGACTGGGTTAGACCTGCTTTAGACCAGCTTTAGACCTGCTTTACACTGGGTTAGACCTGCTTTAGACCTGCTTTTGACTGGGTTAGACCTGCTTTAGACCAGCTTTAGACCTGCTTTACACTGGGTTAGACCTGCTTTAGACCTGCTTTAGACTGGGTTAGACCTGCTTTAGACTGGGTTAGACCTGCTTTAGACTGGGTTAGACCTGCTTTAGACCTGCTTTAGACCTGCTTTAGACCTGCTTTAGACCTGCTTTAGACCTGCTTTAGACCTGCTTTACATTGGGTTAGTCCTGCTTTACACTGGGTTAGTCCTGCTTTACACTGGGTTAGTCCTGCTTTACACTGGGTTAGTCCTGCTTTACACTGGGTTAGTCCTGCTTTAGACTGGGTTAGTCCTGCTTTAGACTGGGTTAGTCCTGCTTTACACTGGGTTAGTCCTGCTTTACACTGGGTTTGACCTGCTTTACATTGGGTTTGACCTGCTTGACACTGGGTTAGTCCTGCTTTAGACTGGGTTAGACTTGCTTTAGACTGGGTTAGACTTGCTTGACACTGGGTTAGACTTGCTTTAGACTGGGTTAAGTACTACAGACAGTTCCAGGCAATGCTGCACTTAGCCTGCTCTTGTGTTTGTCTTTTTTAGTCTTTAGTCTGACCCACTTTTAGACAAGACTTAGTCCTGGTTTAGACCTGGGTTAGACCTGGTTTAGATTTGGGTTAGACCTGGTTTAGTCTGGGTTTGGTCCTTGTTTAGACCTGGTTTAGACCTGGTTTAGTCCTGGGTTAGACCTGTTTTTAGACCTGGTTTAGACCTGGGTTAGTCCTGGTTTAGACCTGGTCTGGTCCTGGTTTAGTCCTGGTTTAGACCTGGTTTAGTCCTGGTTTAGACCTGGGTTAGACCTGGTTTAGATTTGGGTTAGACCTGGTTTAGATTTGGGTTAGACCTGGTTTAGTCCTTGTTTAGACCTGGTTTAGTCCTGGGTTAGACATGTTTTTAGACCTGTTTTTAGACCTGGTCCGGTCCTGGTTTGTCCCTGATTTAGACCTGGTCCTGGTTTGTCCTTGGTTTAGTCCTGGTTAGTCCTGGTTTGGTCTGTGACCCTCTGTGTAGTGTTCCGTTGTGCTAATCCAGTAAATAATACGTGAATAAAAGCACTTTATGAATAAATACCTTTAAAACAAATGCATATTGATGTTACCCTTTAGAGTTTATAGTTTGTGGTGGTCACTTCACATCAGAGGGTCCTGAGTTCGATTCCCTGGCAGGTCAGAGCGTTTCTGTTTGGAGTTGTTCTTCTTTTGCTCAGATGGGCTTTTCTCCAGGTGCTCCGGTTTCCCCCATTAACCTTAGAAACATACAGACTGTAGGTTAATGCTCGGGTCAGTGTCATGACCCGGACACTGGCTCAGGTCTGGAGCCCTTGCTCGTGAGCGGCTGCCTCAGAGACACTGGGAGCGAGGGGTTTAATGCAGAGAATGAATTTCTCAGACTTTTCCAGACCATGCTGTGTGCAGTCCGTTCTTGTTTGGTTTAGGTCTACTTCAGTCTCAGTTTATGTTCACGTCAGGCCTCGTTAGGACCTCTTTTTCTGTAATTCTTTAAAGGTAGACTTAGATCCACGTTATGTCAGTGGATGCTTTTGATACAGATAAATATTCAGATGTTACATGCCTTAATTATTATAAATGTGCTGGGACAGCCCCTAACGTCTGGTCCCTCCTCAGATTCAGGTCCGGACCACACTGGGGGCCCTGCTGCTGTCCTCTCTCGCCCTGACAGTGCTGTCTGTCACAGGCCTGGGCCAGACCTTTAAAGACCGGGACCCTGAGACCGGGAAGCCCGTGTCGTGTAGTTACTGCCCCCCGGGCACATTCCTGAGTCAGAGCTGCACCTCCACTCGTCCCAGCGTCTGTCAGCAGTGCCCGTCCGGCTCCTTCACCGAGATCTGGAACTACATTGGGAAGTGCCTCCGCTGCGGCATCTGCGGCAGGAACATGGTGGAGAAGGCCAAGTGCACGCATCAGAGCAACTGTAAGTGCGAGTGCAAACCGGGATACTACTACAAAGAGAGGGCCGGCATGTGTGTGCCGCACAGCGAGTGTGGGACCGGCTCTGGAGCCGCTGTCAGAGGTGAGTCCGTCAGAGCTGTCAGGTTTGTCTGAAGGGTTAGAGACTTTGTGGAATCTGTGGTGTCTTCATTTGGACTTGTGTGTTTTCTTTTTGATATTCTCCGTGTATTGATGGATCTGCTCTGGTTTTACTACAACACACGGATAACAGGCAGAAAATTAAATAAACAGGAAGCAATTCTTGTTTTCTGTTAAAAATAAATGAAATTCAGAGGAATAGTTCTGTGTTGTGTCAAAATGTTGTGTGGAAATATATGTATTCACTAGTATTTCATCCTGAAACCAGAAACGCTTGCTCAAGATGCAGTTGTGCAAACAACAATATTTAATTGGTTTGTACAAAATATTTATCTTGCACAAACAAGATCAAAATTTATAGCTCAATAAACACAAATAAGATTCAATGCACAATACAGAAGCTCCGTCTGTTGACATGAAAGATCAGCTCAAACGTACGTCTCACTTTAAACCAGTTCTTTAGCATCAACAGACCTTTCCTGACTCTAGGGCCACTACAGAAAATAATAATATATACTTACTACAAACAGCAGCAACTTCAAACGCACCGTTGTAGGAGTCCAGACCAGAGAGTGACCAGTCCGGAGGAGGAGTGGACAAACCCTTCAGCCACAAGGAGGACAAGACCCAGTGCCTGAAGTATTGAGGCTGGCTTCACTCATTAAATGTGATCCAGGTGAAAGTGACGAGGGGGCGAGGGGCTGGTCACCTGTCCGAGAGGTCTGAGAGGTCTCCCACCTCCAGAGTCACACCAGTTTTCAACTCCACTCCTCAGCCTGTCCAGTTAGCCTAATAAGAGTTTGTTCCTTTCACGGGACACCAACCAGAGAAGGAGCTCAGAAACAGGCGCCCAAAATCTGTTGGCTGGGCGTTGGAGGAAGTTTTTAGGGAAATGGAAGTCGGAGCGTTCTGCTCAAACTGCAACCCATCCTTAGATCAGAAGAAGACGGTGGATGGATGGATGGATTCAAACCTCCGACCAACACGGGGTGGGCTTCATGTGCTGCTCTGTTTCTGTGATTGGTTGTGTCTGTCCACATTCAGACTGAGTGTATCCTACTGTAGTAGGTGGAAAAGCCCTTTACATACATTAAACTGTTCACCAGTGTTACAGAACTTCACTGGAGGCAATGTACGTTAAGTGTCTTGCCCAAGGACACTACAACAGTGTGCGGGGGAGAGCAGGATGTTGTGATGTTTTGGGATGTTTTGAGCGGGGATTGAACCGCCCACCCACCCGAAGTACAGCCGCTCTACCCACTGAGCTACTGCCGCCCTAATTGTCATAAAACCCCAGGTCCCTAAACTCTTTTTTTCTTGTGTGTTTTAGGAACTCCGCTCCAGAACACGGTGTGTGAGGCCTGCACCAACGGGACCTTTTCAGACATCGTGTCATCAGAGCTTAACTGCATTCCTCACAGCAACTGCGAAGCCCAGGGGTTAAAGGTCATACTGAAGGGAAGCAGCTGGCACGACACGGTCTGCTCCAAATGTGAAAAAAACTACACGGAAGGTAAATATCTAACCCTCAAAACCGAGAACTCCAGAGCATAAGGTCATGACCCGACTGTAAACTGAAAAATCACCAGAGAACTACAGCTAAATGCACAGGAACCACTGACCTAATCCCTTATGGAGTCCCCCAAGGCTCCATCCTCGCCCCAATTTTGTTTTACAATAAATTAAACACCGTTTGCATTATGGCTTATTTATTTATATGGTTGTGTGGTTATTTACTGTTACTGTTTTTATAACAACGTTTGTAGGTTGTTACAACATTTGTATATCAACAATTAAATAAAATTGCCTCCTGTTTTTGTTCCGTTCTTCAGTTCTGTTTTTTTTCACTTTCTCCTCAGATGGTGGGGATTACCTCAGACAGATCCTGCCGTCCTTCTTCACTCATCACCAGCTCTCTCTGCGTCGTCTGCGGCACGTCGTCACTAAACTGCCCTCCGCCGACGGCAGCACCAATACCCGACGCAGTGTTTCAGGTCTGGGCCAGTCCGAACTCCAGACCCAGCTTGACTCTTGGGTGAAGAGCTCTTCGGCCGAACTCCTGAGAAAACTCCCACAGATCCTCACTGAAACAGGGGCCAACTACTCGGCAGAGCGGCTGACGAACAAGCTCAAACGGATAGATGCCTCGCTGAGCCAACTCTGTCAAATAAACAACAACGAGATTTGATCACAGATTACATTTTAATTACTGCTTGAACACTTTTGGAAATGCATTATTGTTTTACATTCTTAAACTTTATGGGCAACAAAAACTGTAAAAAGGACTAACTTTTAAGACCAGCAAAATACAAATGTAGCCTACTTCATGGTGTAGCACTACTTTTTATTTTTTTAGTAGCTAAACCAATCTTATGCCTTAATGCCTTCTTGACATTTCTTGTAAATTGGAATATGTTCATGTGTAACTAATGTTTTGTGGATTTGAACTTTTTAACATCAAACACTTATTTTTTCATGATTTTTTTTTTTGTCATGGTCTGGTCTGTTGCACTGGGGTTTATACCAGCATTGTTACTTTTCACACAACATTGAGATCGGGACTGTTCCTACCCTCGTTACCTGACCCCCAGTTTTCACTTGGAGCCACTCCTTCAGAGCCTAGTGACCTTCCCGAGTCTCTGTGATGTAACCTCTGACCTGCTCCATAGTGAGCTGAAGCCTCGTTCTTATTCCTCAAACAATCAGCTGCAGTTATCACTGCAGCTGAGTGTTATTCTCTTTCTTCTGATTGGTTCAATGTCACATGTTCCAATAACTGTAGTTTCAATTTTAGCAATAATCCCCATCACTGCAGGTAGCTCATGTGTCTGTCAGCTCCATGTTAGCTCTGTGTTAGCGCTGTGTTAGCTCCATGTTAGCTCTGTGTTAGCTTTGTGTTAACTCCGTGTTAGCTCCCTGTTAGCTTTGTGTTAACTCCGTGTTAGCTCTGTGTTAGCTCTGTGTTAGCTCTGTGTTAGCTCTGTGTTAGCTTCGTGTTAGCTCTGTGTTAGCTCTGTGTTAGCTCTGTGTTAGCTCGGTGTTAGTTCTGTATTAGCGTCGTGTTACCTCTGTGTTAGCGTCGTGTTACCTCTGTGTTAGCTTCGTGTTACCTCTGTGTTAGCTCTCTGTTAGCTTCGTGTTACCTCTGTGTTAGCTCAGTGTTAGCTCCGTGTTAGCTCGGTCCATCCAAACAGATTGTGGTGCAGTTGCTCTGTGAGCGTGGTTCACTTGGCTCATTGCGAATGATCTAGACTAACCTAAGCATAACTAAACATGCTCCAAGACCCCTTCAAAACAGGGGCCCACCTGAGGTATGGTTTAATTAAAGTGTGGGTTAGTTTAAACCCAACAAGTACCACAAGATCTGACAGATTTGTATTAAAGTAATTAATGCCTAAAGTGATAGAATTTAGTTAAAAAAAAAAAAGTAAAAAAAAAAGTTTTTAATTCTGTTCCTCACTGTGTCTGAGCAAAATCTGGATGTTTCTTAGCTGCATTTAAAAAAAAATCTTCAATATGGAAATGAGATCTTATTTAAATCATTAAGTTTCTTGTCTAGAGCCAACATCCATATATACTGTATAATATATATTTCTATTTTGTCTTTAAACTCCAATTGTTTCCAGAGATGAATCTTCTCTGTTGTATGTACAGTTACAATGTGGTCAATGTTGTGTATCTACCTCTGCTGCTCATTTTATTTCACTGTTAATTACTTTGATATAAATATTATAAATATTGTGGTGAGCAACTGTAACATCTGTGTATCTGTGTTTAATGTAAAACCAGAGCGTACCTTTGTGCCAGTCCCACCAATCCCGGATTGAGATAGAGAGCTCTGAAGGGAGCAGCTAACATAAATGTTTGTTTGTTTTATTCTGAGTATAACTGGCGCAAAGTGGCATTAATTTATTGTTTGAATGAGGGCTGCTTGTGTTTGGTAACTGTATTGTGTCAATAAAACCATCACTGCAAGAATTAAAGTCACTTTTTCCTTCCTCTAGAAAAGTCCCACTACATTTATAAATCTCTTTTTAAAGGAGGCCCAGGCCTGTATTTGAATGTTTTCTGTGGTGTATTTGAGAGGAGCCAGTCCTGCGCAGATACAATACCTGCCGATTGGTGCTGTGCATGCAGGTTACTTTTGTGTCCGAGTTACCGCCAATAACTGTGTAATATATGGACGTTTTCCGCTCATTGGGCCCTATTTATCAATACTGTCGTTACCACAGGGCAATAAAGTGGCCGTTACATCCGGGCTTTTACTCCAGAGTAAAACAATAGTTTTCAGATAGCATTATCGGACATATTAATCAAAAATTCACCCACGAGTTGTCACGTAGTAAAAACTTAGCTCTGGAGACTGGAGCCATCTTTTGTACCAGGATGTAAACATGATTTTTACACTTGTAAAGTCTCCATTGGGTTTCTCCTTATATTTCCGCTTTTGGAGCCTGCCCTCTGGTGGACGGAGGTATATCGCCGTATGGTGGCGCCCTTACTCAAGGACTTTTTAAGGGGTTCCATGAGAGAGGCTTGGTTACCGCTGACTTGCTCTGATGTGACCTTTGCGCCGGCATCAGTAATCTTGTGAGACCAAGGCGGCCGCAGTTGCTTTTTACCGCCTGCGCTCGCCTGCACGGACTACAAGGTCTGAGTGCATGATGGGAAATTATGTCCTCTCAGCATGAGCAGTGACAGCTGATTTGACCTGAGCGCTGACACTTAACTATCCCCCTTTCCTCCAAACACACACCTTAATTCATTATTTATTTCCTGCTTTATTTGGCTCCAGTCCACATTTTTCCTCTGCCCGGTTTTCGCGGCCTGGTATCCCAGACTATTTTCTTAATGTCAAAACAGGACGCTGTGGTCCCTTCCTCACAGTGAGTCAGGAGCAGTGTGTCTGCAGCAGGGCGTGGTTTGCTGGCAACGTCAGACACAAGTAACTCATGCGGCGACTCCAAAACATTCAACATGGCGGACACTAGTACCGAGAGGCTGTTTATTTCTGCTCTCGCCTCGGTTCTGAATAACCAACAAAGTATAAAAACGATCAAACCGCTCTGGTGTCCGCTCTACTGCTGGACATGTAGCGATGCTAACATGGCTTCCTTGTTGACAAATGGCTGTGCAGTGTTGCCTTTTTTGCGTCACGTCCAGCGTTTCTCTGATTGGTTAACATTACGCCTGTAAACCCCGCCCTTGAAATTGAAGGAACCAGAAACAGAAAAGAGTAGAGTTTTACCTGCCGCTCCTTTAGCCCAGGGACCTTTGGGCGTTCACCAGGAGCTTAACAGAATGCCACAGGACACCAAAACTTTTCCAAAAATGACTGAAGCCAATCTTCATAAGATGACTTTTTGTTGAGTTTAAAGTGACTTTGCATCAACCATTAGCTCTTTTATAAATATCTGCATAAATCACAATTTATAAATAAACTTATACTTTAGACCTGACCTTCTTCTCAAGCTGCTGCAGTAAAACACCGCTTTGACCTCAGGACCAGGACCAGACCAGGGCCAGGACCAGACCAGACCATAACCAGGACCAGACCAGACCAGGACCAGACCATAACCAGGACCAGACCAGGACCAGGACCAGACCAGGACCAGGACCAGACCAGACCATAACCAGGACCAGGACCAGATCAGGACCATACCATAACCAGGACCAGACCAGGACCAGGACCAGACCAGACCATAACCAGGACCAGACCAGACCAGGACCAGACCATAACCAGGACCAGACCAGACCAGGACCAGACCAGGACCAGGACCAGACCAGGGCCAGGACCAGACCAGACCATAACCAGGACCAGACCAGACCAGGACCAGACCATAACCAGGACCAGACCAGGACCAGGACCAGACCAGGACCAGGACTAGACCAGACCATAACCAGGACCAGACCAGACCAGGACCAGACCATAACCAGGACCAGACCAGGACCAGGACCAGACCAGACCATAACCAGGACCAGGACCAGATCAGGACCATACCATAACCAGGACCAGACCAGGACCAGGACCAGACCATAACCAGGACCAGACCAGGACCAGGAACAGACCAGGACAGATTATGACTGTGACACACTACACCTGGGTCTATAGCCAGTGCACCTGGTTTCTTTAGCTCTAGTTTCTGGTTTCTAACTCTCCACTGCTTTGGGACAACAAATCCTGACACAATAGTTTTCTGAAAATTGTGACTGACAGGTTTATGACCTTTGACCCGGGCCCAGGTCAGTTTATTTTTAACCTGACATTACCTGCGTATATTTTTAAACAGTTACCCTCTGGAAAGAAAGACAAGACCTTGACCTCTGATCAGAAAAGATCAGAGGAAGCTGTCTGAGAGTGAGGACACACACTGGAGGGGAACATTCAAAAAAAGGTTCACCCAAACAAACCAGCAGTGTTCTGAGAAGGTTCTCAGTCATCCAGGTCATCTTGAAGAAAAGGTTCAAGCTAAAGCATCTGAAATAACGCTTTTTTCTCTAGCTTTAACTGACCAATACAGATGTCAGCATCCTGCTAACTAATGAGATCAGGCAACACAAGCTTCAAACACTGATCAGAGAGAGACAAGAGGCAACACCCGGGTTTGTGGTTCAGTCAGTTCTCTCTCAAAGCTTTATGTTTAGAATAACACACTTTAAATACAGCGGCAGTGTCACCAACATGGTCTCGTGTGAGCTATACGTCAGAAAGTTCTCTAGTTAATGGTGCAGCTACCAATCCCAGAATACCTTCAGATCGTTTTTTCTAACCGTTGTATGCTGTACCATAAAGAGAAAGGCACGTGTTTCTAGTGCAACAGAGCAGCGTGTCCTTCCATAGAACATACCAATGCACACTGTTCTAAATGGGTACAGCTAAATACAACCCTTTAACTGGATCCAGAGGCAAGACATTTCTGCTTCAGATTTAAACTTTTAAACTAATTAACTCTTTAACCTGAAACTAACTCTGATAGTCGTTAGCTCTGAAAGGACAGTGTGACTCCTGAGAGTCGTTAAGGCTCAGGAGAGTCGTTAGTGACACTGTTTCATCAGGTGTTGTTCTGTTTAGGTTTCAGATCAGGGTGGAACACACGTGCCTCTGGCAGTGGTTTGTCCCTGGGTCAGGTTTAGGAAATAAAGGAAAAGGAGAATCGAAGTACAGCTTATGTTTCAAAGCTGAAACTAAAAGTGGGAGAATCCAGAGTAAACACAGAGCAGGTTGGAACCTGTTCTAGTGCATCCTGTCCCTGGAGAAGATTACAGCTTTGACCAAACATAAAAGGCCGGATAAAAGAGAAAAAAACTGAAACCAAAGGACAACAGTTTGTGTCTGAGGTTTCTGAGGAAAAGACAGCTTTACAAAAGAATCTGAAAAACAAGTGACAAAACAATGACTGTCCTTTGGTCTTGGGGCCATTAATGACCAGACGAAATCCCCTAAACGTGCGTCATGTCTGCATTTTAACCAGCTGGAACCGTAAATGCCAGTGACAGTGGGTTTGGAATGTCACTGGTTGTGAGTGGCAGGATGCAGTTATAACCAGATTTAAAAGGCCTTTAAGTGGTTTAACTCAGACTTTAACCTGTTTAAAATGGACTTAACATTATAGTGTTAAAATTAAACATTTTGTCTCCAATTCTTGAGACTTTATCAATTCTGAGATCAACTGGTAAGAGAGCTGAGGTTTATTAAACTATTGTTACAGAGAAGTGTAACATGGAATATTTTCAAAGTAACAATGTCAGTAACTGCTCGGTGTTGATTTTAAACCTGTGTATATTTGCACACGTTCTGACCTGGTACGGCCACATTCAGGTCGATAAATGCTAAACTATCCACAGTCACAGATGGACTGTCTCTGGACTGTCTTTCTTCCACTTGCAACAAAACCTCACAAAGACACTTGGAATGACTCGAGTTCTCGAAATAATCTCCACAACAGCCGTTTCCCTCCATTCCCTCTTCGTCATGACTTCACTCGGCCGTGACTTCCTCCATTTGGTCGAAAGTCTGAAATATCTCTAATCTCTGTTTCTCAAATGAACCAGCCGTTTCAGCGGAAAGTGTGACTGTTTCTGGGGAAATGGCTAGAATATAGACAAAAGGTGTTCAGGCAGTGCCCAGATCCCCAGCTCTTAGACCCAGAACAGAACCGAGAGCACAAAACAAACAAAAGACATGTAAAACCTTATTTAAAGTTTCAGACACAAGCTGCTGCAGAAGATGAATCTGTTTACTCGACTTTGGTGCAGGTTGGTTGTTAAAAGAGATTTTCTATCGACCCAGGATTTATTAAGGACTGAGACAAAGACCTGTGTCAGTGGGAGCTGTAGAAAGACTCCTGCGAGGACTTGGACTCAGGCTGAGGGCGAAACAAACTGCAAGGTCTCTGCGCTGTCCATAAAATACCTGGGTTCTAGTCCTGCTCAGGTTATTTGCCCAGTGTCTCCCTCTCTCCCTGTTTCAACAAAACAGAAAACAGAATAAATCTAAAAACAAGTGAAGGCAGAAGCTTTGGCTCAGTTTGTACGGATTCTAGAAAAACGACGACAGTGTGTGTTCTCAGCAGCTGTTTGTCTTTTAAACAGAGTCAGTGTGGTTCGGCTCTGGTTTCATGAATTAAAATCTTTATCGTCTCCTCTGAGAGTCCTCTTCAGGAAGAACTCAGCCAAACTCATCAAGAAAAAACAAGGCTTTTTTATATTTACGTAACTGTTTCCAAAAATCCCCACATTTACTTTAACCAACATAAGAAAACACGGGATATTCTATTCCATATTCTTCCTTTGGAATCCTTCCCTGAAAAAGGCACACAGCTGACAGTAACTGTTTCAATGCTGGGAATTTCTCATTTTCCAAAAAGTAAATCTAAAGATGTAGTTCTAAGAAGTATACCACCTCAACATTTCAGTTAAAGACATGTTTCATATTTCAGACAATTATCGCTGCTGCTTTTTAAGGAAATGTGTAACAGAGAAAGAAAAAAGTTCTGTAATTGTGTCAGCTGTAAATAAGGAAACACTGATTAAAAGTTAAACCACAAAAAGGTTCTCTTCAAATTTCGCCCACATTTCCTCTTTTATAGATTCCCCTTGTTTTGTAACCAGGAAGTCAGACAGGCTTTTATTGTTAATCTTATTTTTAGATGTGTGTCATATTGAGGCACAGCGTTGGCTTTGAGACTACACACAGCCTTCTCTGGACGAGGAAATGTCTTTTTATTTACATCTTTAAAGTAACAGCTCCGAGGCACAGACAGGTCTAAACTAGGCTGTGGAAATTGAAAAAACTTTTTTTCTTGGTTGGTTAATGCGCTGCTTCAGATCAACATGTTTCACACTGAGGCATTGATTCACCGGATCAATGCAGACTTGTTTTTTAAAAGCTTATTTGTATATTACCAATGGTATTTTACATTGGTTTGAGCTGAATCACTGTTTTACAGAATGTATTCCAGTAAAAGCCATTTAAGAAAAAGCATCTCGGTTTAAAAGGGGACCAAGAGAGACACACATTACATTATTCATCAGGTTTAATGGAATTTCCACAGTTTACCTTTGGTTTTAAAAGCATTTTCAAGGATTACTCTTTGGATTATTTCTGTTTCCAGCTCAGAGATGAGAGCGAAGAGGCTGAGTAACAGCTGCAGGCTCAGGGGCAGACCGGTCATTCTACAACCCCAAGGTTGGTGGTTAGAATCCCGCTCTCCCCGCTTCATAGTCGTTGTGTCCTCAGGTAAAACACCTAACCCTGCTTTCCTCCAGTGCCACAGCTCTGGTTAATGAAAGTGTGATGCAGAGGTCAGCTGCACAAAAGCACGACATAAATGCACAACATTTCCCAGTATCGAGCGTTAAATAAAGTTTAACATAAAGTTTGTATGAAACTGGTTGTGTTTGTCTTTCTGACTCAGTGGCAGCTGTGTTAACCTCACACCTACGCAGGACACACCTGTTGCACAGGTTAGAGCGCTGAAGTCGGAGATAAGGACGATCTTTAACGAGTCGTTCTGGTGCTGAAGTCGGAGACACGGGCGATCTTTAACGAGTCGTTCTGACGCTGAAGTCGGAGACACGGGCGATCTTTAACGAGTCGTTCTGACGCTGAAGTCGGAGATACGGGCGATCTTTAACGAGTCGTTCTGACGCTGAAGTCGGAGATAAGGACGATCTTTAACGAGTCGTTCTGGCGCTGAAGTCGGAGACACGGGCGATCTTTAACGAGTCGTTCTGACGCTGAAGTCAGAGATAAGGACGATCTTTAACGAGTCGTTCTGACGCTGAAGTCGGAGATAAGGACGATCTTTAACGAGTCGTTCTGACGCTGAAGTCGGAGACACGGGCGATCTTTAACGAGTCGTTCTGACGCTGAAGTCGGAGATAAGGACGATCTTTAACGAGTCGTTCTGACGCTGAAGTCGGAGATAAGGACGATCTTTAACGAGTCGTTCTGACGCTGAAGTCGGAGATAAGGACGATCTTTAACGAGTCGTTCTGACGCTGAAGTCGGAGATAAGGACGATCTTTAACGAGTCGTTCTGGCGCTGAAGTCAGAGATAAGGACGATCTTTAACGAGTCGTTCTGACGCTGAAGTCGGAGATAAGGACGATCTTTAACGAGTCGTTCTGGCGCTGAAGTCGGAGACACGGGCGATCTTTAACGAGTCGTTCTGGCGCTGAAGTTGGAGATAAGGACGATCTTTAACGAGTCGTTCTGGCGCTGAAGTCGGAGACACGGGCGATCTTTAACGAGTCGTTCTGGCGCTGAAGTCGGAGATAAGGACGATCTTTAACGAGTCGTTCTGGCGCTGAAGTCGGAGATAAGGACGATCTTTAACGAGTCGTTCTGGCGCTGAAGTCGGAGATAAGGACGATCTTTAACGAGTCGTTCTGGCGCTGAAGTCGGAGATACAGCTCTAAACTCCAGTTTGGTGGAACTGAGTCAACTCAGAGCGCAGACATTTTTAACCCGAGGCCTCCGGGTGAAAGACTATTCAAGGTAAAGCATCTTGTTCCTTTAAACAAGTTTTGACAAGTTTTCTCTCAGTGTGTCTTTCATAACAGCTCAAGATCATTTATAACATTTACATTATCATCATTATTATTTTTTTATTACAATGCTAAATATTTTTTTTCCAAATGTCACATAGTTTGGTGGGTCTTTTTGAAAGTCACTGTGATGACGATGGCACTTATAAAAACACATAAGAGTCATTCTTACTGTGAACAACTGTTCATCACCTTTGGGTTGGTTTTGTCACAGGCCACAGTGACACAGTGTGTCTACTTAAGTCCACGTAATGCCTATTCCTATTCTTTGTGCGACTAAAGCAGCTTTGAGTGGTTTTGAAAAGCCCTTACAAAACTAATGTGTTATTGTTATTATTATGATGTAGTCAGGCCCAGTTCAAACCAGTCCGACTGCACATTTATAAAAACACATTCAACAACGACAGGACATGCCCTTTCACCAGAGTCACTGTTTGAGCAGTCATTTCTCTCTTTTGGATTAGTTTGGTCATGAACTACATTTACATTGTGCTATAGCCGTCTGCAGATGATGTGGCGTTTCAGCTGCTCTGGAGCTAAACCCACTGGAACATGATAGGACTTCAGTTGGAACAGGGTTTAGGGTCTGGCACGTCTCAGCAGCTCCACTCTGCACACACCTCACACTTCTGCGAGTGCTGCAGGAAACACTACTGCCTTATTCCCATCTTTCCAAGTCCTGCTCCTGTTTAATGCAGAGGAGACAGAGTTGTTTTTTGTGCCTCTCTGTTCAATGACAGTTGACTACAACATTCTTAAAAACTGGTTTTTCAAAATAAGATTGTGACAGATCTCATTGGCTGTGCACATTTAATGAGGCATAAAAAGCACAGAACCTCTAGAATAAAAGCCAGAGGGCTGCTCCATAAAACAAGCTAAACCCACTCAAATCTGGCTCATTTCTGATCCCCCTGGAAACTTCTGCTGCAGCTGAGTCCAGACCTGGTCTCGGGCCAGGTTTAGCGCTGTGTGCTCTGACTGAGACTGCTTGCCTCAGGTTATCTTCATGTACCTGGGGTTTTTCCTTTTGGCTGCAGGACATCTGGGTCTCCTGGGGCCATTTGAATACTTCGCACTGCTTTGGAAACTTCCACTGACCCAGATGCTTTTTATAGTCGCCATGTTTCGAGTTCCTTCAGACAGAAAGAACTTCCCAGAGGCTGTTTCTGAGGAACAGAAAATAAACTGCTCTTGTTTCGCTTTTCTTTGTTCTCAGCACAGTATTTATGAATCTGAATAAGCCTAGTAGTTGCACTGCTTTAGAGTCTAATGTCTGACTCGTTCATCGTGTGGATCTTAGTTCTCTAACTCTGACAAACTCTATAACTCTATCAGCACTCCCACAGCGTCCCAAAATACTCCAAGATCAAAACATTCCAAATGACTTGGGCGAGTGTGTTGTCATATTCAGTATTGGTATAATTCAAAATTATATTTAATGATTTAAATTAAAACCCTTTATCCACCGCTCGACCAGTTCAACAGCTTTCTCCAATCTCCAACACATTTCAACACTGGCAACTCTCACCAGACTTATGTAAGCCTCGGTCTTCAGGTGTATCCCAGCATGCCGTCTGTCTGCAGGTGTGCAGTGGATAGAACACATCTGTGCATGAGAGTAGAGTTCTGACACCTGGAGGCTGTACACGGGTGATAAAAGTCTTTAACCCTGAAGAACTAACATCGAGCAAACCTCAGCATTTCCAGTTGGCATTTGCTGTTTAACCCTTTTTATGTTTTCAAAAAGCGCCTGGTCACTAGACCTTTAACCTTTAACCCTGGGCAGCATTTAACCTTCCAGCAAACATTCAACAATTTCAGGAACTGGCCTCATTGTCCACAAGCAATGGCTTTAGCTGCTGCCACTTCCATAATTAATGTGCAACAGCACTTTGAGAGCGAGCTGCCAGAAGAAAGGCCTCACCTGCTAAATCTATAACAATGGCCTCTTTGATTTTTTAAGACAAGCTGTTAGAACCGCGTCAGTGGTTTCCCCTCCTCCCTGACAACAACACACCTCTGTTCCAATAATCATTTACCACAGAGAAACTTATTTACACACACACCAGCGCTAGTTCTTATTAACTCTTTCATTTTCAGTAAATGTTCATTCTTTTTGCGAAGCCGGCACTAGTTTGCACCATTTATAACACTCTTAATCAACAAATTATCTTAACAATAAAACACACCCCACATGAGTTTGTGTTGTACCTGAACACCTCCAAAGACCCGAGACAGATCTGAGCAGATTCTGGTAATAAGATGTCAGTCAGGATTTAAGGACATTAAAGACAATAAAGAGCGCTCAGAGCTTTACTGAGAGCAGCTGGAGTCACTGTTAGAGGGGATTATTACATGACTGTTACACACTGGACCCCTGACCCAGACCCTGACCCCTGACCCTGACCCTGACCCAGACCCTGACCCCTGACCCTGACCCCTGACCCAGACCCTGACCCTGACCCTGACCCTGACCCAGACCCTGACCCAGACCCTGACCCTGACCCCTGACCCTGACCCCTGACCCAGACCCTGACCCCTGACCCTGACCCTGACCCCTGACCCAGACAATGACCCTGTCCCAGACCTAAGACCCCTGACCCTGACCCCTGACCTTGACCCCAGACCCCTGACCTTGACCCCAGACCCTGACCCAGACCCTGACCCTGACCCAGACCCCTGACCCTAACCCCTGACCCAGACCCCTGACCCATACAATGACCCTGTCCCAGACCCCTAACCCAGACCTAAGACCCCTGACCCTGACCCCTGACCTTGACCCCAGACCCTGACCCTGACCCAGACCCAGACCCTGACCCTGACCCAGACCCTGACCCTGACCCCTGACCCAGACCCTGACCCTGACCCAGACCCCTGACCCCAGAGCTGTTTTCTGACTTTCTGCTTCGTTACAAAGCAGGAAGTCAAAGAGGTCTTCCTGCAGTAGAAGGTCAGGGGTCAGAGAGGTCATCCTGCTGAGGCCAGCGATGGAAAAGTACTGTATCACCTCAGACTTTTCCGACACATTCCAAAATAAAATCAGCTCGAGTGAACGCCTCGGGGCAGAAATAATTATACACTTTTATAAATGCATCCACACATATTTTTATTTAACCCTAAAGACTGGACTGAATACTTTCACACTTTTTGTTTGGCTCTACTTCCCTTTAGTTAATATTATCTAACAATAAACATGACATGTGACCTTTAATGGCCTTTGATGACCTTTAAGGACCTTTGAAGTGTGGTTGGTGTTTGTGAACAGCACAAATGAAGTGAGTTCAAGGAGAAACATGGATTTGTTGTGTTTCAGTTCTGAGTGAAACTTCTCTAAAACTTCAGACAAGGTTGAGATGGTTTGAAGCCCTTTTCTCAGAGTGCGTTCAAGGCACTGTGTAAAGGTCCTGTAAAGAAAACAGAGGCCTGAGGAAAGACAGGGTTTCTTCTCGAGGCTGAGGGGGATTTCTTTCAACACAGAGAGATGTTTTGTAGAAACCTGAACCAGAGAAAAGGAATTTAAAACACGTAACTACTTCAATGTCCAGCTCAGGTCTAGCTCTTTCCTTGGACTCTAAAGACAAAATAAATGCACAAATGCTGACCCCAGACAGCAAAAGGTCATGAGAGAGCTTTTTCTTTTGTGAATCTTAAAGTGAGTTTTATGCATAAACCTATTCTATTTGAATGAAGCTATTGAGAATAGTTCATTTAAAACATAAAGAACAAAACATTTTTAAGTATTCTTAAGAAAACTCTTTGTCCTAAAGCTTCGACAGGTTCACTGACAGATGGAGAAAAAGGGAAGTAGCTTTACCTGTAGAGTTTATAAAGCAGAGTGTAGCTTGTGTTATTACAGCAGTTATAACACTACTGTGCTGGACCTGCTTCAGTAAACCTGTAGATAATTGAAACTGTATTATCTGCCAATTCTTTGTTCTATTCCAGTCAGCTAAATGTACGACTCAATAAATAACTCAGGGAGGGGGCGCTGAGCGGGCTCCGAGCGGGCCCCGAGCGGGCCCCGAGCGAGCGCCGAGCGGGCTCTGAGCGGGCCCCGAGCGGGCTCAGAGCGAGCGCTGAGCGGGCCCCGAGCGGGCTCCGAGCGGGCCCCGAGCGGGCTCTGAGCGGGCCCCGAGCGAGTGCTGAGCGGGCTCAGAGCGAGTGCTGAGCGGGCTCAGAGCGGGCCCCTCAGAGCGGGCTCTGAGCGGGCCCCGAGCGAGCTCAGAGCGAGCGCTGAGCGGGCCCCGAGCGGGCTCCGAGCGGGCCCCGAGCGGGCTCTGAGCGGGCCCCGAGCGAGTGCTGAGCGGGCTCTGAGCGGGCCCCTCAGAGCGGGCTCTGAGCGGGCCCCGAGCGAGTGCTGAGCGGGCTCTGAGCGGGCCCCTCAGAGCGGGCTCTGAGCGGGCCCCGAGCGAGCGCTGAGCGGGCGGATAAGGTTCAAGGCCCCGAGTCTTTGGGCCACGAGTCGTAGTCACAAGCTTCTATTTATAGCAGCTTCAGTGTGAGTCGAGTCCGAGTCACTGTGACTCAAGCTCAGGATTCACTCTCAATGTTTAGCTTCATTTTTAATGGACTTCTGAAAAAAATGTCTCTTTAGCAGCAACAGTGCTCTTAAGTCTACCTCTCCAAAGTTAGGATAAAGTGGACTTAATGTCTCGTTTAATAATCTGAAAAGACAAACAACGGACTAACTTTTCTCGTATGACTTCCTGAGATCACGACGACTATATTTAAACACAGGGCCCACCGTCTCCAAACTAAAAAACAGAACAGACCTGAGGACGGAAAACGCTCTGAAGACATGGTCGTCACTAAAAACAAGATTCTTGTACGTGTTAAATAATTTGGTGAAAAGATATTATGAGAGGAAGATGGAGGAAATATCTGCTGAAATGAAGGAGAACAAGACAGCGGTGCACAAACAGCATATTGCTCAAATCAAGGAAACTGAATATCACAAAAGAAAAAAATAAATTTCATTTTCAATCCGCTGACCTCTGACCTTACATGTGACACACATCTGACCGAATGGACAGCACAGATGTCACATTTTTAGTTTCATCAGTGTTTTCCTTGTTCCAGTCACGCTCACCTGCTTCTGAAAATGTTTTCAGAGAAAATGTTTCACAAGACTTTGAAAGTTCTTTTCACAGTTCTTCATTTTGAAGGTGTCTCTTCAGGAGAGACTTCTGGAGTTCTGGAACAATCTGCCAATGGCTCCAAGTTTCAGAAAATGTGCTTTAGTGATTATAAAAAACAGAATTTTTATAATCTGTTTCTGAAGTTTGTCCCAGAGGGTTCTAATAAACTCTGTCCTCTGAGAGACAGGACGTGTAGAGGCCTGAGGACAGGACCCTGGTCCTGGTCAGGACTCGAGCACTTCTGTTTGTCCTGCAGCTGAGTCCAGAGCACGACAGGAGTCTGACCTGCTGGAGATAAAAGCATGGATAAGGCTCTCGAAGTCTGCTTTAGACACATTACCCTTGACTCTGTTCAAGTTCGTCTGAGTCCATTATTACCCCAGAGTTCTGACCTGATTTTGCAGTGTTGTTCCAGCTGCAACACTGTGACCCAGAGTCACCTGCAGAGGTGTGCTAGAGCCAGCTGAAACTATCCCCTAATTATAAACTGTTCTGGTGAATAAGACTGACTGTGCATTTCTGAGTCTAATTTAAACCAAAGCCAAAGTCCCCTAAGGCTCAGGAATGTTTGGGGTTGTTTGTGTGAGAGTGAGTCAGTGCCCAAGCACAGAGACCTTTAGTCAGTTTTTTCACAGGAGCCTCCATCATTGGAAAAGTCTGTTATCTCTGTACCTCCAAGGTCCTTCACCTCCGGGGGGCCCCTCCACCTCCGGGGGGGCCCCTTCACCTGGGTCCTTCACCTCCAGGGGGCCCCTCCACCTGGGTCCTTCACCTCCGGGGGGCCCCTCCACCTGGGTCCTTCACCTCCAGGGGGCCCCTCCACCTGGGTCCTTCACCTCCGGGGGGCCCCTCCACCTGGGTCCTTCACCTCCAGGGGGCCCCTTCACCTGGGTCCTTCACCTCCGGGGGGCCCCTCCACCTGGGTCCTTCACCTCCGGGGGGCCCCTCCACCTCCGGGGCCTTTCACCTCCAAGGTCCTTCACCTCCGGGGGGCCCCTTCACCTCCGGGGGGGCCCCTTCACCTGGGTCCTTCACCTCCAGGGGGCCCCTCCACCTGGGTCCTTCACCTCCGGGGGGCCCCTCCACCTGGGTCCTTCACCTCCGGGGGGCCCCTCCACCTCCGGGGCCTTTCACCTCCAAGGTCCTTCACCTCCGGGGGGCCCCTTCACCTGGGTCCTTCACCTCCAGGGGGCCCCTTCACCTCCGGGGGGGCCCCTTCACCTGGGTCCTTCACCTCCAGGGGGCCCCTTCACCTCCGGGGGGCCCCTTCACCTGGGTCCTTCACCTCCAGGGGGCCCCTTCACCTCCGGGGGGGCCCCTTCACCTGGGTCCTTCACCTCCAGGGGGCCCCTTCACCTGGGTCCTTCACCTCCAGGGGGCCCCTTCACCTCCGGGGGGCCCCTTCACCTGGGTCCTTCACCTCCTGGGTGCCCCTTCACCTCCGGGGCCTTTCACCTCCGGGGCCTTTCACCTCCAAGGTCCTTCACCTCCGGGGGGGCCCCTTCATCTGGGTCCTTCACCTCCGGGGCCCCTCCTCCTCCAGGGGCCTTCACCTCCGGGCCCCTCCACCTCCGAGGCCCCTCTACCTCCGAGGCCCCTCCACCTGATGCTGTGTCTCTGGCTTCAGCAGGACAGTCCAGAGCACCAGTTTCAACATAAAATCAGATCAAATATGGATTTAGGAGATTTGTAAAACCATTGTGTTTGTGAACTGGGTTTGTACAAGTTCATTCATATTCTACCTCTCAGACCCGTTAGGGCTCGCGGGGGTTTGTACAAATATAGCCCGACTCTGCTTTGAATAGATTTGCCTCTGAACGGCACATGCAGCGGCGCGTAACATATTTATTTAGACTTTATAGGTATGAGCTCTAAATAAGTTTGTGTGTACGTTTACACAAATCTATTCAAACCGAGCCGGGTCATTTGTGATCGATGTTGAGTCTCACATTTACATTTACTGTGTGTGCTCGGCCTCGGACAAGGACAGGGCTTTGTTCTGTTGTCGTCAGTGGCTTCAGTTCGGACTCCGAAGGAAATACACAGGAACATAATAAGACCACATTTCAACAATAAATACGGAAAGGAAATAAAGAAAGTGTTTTGAGCTCCTCTGTTTATGATTATGACATATCAGTATCAACACAGAACCTGTGGAACAGACCGAGTGTTTGCTTTGAAAAGTAAAAAGTACTTGAGAGTTTATAATTTTATATCATTGCAGTGAACGCTGGAGGAGTCTCACACACTCCCAGGACAGACTCGGTCTGTGACACGTTATGTCTCCGTCGAGTTCTGTCTTCATGTTTGGATTAAGATGAAGGACATGACCT
This sequence comes from Neodontobutis hainanensis, assembly GCA_024349245.1. NCBI lineage: Eukaryota > Metazoa > Chordata > Actinopteri > Gobiiformes > Odontobutidae > Neodontobutis > Neodontobutis hainanensis. The sequence continues at coordinate 147,543 of JALDNG010000217.1, forward strand.
GAAGAGAACAAGGAGCAGCCTGTAACTATAAACATAAGAAATGATAAATGATTATAACAGGTTTTAATGAATGATCAAATAAATAAAATAAACTGGTCAGGAGCTGGAAAACATTCAAAAGTTTATGTCTTTTTTAAAATTATATTATAAACTTGTCTGTGAAGGTTCTCATTCATCCAGGACATTTAGAAAAAAGGTCTCTGAGAGATGCTTTTACTTAAACCTTTTTTTATATTATAAACTGTTTTTCTGTTGAAAAGTGACCATTAAATCCAATGACATTTTCCCATGATTCCCTGCAGCTGGGACCGACAGAAATAAAGCCTCATAAACTCGGAGAGAAACTGTATTTGGAAACAGCACCGCATCAAACCATCAGATATAAATGTTTTATTACATTAAAAAACTGCAAACTGCAGAAGATGTCCTTTATTCATGAAGACAAAGGTGGACAGACAGGTGAGTGGCTCCCTCTGGTGGAACAAAGGAGAATGTACATTTAACAGATTCTCAGAGGCTTCTGCCAAATAGACAAAAGATTATTTCAACTGAAAAGACTCATATATTTACAGAGAAAATACTATTTTCCATTGAAATGTTAAATATAACACTTAGTACATATCATTTTGAAGAATATATATTTGTTATATTTTTATTCTTGACCCACAAGCACTCACAGTCATTCATGCAGTATATTTAAAGTTTCTGGATGATCTGTAGTGAGAGGTTTGCTCTGAGAAGACGAATGACAGAAAACATGTGTGAACGTCCAGAGGAGGGTCAAAGGAGGCCAAGAGGAAGAGCAAAGAGGATGTAGTGAAGGAGACATGATGAGGAGCCAGGGGACAGGGCCCACACCAAAGGAAAAGAAGGTTGATGCAGTTTATAAAGCATCAGACAGGTTTAAGAGAAAAACTATAGGTGAGCTCCATCTAGTGGTTTTATGACAGTATTACAACAACACAAGTTTTTTCACTGCAGGTAATTCATAACAGCGCCACCAGCTGGTGAAAATAATGGACTGTCTTTGTGATGTTAGCTGCAGTTCCCTGTTCGTCCAGCAGGGGTCACAACGCTCTCATTTTTCAGAAGCAAAACAAAAGTTTAAAAAAAAGTGTAGAATCACAGAAGTTGTCTCGAGCGCGTGTGGATTTGTTGTCTTCGCGTTTCTCCAAAGAAATCCTGCTAAATCCACGTTTTTCCTCTGGATTTCACTTTAAAACGCGGTAAAACTAAACTAACTCTCGCGGTGCTCTACCTGTGCGCGAGCGTTCAGGTAGGAATGGCCGTGCCCGCGAGGCTTCAGCAGGTACGCGCGCAAACGACACACCTTACGCACTGTACGTAAGACAACGGGACACCTTTGGCTTCTTTACCTCCGTCTGAGAGAAGAACCGGGGACACCGACCTTTCCCTCGGACTCTACCCGCCTCTGCTGCACTCCGGAGCGGACTCCTCTGCTGCGAGCTCCCGCTGAAACCATGGAGGAGAAAACGGACTTTCCCAAAGAGCTGCTCGGTGAGTGGACGGTCAGAGCTGGCTGTGGGGGTCTGGAATCCCTCTATGAGAGAGATAAAACAGAAATAATCACTTTAAAGACGGAAATGAAGAGAACCGTGAAGAGTCTCTGACGTTAAAAGTTAATAGAAGTCGTTGTTGAAGTGTTACAAGTGTTGAAAATGTTATTAAATGAATATAAACGTAGCTTTAAGCCGCTTTTAGCCCGAAGCCACGCCCACTGACTGACTCCAGAGACGAATACAGGGATTTACAAGAAGTGAGGAAGTGAAGGAAAAACAAGGAAAGAGTTTGGAAGAAAGTTCCTGTTACTCAGTGAGGTCATTAAGTAACACACTGTTGCCAGTAGGTCATCAATCTCCATAAAGTAATGGCTTTTGCTTTGATTATGTCCCAGACCGAGTCTAGAACCGGTCCAGAGTCTGGTCCTGGGGCCAATCGTGGACCAGGGCCCCCAGCTTCAGATAAATGTACTGTTTATGGCCCCGAGAGCAGGTTCAAATCCAACTAAAACCTGTTCAAATCCAACTAAAACCTGTTCAAATCCAACTAAAACCTGTTCAGATCCAACTAAAACCTGTTCAAATCCAACTAAAACCTGTTCAGATCCAACTAAAACCAGTTCAGATCCAACTAAAGCCTGTTCAAATCCAACTAAAACCTGTTCAGATCCAAATAAAACCTGTTCAGATCCAACTAAAACCAGTTCAAATCCAACTAAAACCTGTTCAAATCCAACTAAAACCTGTTCAGATCCAACTAAAACCAGTTCAGATCCAACTAAAGCCTGTTCAAATCCAACTAAAACCTGTTCAGATCCAAATAAAACCTGTTCAGATCCAACTAAAACCAGTTCAAATCCAACTAAAACCTGTTCAAATCCAACTAAAACCTGTTCAAATCCAACTAAAACCTGTTCAAATCCAACTAAAACCTGTTCAGATCCAACTAAAACCAGTTCAGATCCAACTAAAGCCTGTTCAAATCCAACTAAAACCTGTTCAGATCCAAATAAAACCTGTTCAGATCCAACTAAAACCAGTTCAAATCCAACTAAAACCTGCTCAAATCCAACTAAAACCTGTTCAAATCCAACTAAAACCTGTTCAGATCCAACTAAAACCAGTTCAGATCCAACTAAAGCCTGTTCAAATCCAACTAAAACCTGTTCAAAACCAACTAAAACCTGTTCAAAACCAACTAAAACCAGTTCAGATCCAACTAAAACCTGTTCAGATCCAACTAAAACCAGTTCAGATCCAACTAAAACCTGTTCAGATCCATCTAAAACCTGTTCAATTCCAACTAAAACCTGTTCAAAACCAACTAAAACCTGTTCAGATCCAACTAAAACCTGTTCAGATCCAACTAAAACCTGTTCAGATCCAACTAAAACATGTTCAGATCCAACTAAAACCAGTTCAAAACCAACTAAAACCTGTTCAGATCCAACTAAAACCTGTTCAGATCCAACTGAAACCTGTTCAGATCCAACTAAAACCAGTTCAGATCCAACTAAAACCTGTTCAGATCCAACTAAAACTTGTTGAAATCCAACTAAAACCAGTTCAAAACCAACTAAAACCAGTTCAGATCCAACTAAAACATGTTTAAATCTGTACACTCTCTTAAACTGTACGAGTGGATTTAGTTAGTATTTATCACTAATACAACACACACAGGAACAAAGCAGCTTTTATTGCAGTGACCTTTAGTAAAGTGAAGAGCTACTTCCTTTATTTTATTTTTATATTTAAACATATGTATATTGTCAGATTCAGTAATAAAAGTAGTTTAACCTGCTTTAAGAACACACAGTGTTCGTTCATCTGAAATATTCAGATTAACCTCCAGGTCGACTTAACGTTCAGCTCCCTGATTGTCTTTGTGGAGAAATACACAAGTTTAAAACAGTCCTTATTCTAAAAGTCATTAAAAATACACACGTTTAAAACAGTCCTTATTCTAAAAGTCATTAAAAATACACAAGTTTAAAACAGTCCTTATTCTAAAAGTCATTAAAAATACACACGTTTAAAACGGTCCTTATTATAAAAGTCATTAAAAATACACAAGTTTAAAACAGTCCTTATTATAAAAGTCATTAAAAATACACAAGTTTAAAACAGTCCTTATTCTAAAAGTCATTAAAAATACACACGTTTAAAACAGTCCTTATTATAAAAGTCATTAAAAATACACACGTTTAAAACAGTCCTTATTATAAAAGTCATTAAAAATACACAAGTTTAAAACAGTCCTTATTATAAAAGTCATTAAAAATACACAAGTTTAAAACAGTCCTTATTCTAAAAGTCATTAAAAATACACAAGTTTAAAACAGTCCTTATTCTAAAAGTCATTAAAAATACACACGTTTAAAACGGTCCTTATTATAAAAGTCATTAAAAATACACAAGTTTAAAACAGTCCTTATTATAAAAGTCATTAAAAATACACAAGTTTAAAACAGTCCTTATTATAAAAGTCATTAAAAATACACAAGTTTAAAACAGTCCTTATTCTAAAAGTCATTAAAAATACACACGTTTAAAACAGTCCTTATTCTAAAAGTCATTAAAAATACACAAGTTTAAAACAGTCCTTATTATAAAAGTCATTAAAAATACACAAGTTTAAAACAGTCCTTATTCTAAAAGTCATTAAAAATACACAAGTTTAAAACGGTCCTTATTATAAAAGTCATTAAAAATACACAAGTTTAAAACAGTCCTTATTATAAAAGTCATTAAAAATACACAAGTTTAAAACAGTCCTTATTATAAAAGTCATTAAAAATACACAAGTTTAAAACAGTCCTTATTATAAAAGTCATTAAAAATACACAAGTTTAAAACAGTCCTTATTATAAAAGTCATTAAAAATACACAAGTTTAAAACAGTCCTTATTCTAAAAGTCATTAAAAATACACAAGTTTAAAACAGTCCTTATTCTAAAAGTCATTAAAAATACACACGTTTAAAACAGTCCTTATTCTAAAAGTCATTAAAAATACACAAGTTTAAAACAGTCCTTATTCTAAAAGTCATTAAAAATACACACGTTTAAAACGGTCCTTATTATAAAAGTCATTAAAAATACACAAGTTTAAAACAGTCCTTATTATAAAAGTCATTAAAAATACACACGTTTAAAACGGTCCTTATTCTAAAAGTCATTAAAAATACACACGTTTAAAACAGTCCTTATTATAAAAGTCATTAAAAATACACAAGTTTAAAACAGTCCTTATTATAAAAGTCATTAAAAATACACAAGTTTAAAACAGTCCTTATTATAAAAGTCATTAAAAATACACAAGTTTAAAACAGTCCTTATTCTAAAAGTCATTAAAAATACACAAGTTTAAAACAGTCCTTATTCTAAAAGTCATTAAAAATACACACGTTTAATACAGTCCTTATTATAAAAGTCATTAAAATGGTAATAAAATAAATACACACACTTATACACGCTGCAGGTATTATTACAGATGCAACTTAAAGTTGGACACAGAGTTAAAGCAAAAGCATCTGGACTTTATCCTTTTCTTTAAGACGACCTGGATGAACGAGAACCTTCACAGACTTGGACACAGGGTTGTTATAACGGTTCAATAACGCAGTACGTAAGACAATATCCAATACAGTTCCTCCAAAAACAGGAGCTTGAAATTATTTGTGAAAAAGAATAGCTTTGTGCAAAAATAATCACAAAATGCACTGAAGAGGAAGAGAACGTCTTTTGAAATAATCCGAATAACAATATTACGGCCGATAACAGTTTTACGTTTATTTGTTTGGATCCACGTTAGCTTTGATTACGTCATAAACACGGCCTGTAATGTAGTAACTGCTGAATTTCCTCTGCCACTTTCCTTTTATTGCTTCGGACAATCATTTTCATGACACACTTTAGTCAGACTCAGACAGGTTTATTTACTCAACCATAAAAGTCTCTCGGTTTATGCATTTCTGTTCTTTTACATGATTTCTCAGTTTTATCTCAAGGACGTCTCGTGTGTCCTTCTCCGGTCCTCACAGGCCTTTTCTTAATCTTGTTCCTGTTTATCTCGACTCTGAAGTGTGACTCTGCAGACGTCTTTAGTCTCATGCATGTTGTCTCTACATTTCCTCGTCTGAGACTGGATTCTTCTGTGGGAGGGAGCTGGCTGGCTGTGATTTTTCTTTTTTTTTCGTGGCCCGAGGGAAAGGCTTGTTACCTGAGCTAAACAAATGCACAAATGTTAATCATAAATTTTAATTTCCTCTAAGATACTACGATGAACTTTAGACAGTGTTTGGGTGTATTCCTGGTTGCTTTTGCAGCATAGTTCTTTAATTATAATAATAATCTCTGAGTTCCGTCTGTAGAGATCCTGTAAATATCACTCTTATCTTTGCTGCACTGTTCTCTATTGTTTTTTTTGAGCCGTTTTGATGTAAATAAGAGGTATTTTGCAAAAGAATAACCCTTTTCCTGCTTTAGTTATTGACATCAGTTTCGACCAATCGGAATGCTCCTTTTTCCTGAAGCGAGCTGTGATTGGCCAAACTCATCATCGTTCTCATCATTTTAAAGCCGAGGTCGTCTTAAGGTCTCATTTTTCCAGATGCTTATGTTGATAAGATGTTATTGGTGATAATAATATGTCTGTGACGGGATAAAAATAGCTCCATGTGAACTTCTCAGTGAGACTTTAACTCCACATAATTATCCTCGTCAGCGTGACTCAGGCTGAACCAGTCCCACTCAGTCTGTACGTCCTGTTAACGTTTGTCCTTGTCCCGTTACAGAGAGCGTGCGGGAGGCGGTCGGTCGAGGCGTGAAGATCGTTCTGAAACTCAGGGTTCAGCTGGAGGTCAGAGACAAAGTGGAAAACCGAGTCCTGGTGAGTCCTGGATCTATTCATGGGTCCTGGTCCTGGTCTGGTCTGGTCCTGGTTCTATTCATGGGTCCTGGTCTGGTCTGGTCCTGGTTCTATTCATGGGTCCTGGTCCTGGTCTGGTCCTGGTTCTATTCATGGGTCCTGGTCCTGGTCTGGTCCTGGATCTATTCATGGGTCCTAGTCCTGGTCTGGTCTGGTCCTGGTTCTATTCATGGGTCCTGGTCCTGGTCTGGTCCTGGATCTATTCATGGGTCCTGGTCCTGGTCTGGTCTGGTCCTGGATCTATTCATGGGTCCTGGTCCTGGTCTGGTCTGGTCCTGGATCTATTCATGGGTCCTGGTCCTGGTCTGGTCTGGTCCTGGATCTATTCATGGGTCCTGGTCCTGGTCTGGTCTGGTCCTGGATCTAGTCATGGGTCCTGGTCCTGGGTCTGGTCTGGTCCTGGTTCTAGTCATGGGTCCTGGTCCTGGGTCTGGTCTGGTCCTGGTCTGGTCCTGACTAAGACTTGGTTTAACCTGGTCTAACCCAGGTTAACCAGGACTAAGTTTAGGAACAAAATCCATCTTTAGACCAGATTAGGCATTGGGTTTAGTTTTTGGGGTTTGGGGTTTATATTAAAACATCGGTTATTATAAAGTGCCTGTCTCTGTAGAGGTCCTCAGTAAACCTGGTTCTCAGCAGATTCAGGTCCTGTCACACGAGCCTCTGGGACAGACTCAGACCAGTCCAGGCTGATTTTGTGATTGTCCTGGAGCTCGGCCTGTGTCTGTTCTTCTCTAACGTCTGTGAAAGCTCAGGGCAGACTGCTGCAGGAGACAGTTTCTTTCGCCGTCTCGTTCTACAGTTACACTCTCACGGCTCATTTGCATAAATCTACAGGTCGTTAACACAAACACGACTCGAACATTCCTCTGTTTCTGTCGGAGGAAGACTTCCTGGTGACGAGGAGGAAGAGGAGGAAGAGGCATGGTAGAAAACTGGCTTCAGGGAAAAACTGCAGCAGCACAATGGACTGGACTGAAGCCAAAAAGGAAGGAGCAAAACCAGGACTAAAACTAGGACTAAACCTGGACTTAACAGGACCAAATCTTGGCTCAATGTCAGGGCCAAATCTGGACAAAACCAGGACTAGAAGTGGGATTAACGTCTTGGCTAAACATGCTCTGAACCTGGATTTAACCTCGACAAAACCAGGTTTAGTCTTGGTTTTGAATCTTTATCTAAAACCTGTTCAAATCCAACTAAAATCTGTTTAAAACCAACTTTGACCTGATCAAAACCAACTGAAAGCTACATTTCGAGCAGGTTTTGTGTTGTTTTGTGGGTCTGTCCAGCACCTGCTGAGTACAAACTGCACACATTTTCTGGATTACATTCTGGCCAAAGACAATCAAAAACCTGTTTCTGAACCTGGCCCCAGTTTTAGTCCCTCTCCTCTCGCCATGTTATCTGTTAAACTGTCTGCAGCTGAAAATAGTCCGGTCTGAGTGGTCGAGAGGGTGAAGAGAATGTGTTGCACGTGTTTGTGATAAAGCTCAGAGAAAAAAGTGTGAGTTCAACACAAACAGTCATGTTCTCCTCTGCTCTGCTCTGTCTCGACATAAATACATCTGTTCGAAAACTACTGGACACAGGCTTTTCTCCTAAATTCATTAATTTAGTGACTGATGTCAGCTGTGTCTGTGAGGTCTGTGTCTGTGAGGTCTGTGTCTGTGAGGTCTGTGAGGTCTGTGAGGTCTGTGAGGTCTGTGTCTGTGAGGTCTGTGAGGTCTGTGAGGTCTGTGTCTGTGAGGTCTGTGAGGTCTGTGAGGTCTGTGTCTGTGAGGTCTGTGTCTGTGAGGTCTGTGAGGTCTGTGTCTGTGAGGTCTGTGTCTGTGAGGTCTGTGTCTGTGAGGTCTGTGTCTGTGAGGTCTGTGTCTGTGAGGTCTGTGTCTGTGAGGTCTGTGAGGTCTGTGTCTGTGAGGTCTGTGAGGTCTGTGTCTGTGAGGTCTGTGTCTGTGAGGTCTGTGTCTGTGAGGTCTGTGAGGTCTGTGTCTGTGAGGTCTGTGAGGTCTGTGAGGTCTGTGTCTGTGAGGTCTGTGTCTGTGAGGTCTGTGTCTGTGAGGTCTGTGTCTGTGAGGTCTGTGAGGTCTGTGAGGTCTGTGTCTGTGAGGTCTGTGAGGTCTGTGTCTGTGAGGTCTGTGAGGTCTGTGTCTGTGAGGTCTGTGAGGTCTGTGTCTGTGAGGTCTGTGAGGTCTGTGTCTGTGAGGTCTGTGTCTGTGAGGTCTGTGAGGTCTGTGTCTGTGAGGTCTGTGTCTGTGAGGTCTGTGTCTGTGAGGTCTGTGAGGTCTGTGTCTGTGAGGTCTGTGTCTGTGAGCTCTGTGAGGTCTGTGAGGTCTGTGAGGTCTGTGAGGTCTGTGAGGTCTGTGAGGTCTGTGAGGTCTGTGAGGTCTGTGAGGTCTGTGAGGTCTGTGAGGTCTGTGAGGTCTGTGTCTGTGAGGTCTGTGTCTGTGAGGTCTGTGAGGTCTGTGAGGTCTGTGAGGTCTGTGAGGTCTGTGTCTGTGAGGTCTGTGTCTGTGAGAGATGAGAAGAATAATATAAATAATAAAAAGTATTGTGGTATTTATTGTGGTAAAAGTGGTTTTGTGATTATTGTAGCGTTTTACAACCACAGTGTTCCTCGACAACAGTTATAGTTATTTGGCTTTTGTCAGTGAAAAAACCATTAACGCTCACATTTCCAGTTTCCATCATGTTATATTTCCAGTTGAGGCGGAGGATAGGACAGGAGAGCCAGGACCTGTGATAATTCTGTCTGTTTTGTTTCTCCAGGTTTTGGCGTCACATCGAGTCTATTTCCTGACGACACGAGTCCCTTCTAAGGTCAGGACCTCCACCACCGTCTCAGAGCTAAAAGAATTGTTGATTTTTTTCTCTCAGTTTTCTCTCAGGACAGGAGCAGATAAGGCCTGTCTGCGCAGAGACTTTTTTTCTTATTTTTTTTTTCTTTTCCTGCAGCTGTTAAATTCCTGATTGTTTTTTTTCTGGGATCTGAACAGAGCTCTCTCTGTTTCTGTGTGAAAACTGATCAGAGGTCATCTGGGACACAAACACTATCGCTCTTTAGACTTGACTTCATTAGATTACGGTGCTCCTCATTTCTCGGTGTTGAGAGTGAGATTGGACTGGTTTGGTCCAGAATTTGTCACATATTTCCTTCAGTAAGTTTTGTTTACTCACAAAGTAAATGGCTGAACACTGAAGTCTGTTGATTGGACGATAAATAATCCTGCAGCTTGTCTTGTGATAAATGTATTTCAAGAATAAATGTTGATCTAGTCAGAGGTTGCACTGGGCTTTCTCATTTTCTGTCATTTTGATTCAATCTTAATCTATTATTACCTGTCATTTTTTATTTTCATACTTTAATAATACTTATAGCTTTTTGTTGTACTCACATTTTTAGAAATTAAGGCTACAAGACAAGCATAAAGGACGGATCATGTGTTTTATTTATGAACCACAGATGAACAAAAATGGAACTTCATGTTCAACACGAAGCAGAATTCTTTTTCTGCACCGACAGTGGAAGGATATTTTGTGTTTGAACAATCAGCAATAGAAGCCAGACAATATGATTAAGAACACAAAAGGACATAATAAAAAAGAACCTTTCTGCCTTTTCACTGCTGTCCTCCTCTGCATCATGTCCTCTTTTTTCACCTTTTATTAACAATATCAGAACTATTTGACGGTTTGAAGTAACTATTCTTTCTCAAGACAAAGACTAGAAAATTCAAGATTATTGCTAATTAATGTGTTCTTTCGCCACCAAGTGGACAGGAGTAGGAATTACAGTGAATCACCCTCAGAGTATTCCGCCAAAATGACGAACGGCATTCAGATTTTCCCATCACTGCTAAAAAACTGTCAATGACGGAAAATATTTGATTAACACATCCTTTGGCTCTTTGTGAATGAAACTCACTCCCGTCTCGGTCTCCTCTGCATTAAACAGGACAGGACCCTGCTGCAGCCTCTGGATTTAGAGTTTAGAAAGACGGGAATAAAGCAGAAACTCTATTCTTCTTCTACTGTTGACTGCAGCAGCCTCTCCTCTCGACTCCCAGAGTTTAGACACTTCAAAATATTAAATTAAAGCAGCGGACGTCACTCTCTGGACACAGCTCAGTGGAAGCCTTTTCTAGAGATACTCAACCAAACTGAGCCAAACTCAACCGAACTGAGCCAAACTCAACCGAACTGAGCCAAACTCAACCGAACTGAGCCAAACTCATCCAAACCGAGCCAAACTCAACCAAACCGAGAATAAAACTGGACTAAAGTTCAGCTGAAACCTTCCCTAGCGTGTGAAGTGTGAATGCTTTGTTTATTGCAGTATGTCATCATAAAAAATGAAAAATAATGGATTGAGATGCATGCAACTCAAATCCAATTAGTTCAAGTCAAAAGTGAGCACCGACACACATTCTGGACTAGCCCAGGACTTTGCCTTAGTTTAGTTCTCTCACCAGAGATTTCTCACAGACATTTGATCTGTTTTTACCCAGAATGCACAGGGGCAGAGAGCAGTCTGTGGGAAAGAAAAACACTGAGAGGAAGAAAAGTTCAGCCAAAAGTGAATCAGGAAGAGACAGAAAAGAAAATGACGAGAAGAAACTGTAGACTCAGAGAAACTCTAACCCACGTCAGGACTCAGACGTCCACTTCCTGTTTATCAGAGAGTTTTTAATGTCCCTCTCCCTAATGAGTCTGAGAATCAGGACAGAATAAAACAATCTCAAATACAACAAACTCTCACTGTGAGGCTGGATAATTGTTTTAGAATGGGCCAGTTTGTCCATTTTGGTCCAGTTTGGTCCAGTTTGGTCTAGTTTGGTTCAGTTTGGTCCAGTTTGGTTCAGTTGGGTCCAGTTTGGTTCAGTTTTACTTTAAGTTGGTTCAGTTTGGTTCAGTTTGGTCCAGTTTGGTTCAGTTTGGTCCAGTTTGATCCAGTTTGGTTCAGTTTGGCTTAGTTTTGCTTTAAGTTGGTTCAGTTTGGTCCAGTTTGGTTGAGTTGGGTCCAGTTTGGTTCAGTTTTACTTTAAGTTGGTTCAGTTTGGTTCAGTTTGGTCCAGTTTGGTTCAGTTTGGTCCAGTTTGATCCAGTTTGGTTCAGTTTGGTTTAGTTTTGCTTTAAGTTGGTTCAGTTTGGTCCAGTTTGGTCCAGTTTGGTTTAGTTTTGCTTTAAGTTGGTTCAGTTTGGTCCAGTTTGGTCCAGTTTGGTTTAGTTTTACTTTAAGTTGGTTCAGTTTGGTCCAGTTTGGTTCAGTTGGGTCCAGTTTGGTTCAGTTTTACTTTAAGTTGGTTCAGTTTGGTTTAGTTTTACTTTAAGTTGGTTCAGTTTGGTCCAGTTTGGTTCAGTTGGGTCCAGTTTGGTTCAGTTTTACTTTAAGTTGGTTCAGTTTGGTTCAGTTTGGTCCAGTTTGGTTCAGTTTGGTCCAGTTTGATCCAGTTTGGTTCAGTTTGGTTTAGTTTTGCTTTAAGTTGGTTCAGTTTGGTCCAGTTTGGTTCAGTTTTACTTTAAGTTGGTTTGGTTTGGTCCAGTTCGGTTCAGTTTCTCCTGAAGAGGCTCGTGTTTCCACTGAGCTGTGTTCAGACAGAGACGTTGTGAGACAGAAATCTGATTTGAAGCAGACTTTTCAAGACTTGGATGTGTTGCTTATAATGGATCTAAAGAAGCCTATGACCCCTGGAGAGTCGAGACGAGAGGCTGCTGCAGTCAACAGAAACGTTAAACCCAGAGGCTCCTGCTCATGTTTAATGCTCACTCGGACATTTATCACAAGAACAAGACAAGCTTCATTTAAGAAATCCTTTTTTAGTTTCTCTTTCTTTTGAAAGTAGATTAAAAGTGGTACAGCATGCTTTTTAAAAATACTGCTCCAAACAAGTCTAAAGCTAAAACTGACTTTCTGTTTCCTGAGGCACTAATGTCACTCTGTTGTAATCTTTGGCTTTGGGCTGCAGTATTTAGACTGAAGCACAGGGAGGATATTCCAGCTCCAGACGAGTCCCAGCGAGTCCTGACAGTCTGACTCTGAATGTTTGTTGGAATGACTGGACTCGTGTCAGGCTGCGACTTGCTCCAAACTAAACTCTGATGAAACGACTCTGTGATGGTGAAAGGCTTTCATAATCATGTCTGTGTGTGTTTCAGGTGGAGCAGTCCTTCAGTCTGCTGGAACTACAGAGTGTCAGCAGCAACAAGCCCACACAGGTAACACTCCGGTGTCGTTAAACTACCTTCAGTACACACAGGTAACACTCCGGTGTCGTTAAACTACCTTCAGTACACACAGGTAACACTCCGGTGTCGTTAAACTACCTTCAGTCCACACAGGTAACACTCCGGTGTCGTTAAACTACCTTCAGTCCACACAGGTAACACTCCGGTGTCGTTAAACTACCTTCAGTCCACACAGGTAACACTCCGGTGTCGTTAAACTACCTTCAGTACACACAGGTAACACTCCGGTGTCGTTAAACTACCTTCAGTCCACACAGGTAACACTCCGGTGTCGTTAAACTACCTTCAGCACACACAGGTAACATTCCGGTGTCGTTAAACTACCTTCAGTCCACAAAGGTAACACTCCGGTGTCGTTAAACTATCTTCAGCACACACAGGTAACACTCCGGTGTCGTTAAACTACCTTCAGTCCACAAAGGTAACACTCCGTTGTTGTTAAACTACCTTCAGCCCACACAGGTAACACTCCGGTGTCGTTAAACTACCTTTAGCCCACACAGGTAACACTCCGGTGTCGTTAAACTACCTTCAGTCCACACAGGTAACACTCCGGTGTCGTTAAACTACCTTCAGTCCACACAGGTAACACTCCGGTGTCGTTAAACTACCTTCAGCACACACAGGTAACATTCCGGTGTCGTTAAACTACCTTCAGTCCACAAAGGTAACACTCCGGTGTCGTTAAACTACCTTCAGCACACACAGGTAACACTCCGGTGTCGTTAAACTACCTTCAGTCCACAAAGGTAACACTCCGTTGTCGTTAAACTACCTTCAGCCCACACAGGTAACACTCCGGTGTCGTTAAACTACCTTCAGTCCACAAAGGTAACACTCCGTTGTCGTTAAACTACCTTCAGCCCACACAGGTAACACTCCGGTGTCGTTAAACTACCTTCAGCCCACACAGGTAACATTCCGGTGTCGTTAAACTACCTTCAGTCCACACAGGTAACACTCCGGTGTCGTTAAACTACCTTCAGCACACACAGGTAACACTCCGGTGTCGTTAAACTACCTTCAGCCCACACAGGTAACACTCCGGTGTCGTTAAACTACCTTCAGCACACACAGGTAACACTCCGGTGTCGTTAAACTACCTTCAGTCCACAAAGGTAACACTCCGGTGTCGTTAAACTACCTTCAGCCCACACAGGTAACACTCCGGTGTCGTTAAACTACCTTCAGCACACACAGGTAACATTCCGGTGTCGTTAAACTACCTTCAGTCCACACAGGTAACACTCCGGTGTCGTTAAACTACCTTCAGCACACACAGGTAACATTCCGGTGTCGTTAAACTACCTTCAGTACACACAGGTAACACTCCGGTGTTGTTAAACTACCTTCAGCCCACACAGGTAACACTCCGGTGTCGTTAAACTACCTTCAGTACACACAGGTAACACTCCGGTGTTGTTAAACTACCTTCAGCCCACACAGGTAACACTCCGGTGTCGTTAAACTACCTTCAGTCCACAAAGGTAACACTCCGGTGTCGTTAAACTACCTTCAGCACACACAGGTAACACTCCGGTGTCGTTAAACTACCTTCAGCCCACACAGGTAACACTCCGGTGTCGTTAAACTACCTTCAGTCCACACAGGTAACACTCCGGTGTCGTTAAACTACCTTCAGTCCACACAGGTAACACTCCGGAGTCGAACATGCAGTGGACTATTTCTACTTTAAATATAAGTCTATGTTAGTTTGATCAATGGAAAATGTTTTGTGTTAGTGAGATTTTTATTCTGCTGTTCTCGTTTATTTAAAAACAATATTATTATTAACGTCAGCTGTGAAAACATGTCTTAAACAGGAAGTGATTATCTTCACAAAGTATCTCGCAGGACAGCTCTCAAAAGTAGAATGGCATTGAAACAAATAAATATATATCCTTTTTGTCCGTAACTTTTTAACTTTTTAACCACGTCCCAGAGAGAAAACTGTCCTGGGCCAAGAGTCACCCTGAGTGACTGCAGAAAAACAGAGGCTCATAAGAGTTAGACCTGACTCTGGACCTGACTCTGGACTTGAGTCTGGACTTGCCTCTGGACTTGGCTCAGACCAGACTCTGGACTTGACTCTGGACTTGGCTCAGACTTGTCTCTGGACTCTGGACTTGGCTCAGACTTGACTCTGGACTGGACTCTGGACTTAACTCTGGACTGGACTCTGGACTGGACTCTGGACTTGGCTCAGACTTGACTGTGGACTCTGGACTTGGCTCAGATTTGACTCTGGACTCTGGACTTGGCTCAGACTTGATTCTGGACTCTGGACTTGGCTCAGACTTGACTCTGGACTGGACTCTGGACTTAACTCTGGACTGGACTCTGGACTGGACTCTGGACTTGGCTCAGACTTGACTGTGGACTCTGGACTTGGCTCAGATTTGACTCTGGACTCTGGACTTGGCTCAGACTTGATTCTGGACTCTGGACTTGGCTCAGACCTGACTCTGGACTTGACTCTGGACTTGCCTCTGGACTTGGCTCAGACTTGACTCTGGACTCTGGACTGGACTCTGGACTTAACTCTGGACTGGACTCTGGACTTGACTCTGGACTCTGGACTGGACTCTGGACTTAACTCTGGACTGGACTCTGGACTGGACTCTGGACTTGGCTCAGACTTGACTCTGGACTCTGGACTTGGCTCAGACTTGACTCTGGACTCTGGACTGGACTCTGGACTTGACTCTGGACTCTGGACTTGGCTCAGACTTGACTCTGGACTCTGGACTGGACTCTGGACTTAACTCTGTACTTAACTCTGGACTGGACTCTGGACTTGGCTCAGACTTGACTCTGGACTCTGGACTTGGCTCAGACTTGACTCTGGACTGGACTTGCCTCTGGACTTGGCTCAGACCTGACTCTGGACTTGACTCTGGACTTGCCTCTGGACTTGGCTCAGACTTGACTCTGGACTCTGGACTTGGCTCAGACTTGACTCTGGACTCTGGACTGGACTCTGGACTTAACTCTGGACTGGACTCTGGACTGGACTCTGGACTTGGCTCAGACTTGACTGTGGACTCTGGACTTGGCTCAGACTTGACTCTGGACTCTGAACTCTGGACTTGGCTCAGACTTGACTCTGGACTCTGAACTCTGGACTTGGCTCAGACTTGACTCTGGACTCTGGACTGGACTCTGGACTTAACTCTGGACTGGACTCTGGACTGGACTCTGGACTTGGCTCAGACTTGACTCTGGACTCTGGACTTGGCTCAGACTTGACTCTGGACTCTGGACTTGGCTCAGACTTGACTCTGGACTGGACTTGCCTCTGGACTTGGCTCAGACCTGACTCTGGACTTGACTCTGGACTTGCCTCTGGACTTGGCTCAGACTTGACTCTGGACTCTGGACTTGGCTCAGACTTGACTCTGGACTCTGGACTGGACTCTGGACTTAACTCTGGACTGGACTCTGGACTGGACTCTGGACTTGGCTCAGACTTGACTGTGGACTCTGGACTTGGCTCAGACTTGACTCTGGACTCTGGACTGGACTCTGGACTTGACTCTGGACTCTGGACTTGGCTCAGACTTGACTCTGGACTCTGGACTGGACTCTGGACTTAACTCTGTACTTAACTCTGGACTGGACTCTGGACTTGGCTCAGACTTGACTCTGGACTCTGGACTTGGCTCAGACTTGACTCTGGACTCTGGACTGGACTCTGGACTTAACTCTGGACTGGACTCATTGAACCTTCGTGTGTTAAGTGTAAAAAGGTTTTAAAAAAGCAGCACAAACTGTTGCTGCTGTGAAAAGTCCTGAACATGACTGTCTCTGGTCTCTGTGTTTCTGTGGTGTGTGGCGCCCCCTGCAGCTGGTCCTGGAGACTGAGCGTGGCTCCTGGACGATGCGTTTAGGGTCCGTGTCAGAGGCGGACGAAGTGATCGCTCACATCGGGCTCTGTTTACAGCGGATCTGTCCCGGCTCTTCTCCTCCGTACGTACCTCCAGAACCTCTTTTACAGACTCTGTCCCGGTTTCAGTTTGAGTTCTCTCTGTCGGCCTGGTCCTGAGCTGCAGCGGGACGTAGGGCTGCTTTAAGAGCGACAGAGTCCTACAGATACAGACTCTGTCCCGGTTTCAGTTTGAGTTCTCTCTGTCGGCCTGGTCCTGAGCTGCAGCGGGACGTAGGGCTGCTTTAAGAGGGACAGAGTCCTACAGATACAGACTCTGTCCCGGTTTCAGTTTGAGTTCTCTCTGTCGGCCTGGTCCTGAGCTGCAGCGGGACGTAGGGCTGCTTTAAGAGCGACAGAGTCCTACAGATACAGACTCTGTCCCGGTTTCAGTTTGAGTTCTCTCTGTCGGCCTGGTCCTGAGCTGCAGCGGGACGTAGGGCTGCTTTAAGAGGGACAGAGTCCTACAGATACAGACTCTGTCCCGGTTTCAGTTTGAGTTCTCTCTGTCGGCCTGGTCCTGAGCTGCAGCGGGACGTAGGGCTGCTTTAAGAACGACAGAGTCCTCTTTATGCAGAGTTCTACAGTGTTGGTTTGGCTTTAATAAGGTCTTGGGTTAAACTGAATGGAAAAGGAAGCTCTATTGTTGGGTTTTTAATGTGACATGTGAGTGTTAGCTGTCCCTCTGTTTGACAGGAAGCTGATGAAGAAGCTGAGTCTGAAGCCTTCAGAGAGAACCGTCGCTCTGCAGTCGGTCTGGGACGACCAGGGCCCCTCAGACCTGGGCCCCTGCGGTAAATATTAGCTCAGGTGCACTCACGTCAGTTTTATCATATCTGACTGAAAGTGTGTGTTGCAGGAGGGTTTTCTCATCAGTACTGGTGTGTGTGTGACTATCTGGGGCTGCCCTACAGAGACGAGGTCCAGTGGGTCAGTGCCACGTCTTTATTTATTTCATCTTTATTTAAGAAAGTCCAAACCTCACCGTCCTGTGTTTCTCCTTCAGGACGTAGACACCATTTATTTAACTCAGGACACGAAAGAATTAAACCTTCAGGACTTCATCCACCTCGAGAACAGGTAAAGACCTGGTTTAGTCCTGGTTTAGTCCCGGTTTAGTCCCGGTTTAGTCCCGGTTTACACCTGGTTTAGTCCTGGTTTAGTCCTGGTTTACACCTGGTTTAGTCCTGGTTTACACCTGTTTTACACCTGGTTTACACCTGGTTTAGTCCTGGTTTAGTCCCGGTTTAGTCCTGGTTTAGTCCTGGTTTACACCTGGTTTACACCTGGTTTACACCTGGTTTAGTCCTGGTTTACACCTGGTTTAGTCCTGGTTTACACCTGTTTTACACCTGGTTTACACCTGGTTTAGTCCCGGTTTACACCTGGTTTAGTCCTGGTTTAGTCCTGTTTTACACCTGGTTTAGTCCCGGTTTAGTCCTGGTTTAGTCCCGGTTTAGTCCCGGTTTAGTCCTGGTTTAGTCCTGGTTTACACCTGGTTTACACCTGGTTTACACCTGGTTTACACCTGCTCTTCGACAGAGACCTGGTCCCGATCATCGCGGTGCTGGAGCACAACCAGTGGTTCACTAAACTCTCGGTGAAAGATTACAAACTGGTGAGAGCAGAGTTTATTTCTGAGTTGGTTTGGACAGAATTAAAAAAGCTTTTGAAAAGCTGTGGATGTTTATTGGACTTGTTCTCAGCCGACAGACGTGTGTGAGCAGATCCTCAGAGTGGTGTCTCGCTCCGGTCGTTTGGAGGAACTGGTGCTGGACAACGCTGGTCTCCGCAGGTCAGAGGTCATACCCCGGACACACCCACATTAGTCACCTTTACCTCAGAAATAAGCATGGCTCCTGTTTGTGTGTCTGCAGCGACTTCGCTCAGAAGCTGGCCGTGGCTCTGTCTCAAAACCCCGCCTCGTCTCTTTTCTTTCTGAACCTGTCCAACAACTCCCTCGAGGACAAAGGTCAGGAGTCACCTAAACAAAAGTATTACAACCTGCGGTACTCTCCTAACACTGACCCTGACCCGTTTGTTCCAGGAGTGACAGCGCTCAGTTCACAGTTGGCCAAGCTCCCTCTGGGTCTGAAACAGCTCAGTCTGTCCAGGACCTCCATGTCTCCCAAAGGTCCCTCTTTATATCATAAACATCCTTTATAACACGAGCTTATACCTGTTTATTCTGCAGCAATAAGCTCTACGATATTTAATCTAACTAAATCCTTTATAACACGAGCTTATACCTGTTTATTCTGCAGCAGTAAGCTCTACGATATTTAATCTAACTAAATCCTTTATAACACGAGCTTATACCTGTTTATTCTGCAGCAATAAGCTCTACGATATTTAATCTAACAAACATCCTTTATAACACGAGCTTATACCTGTTTATACTTGTTTAAATATACTTAATTTATTCTGTTAAAAAATTATATTTTTAATATAAAGTATTTATATAAATTATTTAAGGAAAATAAAAAAGAAATTCACAACTTTCACAAATAAATAGTTACTGAAAATAATATATATTTATTTATATATATATATATATATGTATAAATAAATATAAAATCAAGGATTAAAAGAGCTTTGAAATGAAATAAACAGCAATAGAAATGAAAAAAGCTAAACTAAGAAAAACCAAGCTTTAAAAAAGTCGAGTACATGGTCCTGAAATCTTGAGCTGGTGGACGCTCAGATCCGAGCAGACTGGGTTGGTCTGGATTAATGCTCCGAGCTGTCTCTGTTTCAGGAGTGAACAGTCTGTGTCAGGCTCTGAACTCAAACCCAGCCGTGTCCTCGACTCTGACGGTCCTCGATGTGTCGGGGAACTGTCTCAGAGGAGACGACCTGCAGGTGCCCCTGTTCTTACTCAGCCACAGCCTTCATCTCTTTCTTTTGCACGTTTACATTATTGATATACACACAGATTATTACTGTTTTATTCATTTTAGTTGTGCTGCAGTGAAGCCAAGGAGAACTTGTTCGACTAAGTTCTCCTTCACAATAAATGCCCAGCGTGTGTGTGTATATATACATATATATATACATTTATAATATAATATATATATTCCATATTACCTGTGTTTTGGAAAGGCCCAGTGTTAAAAGAAAACGCTCAGTGGGTTTTCTTTCTCACAGAACCTGCAGAGTTTCCTGAGCCACTCCAACGTTCTGGAGACGTTAGATTTGTCCAACAGCGACTGCTCCATCGACCAGGTCATACCACAACACTCACCTTTAACCTTTAACCCTTAACCCTTCAACAACACTGGGTTCCTTTATTTGTAGTGCTTGTATTCTGATAACAGAGTTTTTCCATTGCACAGTTTAGATTAGATCTTTAAAATCCAGAAGAGCTTTGTCTAGTATTAGCTGCTCTGCTCTAAATCTGAATTCTTAGCTTCATACTTCATCCAAATGTGTGACTAGATGCTGAATTTTCTTCATCAACACTTTCAGGATCCAGTCTGTCACTAGAACTGTTTCTAGAACTGAGTGTTAGCGTCGTTAGCGTGGATCCAGTCTGTCACTAGAACTGTTTCTAGAACTGAGTGTTAGCGTCGTTAGCGTGGATCCAGTCTGTCACTAGAACTGTTTCTAGAACTGAGTGTTAGCGTCGTTAGCGTGGATCCAGTCTGTCACGAGAACTGTTTCTAGAACTGAGTGTTAGCGTCGTTAGCGTGGATCCAGTCTGTCACTAGAACTGTTTCTAGAACTGAGTGTTAGCGTCGTTAGCGTGGATCCAGTCTGTCACTAGAACTGTTTCTAGAACTGAGTGTTAGCGTCGTTAGCGTGGATCCAGTCTGTCACTAGATCTGTTTCTAGAACTGAGTGTTAGCGTCGTTAGCGTGGATCCAGTCTGTCACTAGAACTGTTTCTAGAACTGAGTGTTAGCGTCGTTAGCGTGGATCCAGTCTGTCACTAGATCTGTTTCTAGAACTGAGTGTTAGCGTCGTTAGCGTGGATCCAGTCTGCCACTAGAACTGTTTCGAGAACTGAGTGTTAGCGTCGTTAGCGTGGATCCAGTCTGTCACTAGAACTGTTTCTAGAACTGAGTGTTAGCGTCGTTAGCGTGGATCCAGTCTGTCACTAGAACTGTTTCTAGAACTGAGTGTTAGCGTCGTTAGCGTGGATCCAGTCTGTCACTAGAACTGTTTCTAGAACTGAGTGTTAGCGTCGTTAGCGTGGATCCAGTCTGTCACGAGAACTGTTTCTAGAACTTAGTGTTAGCGTCGTTAGCGTGGATCCAGTCTGTCACTAGAACTGTTTCTAGAACTTAGTGTTAGCGTCGTTAGCGTGGATCCAGTCTGTCACGAGAACTGTTTCTAGAACTGAGTGTTAGCGTCGTTAGCGTGGATCCAGTCTGCTGTAGTGCTCAGGACACTAACAGCTTCAGGTGTGTTTTCTCCAGGTTTGTTCGTCTCTGCTCAAAGGCTGTCTGAAGCACCTGTCCGTCCTGAACATGTCCAAGTGTGTGTTCTCTCACAGGTCAGAGCTGCCTACCCCTGCTTTAACCCTGACTCTGTAGGACTGCATCTTTACCTTTGTCTCTAACTCTGCTGCAGGAAGTGTCGAGAGATCCCGACCGGGTTCAAACTGTTCTTCAGCTCCGCTCTGTCTCTTCGCTGTGTCTCGCTGTCGGGAACCAAACTCCCGCTGGACGCTCTCAAGTAACAAACTCTGTCTCTGATCGGGTTCAATTCAGCTTAAAGCTGTTCAAATCCTTCTAAAACCTGTTCAAATTCATCTAAAACATGTTCAAATTCATCTAAAACATGTTCAAGTCAAACTAAAACCTGTTCAAATCCATCTGAAACAAGCTCAAATCCTTCTAAAACCTGTTCAAATCCTTCTAAAACCTGTTCAAATCCATCTAAAACATGTTAAAATCCAACTAAAACATGTTCAAATCCAACTAAAACCTGTTCAAATCTATCTAAAACATGTTCAAATCCATCTAAAACATGTTCAAATCCATCTAAAACATGTTCAAATCCATCTAAAACATGTTCAAATCCATCTAAAACATGTTCAAATCCATCTAAAACATGTTCAAATCCATCTAAAACATGTTCAAATCCATCTAAAACCTGTTCAAATCCAACTAAAACATGTTCAAATCCAACTAAAACATGTTCAAATCCATCTAAAACATGTTCAAATCCATTTAAAACCTGTTCAAATCCATCTAAAACCATTTCAAATCCATCTAAAACTTGTTCAAATCCAACTAAAACATGTTCAAATCCAACTAAAACATGTTCAAATCCAACTAAAACCTGTTCAAATCCATCTAAAACAAGTTCAAATCCAACTGAAACATGTTCAAATCCAACTAAAACCTGTTCAAATCCAACTAAAACCTGTTCAAATCCATCTAAAACATGTTCAAATCCATCTAAAACATGTTCAAATCCAACTAAAACATGTTCAAATCCAACTAAAACATGTTCAAATCCAACTAAAACATGTTCAAATCCAACTAAAACCTGTTCAAATTCATCTAAAACATGTTCAAGTCAAACTAAAACCTGTTCAAATCCATCTGAAACAAGCTCAAATCCTTCTAAAACCTGTTCAAATCCAATTAAACCTGTTCAAATCCATCTAAAACATGTTCAAATCCAACTAAAACCTGTTCAAATCCATCTAAAACCTGTTCAAATCCTTCTAAAACATGTTCAAATCCAACTAAAACCTGTTCAAATCCATCCAAAACCTGTTCAAATCCAACTACAACCTGTTCAAATCCATCTAAAACATGTTCAAATCCATCTAAAACATGTTCAAGTCCATCTAAAACATGTTCAAATCCAACTGAAACATGTTCAAATCCATCTGAAACAAGTTCAAATCCATCTGAAACAAGTTCAAATCCATCTAAAACCTGTTCAAATCCAACTAAAACCTGTTCAAATCCATCCAAAACCTGTTCAAATCCAACTAAACCTGTTCAAATCCATCTAAAACCTGTCCAAGTCCAGCTCTAACCTGTACTTGTAAGGACGGCCCTTGTAAATATCCCTTTCATCAAACCTGTCCCTGTTTCTACAAAGCTCGATGAACGTCTGATATTATCAGGTCATATTTACACTTTGTAATGCCGCTGACAGTCAGAAGAGAAGCTTTGATTCAACAGCTTTAAACTGTCGTGCCTCACTGTGGGCTCTTTTGTCGGTCCTCAGAGGGTTGCTGTTGGGACTGGGCTGTAACCCAAACCTCAGTGACGTGTCTCTGGACCTCAGCTGCTGTGAGGTGAGTCCGCTCTGTCACTGTCTGCTGGCTTTACAAATGAAAAGAATTTTCCTTCTTCTTTTTCTCAGCTGCGTTCTGCAGGTTCTCAGATTTTAGAGGGATGTATCGCTGAGATCCCCAACATCACCAGTCTGGACATCTCCGACAACGGTCTCTTTTAATTGATCTGTAATGTGACTGCAGCGGTGTTTGTCTGCTGTACACTGAATGTTTGGCTCTGCTCAGGTCTGGACATGGACCTGACCACTCTGCTTGTGTGGCTCTCCAAAAACCGCTCCATCAGAACCCTGTCCCTGGGAAAGAACTTCAACAACATCAAGTCCAAGTACGAAGCTGTGCTCCTCTAAAGCGCCTCTCAGGAAACATGTGTCCCTTATCCACTTTTTGTTCTTGTTTTTACAGGAATGTGGCGCAGGTTTTGGACAACCTCGTTCACATGATTCAAGAGGAAGACTCGGTGAGAAAAAACTCATATTTGTTGTTTGTTAGTGTCTGAACTCAGTTTCCCACAATGCACCAGTGACAGCAGTTCTCAGAGTCGACAGAAAAGCTTTGGGAGACACGTTTGACCTTGTGTGGAAACATAATCAGTATTAAACAAAGCCATAATGATAAATGGACAGCAGTTATGTCTCGGCGTTAGTTTTCAGGCGGATGTGTTCTGAATCTGAAGGCTTTGAACACTTTCAAGCCTTCCACAATAAAAGAATCCTCCCTGGACGTGATAGATCTATGAATAAAGATAATTCCACAGAGAGGCAATAGCTACTTTCTGAGATATTAGTGAGTGTTAATGTTCTGATGCAGAGATAAGATCTAAAAAAACACCAAGGTTCACTTTCAGATTATGATACAAGTACAGGCCTCACAAATTCAAAGCACACTTTCAGAACAGCTGAACGTTTATAAAAAGTAAAACATGTTGTAAAGGCCCAAGGACAGTGTCTGTATTTACCCAAATGTGTTTTCTTCCTGCAGCCGCTGACGTCCCTGTCTCTGGCCGACTCTCGGTTAAAGTCGGACCTGTCCATCGTCCTGAACGCTCTGGGCAGCAACACGTCTCTGACCAAACTGGACATCAGCGGCAACAACATGGGAGACATGGGGGCCAAGATGTTGGCCAAAGCCCTGCAGATCAACTCCAAACTCAGGTCATTCAGCAGCGCCACAAATAGAGACGTATCGAACAAAAACATTACACATAAATACGACTTTAATATCCTTGATTTTTATTGGAAGTCTGGAAATAAAAGTACATTCCTTGTTAGACAGTAGACAAAGAAATCATCCTAAAAAGCTTTGTGTAAAGTTGAAGAAACACAAACATGTCTGATATTCAAACGTCTGAAGCTGCTTTTACGAATGCTCATGTTTCTAAACCATGTTTGTGATTTTTAGTAAAACGTTAAAATAAGCTCTAAAGACCAGATATTTGCTGTGTTCTTACTTCTGATACAAACAGTTCAGACCCGTCGTCGTCAGAAGCTGTGAGCTTTAGTCTGGAGCCGGACCAGAGCATGTGTGTCTCTGGAATAACAGTCATTTTAACATTCTCCTGAAAACATGAGCAGTAATATATCAGAGTTATTTTTGTCTGAAGTGCAACGATGAGACACAAACAGATGTCCCTCTGTGATTTGTTTCAGGACCATTATTTGGGACAGGAACAGTGTGAGTGCTCAGGGTTTACAGGACGTGGCTGCTGCGCTGGAAAAGTGAGGACAATCTTACACAATCATGAAATATTTATTTACATATTTATTTTTCAAAAGGTGAGGCTGCACCAGACACAAACCAACACAAAGGAAAAGATAATTCAGTTCTCAATCGTCAACAGAAAAGAATCATCAAATGAATGCTTTTTATCTTACGTCGTACTTTGTATTGAGAAATAAGATAATGTTGGGTGTTTCCAGAAACTACACGATCCGGTTCATGCCGGTCCCCATCATCGACGCTGCTCAGGCTCTGAAGGCCAACCCGGACAAAACTGAGGACGCTCTGCTCAAGGTTTTAAAAATCAAACTCATTACATTCTTTTCTGTCACATGATCTGGTTCTTCATGTTTTCAGTCTTCCTGTTCCTGAGTGAGGTCACTACGTAACACTATGGGACTCTGATGAGAGTACAACACCTCCGCTAGTCCCAAATAACACTCAATATGAAATGATGTTCATGCTTTTGTGCATTTTCTCATTGGTTTTTAAGCTTTTTCTGCTTATTTTACCCAAAAGCTTGATTAAAAGTAAAGTGAGAAAAAGCAAAGACCCTAGCTTCAGCCGTTTATTTCTATTTTAGTCATAAGTTTGAACATAAATACTCTGTGGCTGATAATATGTGATGAGTAATGACGTTTCTGAATGGCCTCCACACACAGGAGTCAGATTAACAACAGGTGTGTTACAGGTGTTTTACAGGTGTGTGACAGGTGTTTTACAGGTGTGAGACAGGTGTGTGACAGGTGTGTTATAGGTGTGAGACAGGTGTGTGACAGGTGTGTGACAGGTGTTTTACAGGTGTGTGACAGGTGTTTTACAGGTGTGAGACAGGTGTGTGACAGGTGTGTGACAGGTGTGTTATAGGTGTGAGACAGGTGTGTGACAGGTGTGTGACAGGTGTTTTACAGGTGTGTGACAGGTGTTTTACAGGTGTGTGAGACAGGTGTGTTACAGGTGTTTTACAGGTGTGTTACAGGTGTGTTACAGGTGTGAGACAGGTGTTTTACAGGTGTGAGACAGGTGTGTTACAGGTGTGTGACAGGTGTTTTACAGGTGTGTTACAAGTGTGAGACAGGTGTTTTACAGGTGTGTGACAGGTGTGTGACAGGTGTTTTACAGGTGTGTGACAGGTGTTTTACAGGTGTGTGAGACAGGTGTGTTACAGGTGTGTTACAGGTGTGTTACAGGTGTGTGACAGGTGTTTTACAGGTGTGAGACAGGTGTGTTACAGGTGTGTGACAGGTGTTTTACAGGTGTGTTACAGGTGTGTTACAGGTGTGAGACAGGTGTTTTACAGGTGTGAGACAGGTGTGTTACAGGTGTGTGACAGGTGTTTTACAGGTGTGAGACAGGTGTTTTACAGGTGTGAGACAGGTGTGTTACAGGTGTGTGACAGGTGTGTGACAGGTGTGTGACAGGTGTTTTACAGGTGTGTTACAGGTGTTTTACAGGTGTGTAAGACAGGTGTGTGACAGGTGTTTTACAGGTGTGAGACAGGTGTGTGACAGGTGTGTGACAGGTGTGTGACAGGTGTGTGACAGGTGTGTGACAGGTGTTTTACAGGTGTGAGACAGGTGTGTGACAGGTGTGTGACAGGTGTGTGACAGGTGTTTTACAGGTGTGAGACAGGTGTGTTACAGGTGTGTGATAGGTGTGTGACAGGTGTGTGACAGGTGTGTTACAGGTGTGTGACAGGTGTGTGACAGGTGTTTTACAGGTGTGAGACAGGTGTTTTACAGGTGTGAGACAGGTGTGTGACAGGTGTGTGACAGGTGTTTTACAGGTGTGTTACAGGTGTTTTACAGGTGTGTGAGACAGGTGTGTGACAGGTGTTTTACAGGTGTGAGACAGGTGTGTGACAGGTGTGTGACAGGTGTGTGACAGGTGTTTTACAGGTGTGAGACAGGTGTGTGACAGGTGTGAGACAGGTGTGTGACAGGTGTTTTACAGGTGTGAGACAGGTGTGTTACAGGTGTGTGATAGGTGTGTGACAGGTGTGTGACAGGTGTGTTACAGGTGTGTGACAGGTGTGTGACAGGTGTTTTACAGGTGTGTGACAGGTGTGAGACAGGTGTGTTACAGGTGTGAGACAGGTGTGTTACAGGTGTGTGAGACAGGTGTGAGACAGGTGTGTGTGACAGGTGTTTTACATGTGTGTGACAGGTGTTTTACAGGTGTGAGACAAGTGTGTGACAGGTGTTTTACAGGTGTGTGACATGTGTTTTACAGGTGTGTGACAGGTGTGTGACATGTGTGAGACATGTGTGTGACAGGTGTGAGACAGGTGTTTTACAGGTGTGTGAGACAGGTGTGAGACAGGTGTTTTACAGGTGTGTGTGTGACAGGTGTGAGACAGGTGTTTTACAGGTGTGTGACAGGTGTGAGACAGGTGTGTGACAGGTGTGTGACATGTGTGTGACATGTGTGTGACAGGTGTGTGACAGGTGTGTGACAGGTTCGAGACAGGTGTGTGACAGGTGTGAGACAGGTGTTTTACAGGTGTGTGACAGGTGTGTGAGACAGGTGTGAGACAGGTGTGTGACAGGTGTTTTACAGGTGTGTGACAGGTTCGAGACAGGTGTGTGACAGGTGTGAGACAGGTGTTTTACAGGTGTGTGACAGGTGTGAGACAGGTGTTTTACAGGTGTGTGACAGGTGTTTGACATGTGTGTGAGACAGGTGTGAGACAGGTGTGTGACAGGTGTTTTACAGGTGTGTGACAGGTTTGAGACAGGTGTTTTACAGGTGTGTGACAGGTGTGAGACAGGTGTTTTACAGGTGTGTGTTACAGGTGTGAGACAGGTGTGTGACAGGTGTGAGACAGGTGTGTGACAGGTGTTTTACAGGTGTGTGACAGGTGTGTGACAGGTGTGAGACAGGTGTGTGACAGGTGTGAGACAGGTGTGAGACAGGTGTGTGACAGGTGTGTTACAGGTGTGTGACAGGTGTGTGTTACAGGTGTGTGACAGGTGTGTTACAGGTGTGTGTTACAGGTGTGTTACAGGTGTGTGACAGGTGTGTGTTACAGGTGTGTGTTACAGGTGTGTGACAGGTATGTGTTACAGGTGTGTGTTACAGGTGTGTTACAGGTGTGTGACAGGTGTGTTACAGGTGTGTGACAGGTGTGTGACAGGTGTGTTACAGGTGTGTGTTACAGGTGTGTTACAGGTGTGTGTTACAGGTATATGACAGGTGTGTTACAGGTGTTTGACAGGTGTGTGTTACAGGTGTGTGTTACAGGTGGATTCATGGCGCATGCGCACGCAGCGACAGGCAGTGAATGAGTGTTTGGCGTCCTCGTGTATGTTTGATGACGTTTCTTTTGTTTTAGTGTCTTAAATGTTTTTATCCGTTTTTCTGTTTCTACTAAAGGAGTGCTCTTAAAATTTTATATTTAGTTTAAAATAGATGTTTTTATCTTTTTGCGTTATGGCTTGTGATGGACTGGATGGCTACCGGTAAAACTTGTGGGGCTTTATGCCAAGGGAGGATAACATATACAAGAGAGACATTGTTGCAGCTCAAGAACAGTAACCCAGCTCGGGAAAATCAAATGTTGAATGTACCAAATTTGATTCGAAGGGATTACCAGGAAGCAAGGGACACGGTAAAGAAAAGGAAAAGGGGTAAACGAGGCGGCGTAAAAACTCGCCTAAAGAAACAGCGTTTCAA
Source organism: Neodontobutis hainanensis (assembly GCA_024349245.1). Classification (NCBI taxonomy): domain Eukaryota; kingdom Metazoa; phylum Chordata; class Actinopteri; order Gobiiformes; family Odontobutidae; genus Neodontobutis; species Neodontobutis hainanensis. The sequence goes on from JALDNG010000217.1 coordinate 175,818, forward strand.
TCGGGCTCCATTGCCTTCGATGATTATGGGAAATGTACAATCACTGAGGAACAAAGTGGATGAGCTTCAAGGAAATGTCCGCTACCAAAAGAATTTTATGAACTGTTGTATTATGGCATTTACTGAAACATGGCTCACAGAGTGTGACCGAGGCGTCGATTTGTGTATGGATGGATTCGAGCCCCCTTCGCTTGGATCGACTATCAACGGTGACGGGAAAACCCAAGGAGGAGGGGTATGTTTGTATGTTAACAAGCGATACTGCTCATGTGTTACTGTTAGAGAGCGTATTTGTACGCCTGATGTAGAACTTTTATCGGTGTCCTTGAGACCGTTTTATCTACCTCGAGAGTTTCCTCAGATCTTTATAACAACAGTTTACATTCACCCAAAGGCGAACTCCGTGTTAGCTACTAGTACAGTATTTGATGTTGTACAGAGGTTACAGTCAATCTCACCGGAGGCACCAAATCTTATCCTTGGGGACTTTAATCACGTCTCCCTAAAACAGACTCTAAAAACTTTCTATCAGTATGTCTCCTGTCCGACCAGACGGGGAAAGACTTTAGATCTGTGTTATGGATCGGTGAGAGGTGCATACAAATCTATTCCTCTGGCCCCCTTGGGCTCGTCAGATCACAATTGTGTCCATTTGTTGCCTGTATATAAGACTGTTTTAAAAAGGGAGAAAACAGTGACTAAGGACATCAGAGTGTGGTCAGAAGATGGTGTGTCCTGTCTACAAGACTGTTACAGCTGTACAGACTGGGACATGTTTAAACAGGCCTGTGGTGACGATTTGGACTCAATGGTGGATGTTACATGCTCATATATGGCTTTTTGCAGGGACATGATAATCCCATGTAAAAAGGTCAAAATCTATTCCAACAATAAGCCCTGGGTTACTAAATCAGTAAAGTCCTGTTTACAAAGGAAAAAAATTGCCTTTAAACATGGAACAATTACGGACTTACATGTGGCTACTAAGGATTTGAAAACTGAAATCCTTAAAGCTAAACAAAGCTATAAGGAAAAATTAGAAAATAAGATGGCATCCAAAAATCCTGGCTCAGCATGGGCTAGTATGAAAACCATAGTAGGCCTTCAGAATTCAAACTGCAGCAATCAGGTGACTCTAAATGGTTTTAATTCTGATTCTGAACTGGCAAATGCACTAAATAACTTTTACTGTCGTTTTGACAATTTGGACTTCAGTAAAGAAATCCAGGAGTTGCATTTTAAATTAACGGATGATCAGCATTTTAACATTGATGTTCAGCAAGTTGAAAAAGCTTTTAGACTTGTAAAGGCAAATAAAAGCCCAGGTCCAGATCGCATCTGTGGCAGACTATTAAAGTCATGTGCAAAAGAACTGAGCCCTGTATTTCATGAGATTTATAATAAGTCTCTGAAGACACAACATGTACCGATCCTCTGGAAGGATGCGGTGGTCATCCCTGTCCCTAAATGCAGTGGTCCTAAGATGCTAAATGATTTCAGGCCGGTTGCTTTGACCTCTATTTTAATGAAAATCTTTGAGAAATTAGTGCGGTCTGAGATACTAAGGGTGACCGAACATAAATTGGACCCTATGCAGTTTGCATATAGACCACACAGAGGAGTACATGACGCTACAGTCACAATGCTAAATATGCTTTTAAGACATTTGGATGGACAGAGGACACATGCTAGACTTTTATTTGTCGATTTTTCTTCAGCTTTTAATACAATTGAACCACACATTTTAATCCAGAGGCTTTTAGATCAGTTTGCGTTAAGCAATAATTTGATGGGTTGGATTTTAAATTTTTTAACTAATAGAACACAGAGAGTCAGAGTAAATGGTGTCTTATCTGAACAGAGGAGTTCCTCTACAGGGTCTCCTCAAGGATGTGTACTGTCTCCACTTTTATTTATTTTATATACAAATATGTGTCAAAGCACGTATGATAACAGAATTATCATAAAGTATCGGATGACTCGGTTATTTTGAGTTTACTTAAAGAGAATGAGACCTCACATGGCCCAATTATTGAGGACTTTGTCAATTGGTGTGAGGAATCTCACTTACAGCTTAATATATCTAAGACCAAGGATATGATCATTGATTTTAGGAAGATTACTCATCCAAGTGAACCTACCTCAATTAAAGGCCAAAAAATAGAGTATGTACAATCATACAAATACCTTGGGACAATTATTGATGAGAAACTGAATTTTGAAAATAATTGTGAGGCTCTGTGCAAAAAGGGGCACCAGCGTTTGTATTGTCTGAGGAAATTATCTGTGTTTAACCTTGATCGAACAATAATGAAAATGTTTTATCATGCTTTTATTGAATCTGTGCTGTCCTTCTCCGCTGTAGTATGGTATGGTCATATATCTTTAAAGGCAAAAATCAGTTAGACCAGATAGTAAAATGGTCTGGCCGTTTGATAGGTGAGTCTAAACCAGGAGTGGCATCCCTGTATACCAAACAGTTACAAAGGATGGCCTGCTCAATCTTAGATGATGACTCTCACCCCTGCACGGTGAGTTCCAGTTATTGCCGTCTGCGAGGAGGTATAGAGTCCCAAGGGGTAGAACAAAAAGATATAAGAGCAGCTTCGTACCAAATGCAATTAATCTGATTAACAAAGTGTAGAGGTAGCTTTTAGACTGTTTTATTAGGTTTTATGATTTTTAAATTTTTAACGAGTAGTTACTTATCTGTCCCTATGTGTTGTGGAGTGTTCTGTGTTGTATGTTTTTTGTATTGGATGCCATAGTCATTGCACTGTAAAACAAATTTACCTAAGGGTACAATAAAAGTAACCTAACCTAACCTAGGTTTGTTACAGGTGTGTGTTACAGGTGTGTTTTATAGATGTGTGACAGGTGTGTTATAGGTGTGTGTTACAGGTGTGTGTGACAGGTGTGTGTTACAGGTGTGTGTGACAGGTGTGTTACAGGTGTGTGTGACAGGTGTGTGTGACAGGTGTGTTACAGATGTGTTACAGGTGTGTGTTACAGGTGTGTTACAGGTGTGTGACAGGTGTGTTACAGGTGTGTGTTACAGGTATGAGTTACAGGTGTGTGTTACAGGTGTGTGACAGGTGTGTGTGACAGGTGTGTTACAGGTGTGTGACAGGTGTGTGTTACAGGTGTGTTACAGGTGTGTGACAGGTGTGTTACAGGTGTGTGTTACAGGTATGAGTTACAGGTGTGTGTTACAGGTGTGTGACAGGTGTGTGTGACAGGTGTGTTACAGGTGTGTGACAGGTGTGTGTTACAGGTGTGTTACAGGTGTGTGACAGGTGTGTGTGACAGGTGTGTTACAGGTGTGTGTTACAGGTGTGTGACAGGTATGTGTTACAGGTGTGTGTTACAGGTGTGTGACAGGTGTTTTACAGGTGTGTTACAGGTGTGTTACAGGTGTGAGACAGGTGTTTTACAGGTGTGAGACAGGTGTGTTACAGGTGTGTGACAGGTGTGTGACAGGTGTTTTACAGGTGTGTTACAGGTGTTTTACAGGTGTGTGAGACAGGTGTGTGACAGGTGTTTTACAGGTGTGAGACAGGTGTTTTACAGGTGTGTGAGACAGGTGTGTGACAGGTGTTTTACAGGTGTGAGACAGGTGTGTGACAGGTGTGTGACAGGTGTGTGACAGGTGTTTTACAGGTGTGAGACAGGTGTGTGACAGGTGTGAGACAGGTGTGTGACAGGTGTTTTACAGGTGTGTTACAGGTGTGTGATAGGTGTGTGACAGGTGTGAGACAGGTGTGAGACAGGTGTGTGACAGGTGTTTTACAGGTGTGTTACAGGTGTGTGACAGGTGTGTGACAGGTGTTTTACAGGTGTGTGACAGGTGTGAGACAGGTGTGTTACAGGTGTGAGACAGGTGTGTTACAGGTGTGTGAGACAGGTGTGTTACAGGTGTGAGACAGGTGTGTTACAGGTGTGTGAGACAGGTGTGTGTGACAGGTGTTTTACAGGTGTGTGACAGGTGTTTTACAGGTGTGAGACAAGTGTGTGACAGGTGTTTTACAGGTGTGAGACAGGTGTGTGACAGGTGTTTTACAGGTGTGTGACAGGTGTTTTACAGGTGTGTGACATGTGTTTTACAGGTGTGTGACAGGTGTGTGACATGTGTGAGACATGTGTGAGACAGGTGTGTGACAGGTGTGAGACAGGTGTTTTACAGGTGTGTGAGACAGGTGTGAGACAGGTGTTTTACAGGTGTGTGTGTGACAGGTGTGAGACAGGTGTTTTACAGGTGTGTGACAGGTGTGAGACAGGTGTGTGACAGGTGTGTGACATGTGTGTGACAGGTGTGTGACAGGTTCGAGACAGGTGTGTGACAGGTGTGAGACAGGTGTTTTACAGGTGTGTGACAGGTGTTTGACATGTGTGTGAGATAGGTGTGAGACAGGTGTGTGACAGGTGTTTTACAGGTGTGTGAGACAGGTGTGAGACAGGTGTGTGACAGGTGTTTTACAGGTGTGTGACAGGTTCGAGACAGGTGTGTGACAGGTGTGAGACAGGTGTTTTACAGGTGTGTGACAGGTGTTTGACATGTGTGTGAGACAGGTGTGAGACAGGTGTGTGACAGGTGTTTTACAGGTGTGTGAGACAGGTGTGAGACAGGTGTGTGACAGGTGTTTTACAGGTGTGTGACAGGTTTGAGACAGGTGTTTTACAGGTGTGTGACAGGTGTGAGACAGGTGTTTTACAGGTGTGTGAGACAGGTGTGAGACAGGTGTTTTACAGGTGTGTGACAGGTGTTTTACAGGTGTGTGACAGGTGTGTGTGACAGGTGTGTGACAGGTGTGAGTTTGGTGTGAGACAGGTGTGTGACAGGTGTGTGTGACAGGTGTGTGACAGGTGTGTTACAGGTGTGTGACAGGTGTGTGTTACAGGTGTGTTACAGGTGTGTGACAGGTGTGTTACAGGTGTGTGTTACAGGTGTGTTACAGGTGTGTGACAGGTGTGTGTGACAGGTGTGTGTTACAGGTGTGTGACAGGTATGTGTTACAGGTGTGTGTTACAGGTGTGTTACAGGTGTGTGACAGGTGTGTTACAGGTGTGTGTTACAGGTGTGTTACAGGTGTGTGTTACAGGTATATGACAGGTGTGTTACAGGTGTTTGACAGGTGTGTGTTACAGGTGTGTGACAGGTTTGTTACAGGTGTGTGTTACAGCTGTGTTTTATAGATGTGTGACAGGTGTGTTATAGGTGTGTGTTACAGGTGTTTGACAGGTGTGTGTTACAGGTGTGTGACAGGTTTGTTACAGGTGTGTTTTATAGATGTGTGACAGGTGTGTTATAGGTGTGTGACAGGTGTGTTATAGGTGTGTGTTACAGGTGTGTGTTACAGGTGTGTGTTACAGGTGTGTGACAGGTGTGTGTTACAGGTGTGTGACAGGTTTGTTACAGGTGTGTTTTATAGATGTGTGACAGGTTTGTTACAGGTGTGTGACAGGTGTGTTATAGGTGTGTGTTACAGGTGTGTGTGACAGGTGTGTGTTACAGGTGTGTGTTACAGGTGTGTGTGACAGGTGTGTTACAGGTGTGTGTGACAGGTGTGTTACAGATGTGTTACAGGTGTGTGTTACATGTGTGTTACAGGTGTGTGTTACAGGTGTGTGACAGGTATGAGTTACAGGTGTGTGTTACAGGTGTGTGACAGGTGTGTGTGACAGGTGTGTTACAGGTGTGTGACAGGTGTGTGTTACAGGTGTGTTACAGGTGTGTGACAGGTGTGTGTGACAGGTGTGTGTTACAGGTGTGTGTTACAGGTGTGTGTTACAGGTGTGTGTTACAGGTGTGTGTTACAGGTGTGTGACAGGTGTGTTACAGGTGTGTGTTACAGGTGTGTGTTACAGGTATATGACAGGTGTGTGACATGTGTGTTACAGGTGTGTGTTACAGGTGTGTGACAGGTTTGTTACAGGTGTGTTTTATAGATGTGTGACAGGTGTGTTATAGGTGTGTGTTACAGGTGTGTGTGACATGTGTGTGTTACAGGTGTGTGTGACATGTGTGTGTTACAGGTGTGTGACATGTGTGTTACAGGTGTGTTTCAGGTGTGTTATAGGTGTGTGTTACAGGTGTGTGACATGTGTGTTACAGGTGTGTGACATGTGTGTGACAGGTGTGTTACAGGTGTGTTACAGGTGTGTTATAGGTGTGTGACAGATGTGTTACAATTGTGCTGAGGTTGAACTGTTGTTGTTGCAGATGGAGAAGTACCTCCTGAGGAACCATGAGACTCGTAAATACCTGCAGGAACAGGCCTACAGGCTGCAGCAGGGCATCGTGACCACCACCACACAGCAGGTCCCACAGTTTTACCTGAAAGCCTTACCTTAGGCATCACTGCCTAATAAATAACACAGATATAATATATTAACACCTGTCTCTGAAACATCCTGCACGGCAAGCAATTTAACTGCAGAAGTCTGGTCGTGATAAGAGTATTAAATATAATAGATATATTACACATTTCTCTGGAGGCCGTGAGAAAACGGACAGAGGAATTATTAAACACTGTTTAGACCTGTTTCATTTACAAGTCCGTCCCTGTCCCTTCCTCCTGAGGCCTCTAACTCCTGGTGTGTTTGCTCTAGAGGGTTCTTAAGAACACCTCGGGTACAGGATATTTAAGAACTGTATGATACTCCCTCTGCTGTCCAATCGTTGTACTGCAGCAAACAACTCCTGTGCCTCAAGAGATTTTTTTTACACTGTAACAAGAAACTTAAACTAAAACTATAAACTTGTATATATCTTTATATCTATAAAACATCAGAATAGAAACATCTTCAAAGTATTTAATTTTTAGCTAATACTCATCCTCATTTAGATATTCTCCAGAAAATATTTTTGTAAATTCTGGATTGCTCTGCTCATGTGTCGACCTACTTTTATAAAGTAAATAGATGCTCATGTATAATAAAATAATGGAGGCTCTGATCTACTGAACTGTTGTGTGCCGTTCAGATGATGGATACCATGTGTGTGAAAGTCCAGGACCATCTGAACTCTCTGAGGTTCTCAGAGACTAACTCGGTCCAGGACGACGTGAAGGCGGCCGAGAACCTCATGAAGGACGCCAGGAACTCAAAAACCGTTAGTGTCCTAATGTCCACACATGCTTTTCTGTTGGAAGTGTTGTAATTGAACATGTTTTAATGTGTGTCCAGCTGCTGCCAAACCTGTACCACCTGAAGAGCGGCTCCAGAGGGCCCTGCGCCGGGGCCATTCAGGAAAAACTGGAGTCAGTGGCTGGAGAAGTGGCTCAGGTCATGGACCAACAGCTCCAGGTTTGAGTTCTGTCTTTGTTTTAAACATCCCTTTACATCCGTCAGAACATAAACCAGGTCTAAACCAGGTCTGAACCAGGTCTAAACCAGGACTGAACCAGGTCTAAACCAGGACTGAACCAGGTCTAAACCAGGTCTAAACCAGGACTAAACCGGGTCTAAACAGGAAATGATGTCATAGTAATATTTGCTGTTGTACTGTCTGTCCTTCAGACGATGCTGGTGTCGATGGTGGACGCGGCCGAGTCCCTCTGTCCTCACGTGATGAAGAGGAGCGCTCTTCGTCAGGAGCTGTTAAAGACTGGAGCCTCTCGAACCAACGTCCCTCGAAGCTTCATCTGCAACACGTTACTGAAGCAGTCTGGAGTGGATATAGACAACAAAATCAGGTCTGGACCGGGTCTAAACCGGGTCTGGACCGGGTCTAAACCGGGTCTAAATCAGGTCTAAACCGGGTCTAAACCTGGTCTAGACCGGGTCTGGACCGGGTCTAAACCGGGTCTGGACCGGGTCTAAACCAGGTCTTAACCGGGTCAGAACCGGGTCTAAACCTGGTCTAGACCAGGTCTAAACCGGGTCTAAACCTGGTCTAGACCAGGTCTAAACCGGGTCTAAACCGGGTCTGGACCGGGTCTGGACCAGGTCTAAACCGGGTCTAAACCTGGTCTAAACCCGGTCTAAACCCGGTCCTTAAGCTTAACCCTTCGTCTGTTCTGTTTCGGTCTCAGTGAAGTGAAGCTGAACGTGGCGTCGTTTTTCTCTGATCGAATCGTCGACGAGATCCTGGAGTCTCTGTCCAAGTCTCAGCTCACTCTGGTCAGGAACACAAAACTCTTTTATCTCTAAAATATCTATAAATACTTTTGCAAAAGCCACGTCGTGTTTGAATAGTTACGTGACTTGAGCGATTAGTCAGTCAAACCTCAGAAAGTACGAAGGTTTAAGGTAAGCCTTAACTGGTGGTGTGGTCTGCAGGCGGATCATGTGACCCGTAAAGGCCAGCCGCTGGTTAAAGACCCCCCCCTCGAGCCGGAAGACCTGGACGAGACCGAACTGGAGGAAGAGGAAATGGCTCTGGACAGGAAGCACTCGCTTGACATGGACTCCTGCTTTGTACAGTCCTTCAAATATTTACTGTGTTACAGTCTTTCAGCTTCAGAAACTGTCGCTGTGTTTGGGAAATTTCATTTAAGATAAAAAATATGACGGTAGCTTGTTTTATTTTTACATAAACCCTGGTATACATATTCAAAATGATAAAATTAAAAATAAATGCCTAAAATTAATTTTAAAATGATGGATGGATGGACACGCTGGATTATTAAACATTCATTTTTTTACACTATATTTATTTCAATTTTCACTTTTTCATCTGAATTTTAAATTTACTTTACTTTTACATTCAAATCCAAAAATTCAGCTACATGAACTAAAAATACACTCGAGCTAAGGTTTGTCTTAAAAGCATCAGAAAACACAAAAAAACACAAATAAACACTTAAAGAGCTACAACTGAAGTCAGCTGATGCCCGACTGTGGAGGCTCACCACTCCATCTAGTGGCAGAAAGTATTACAGCTTTTTAAATTTAACACAGCGTTAAAGATATCATCCAAACGTTTCAGAAACATCAAACACCTTTTACGTGTGGATATGACTCTGCATTTACGTGATTAAAACAGCTTTTGTCCCTCAGATGACTCCGAAGTCCAAGAGGAAGAGTATTCTGGTGAGGATGCTGCGTCCGGTTTCTGTCGCGTTCGGTAAGTTTATAGAATGTGTATAAACTGGGGGGACCTGGGTTTGAGTCTCTCTCCCTCGACCTTGTGTTACTTAATTACCTCACTCTGTAACAGAAGTCGGGCTAACCCGCAAAACAATATTTAGAAAAGAAATCCTTCAAAGTTTATTTCCGTTTCCTCTGAACGTCTTTGTGTCGGACAGAACTGGAGTTCGACCTGGACAAAGCTCTGGAGGAGGTTCCCATTCACATTGAAGACCCGCCCCCTCCACCTCCCGCTGTCACGCCATTGGACAGAATACCCGCCCATCACTCTGAAGCCCCGCCCCCTCCTCCCTCTGAGTCCGACCTGCCTCTGGTTCAGTACCAGACTCTGAACCACCAGACCAAGTCCAGACCAAAGCCCAGGAAACGGACCAGACCCTCCAGGACCAAGGTAAGAACCCCACCAGAGCCAAGGTAAGACCTGGACCAGACCAGAACCGGGATAAGACCCGGACCAGACCTGGACCAAGGTAAGACCCGGACCAGACCAGAACCAGGATAAGACCCGGACCAGACCTGGACCAAGGTAAGACCTGGACCAGACCAGAACCGGGATAAGACCCGGACCAGACCTGGACCAAGGTAAGACCAGGACCAGACCAGGTGTGAATCAAGGCTAACATGGCCATAACAGGGAATGAAGCAGAACTAAAACCTAGTCTAAAATCTGGTCTAAACCTGGTCTAAAACCTGGTCTAAAACCTGGTCTAAACCTGGTCTAAACCTGGTCTAAACCTGGTCTAAACCTGGTCTAAAACCTGGTCTAAAACCTGGTCTAAACCTGGTCTAAACCTGGTCTAAACCTGGTCTAAAACCTTATCTAAACCTGGTCTAAACCTGGTCTAAACCTGATCTAAACCTGGTCTAAACCTGGTCTAAACCTGATCTAAAACCTTATGTAAACCTGGTCTAAACCTGGTCTAAACCTGGTCTAAAACCTGGTCTAAACCTGGTCTATACCTGGTCTAAACCTGGTCTAAAACCTGGTCTAAACCTGGTCTAAACCTGGTCTAAACCTGGTCTAAAACCTTTTCTAAACCTGGTCTAAACCTGGTCTAAACCTGGTCTAAACCTGGTCTAAAACCTGGTCTAAACCTGGTCTAAAACCTGGTCTAAACCTGGTCTAAAACCTGGTCTAAAACCTGGTCTAAAACCTGGTCTAAAACCTGGTCTAAACCTGGTCTACACCTGGTCTAAACCTGGTCTAAAACCTGGTCTAAACCTGGTCTAAACCTGGTCTAAACCTGGTCTAAACCTGATCTAAAACCTTATGTAAACCTGGTCTAAACCTGGTCTAAACCTGGTCTAAACCTGGTCTAAACCTGGTCTAAACCTGGTCTAAACCTGGTCTAAACCTGGTCTAAACCTGGTCTAAACCTGATCTAAACCTGGTCTAAACCTGGTCTAAACCTGGTCTAAACCTGATCTAAAACCTTATGTAAACCTGGTCTAAACCTGGTCTAAACCTGGTCTAAACCTGGTCTAAACCTTGTCTAAAACCTTATCTAAACCTGGTCTAAACCTGGTCTAAACCTGGTCTAAAACCTGATCTAAAACCTTATGTAAACCTGGTCTAAACCTGGTCTAAACCTGGTCTAAACCTGGTCTAAACCTTGTCTAAAACCTTATCTAAACCCGGTCTAAACCTGGTCTAAACCTGGTCTAAAACCTGGTCTAAACCTGGTCTAAACCTGGTCTAAACCTGGTCTAAACCTGGTCTAAACCTGGTCTAAACCTGGTCTAAACCTGGTCTAAACCTGGTCTAAACCTGGTCTAAAACCTTATCTAAACCTGGTCTAAACCTGGTCTAAACCTGGTCTAAACCTGGTCTAAACCTGGTCTAAACCTGATCTAAAACCTTATGTAAACCTGGTCTAAACCTGGTCTAAACCTGGTCTAAACCTGGTCTAAACCTGGTCTAAACCTGGTCTAAACCTGGTCTAAACCTGGTCTAAACCTGGTCTAAACCTGGTCTAAACCTGGTCTAAACCTGGTCTAAACCTGGTCTAAACCTGGTCTAAACCTGGTCTAAACCTGGTCTAAAACCTTATCTAAACCTGGTCTAAACCTGGTCTAAACCAGGTCTAAACCTGATCTAAACCTGATCTAAACCTGGTCTAAACCTGGTCTAAACCTGGTCTAAACCTGGTCTAAAACCTGGTCTAAACCTGGTCTAAACCTGGTCTAAACCTGGTCTAAACCTGGTCTATACCTGGTCTAAACCTGGTCTATACCTGGTCTAAACCTGGTCTAAACCTGGTCTAAACCTGATCTAAACCTGGTCTAAACCTGGTCTAAACTTGGTCTAAACCTGGTCTAAACCTGGTCTAAACCTGATCTAAACCTGGTCTAAACCTGATCTAAACCTGGTCTAAACCTGGTCTAAACCTGATCTAAACCTGGTCTAAACCTGGTCTAAAACTGGTCTAAACCTGGTGTAAACCTGGTCTAAAACTGGTCTAAAACTGGTCTAAACCTGGTCTAAACCTGGTCTAAACCTGGTCTAAAACTGGTCTAAACCTGGTCTAAAACTGGTCTAAACCTGGTCTAAAACTGGTCTAAAACTGGTCTAAACCTGGTCTAAACCTGGTCTAAACCTGGTCTAAAACTGGTCTAAACCTGGTCTAAACCTGGTCTAAACCTGGTCTAAAACTGGTCTAAACCTGGTCTAAACCTGGTCTAAACCTGGTCTAAAACTGGTCTAAACCTGGTCTAAACCTGGTCTAAAACTGGTCTAAACCTGGTCTAAACCTGGTCTAAACCTGGTCTAAACCTGGTCTAAACCTGGTCTAAACCTGGTCTAAACCTGGTCTAAACCTGGTCTAAGCCTGGTCTAAACCTGGTCTAAACCTGGTCTAAACCTGGTCTAAACCTGGTCTAAAACTGGTCTAAACCTGGTCTAAACCTGGTCTCTCTTCCAGCGCGTGGAGGTGAACGCTGCAGCTCCGCCCCCCGCGGCTCCGGACTCGGACCAGGGCAGTCTTATTGGGAAACTGGACGAAGGAATCGACGAGTTTTTCTCCAAAGCCGTGTCTAAACTTAGCTTCAGGTGGGAGACTTTAAAGCAGGGATGTTTTAAAGAGCACAGACCGAGACACAAATGTTTCACCTGCTTCGTCTTTTCTGCAGGCGTCCGTTGGTGAAGACGAACTCTCAGGAAGGAGAGAAGAAGCGTGAATCCAGACGAAGCGGCTTCTTTAACTACATCAAATCCCGAACGTCTCGCTCTGAGAAATCCCACAGCGCGGCAGCCATTACTCCTCCAGCCTCTTCTTCTTCTCCTCCTCTGAACACCTCCACTATTCCCACTTTACCTGAAGAAGAGCTGTCCCCGACTTCCCCCACAGCTCCGGTTCAAGAGATAATCAGGTCCAAGTCTCCGGAACCAAGGCATAAAGAAACGGAGGTGTCTCATTCAAACGTAGCAGATAAAGAAGAGCAGAACGTGCCTCCTGCTCTTCGTCACATGGGGGTTCCTGTTTTAGGGATGAACCTGATGGCAGAGATGAAGGCACGGCAGGAGAAAATAGCAGCTCAGAAGGTCAGCAAGTATCTGTTAGTGATTTTTAATTTGATAATTGATATTTGCACAAAGACTGCTGTTATTTGTGCAAACATGAGACGTAGGAAACTCTTTTAGATCTGTCCTGTCTTATTTTTTAGATCTGTCCTGTCTTATTTTTTAGATCTGTCCTGTCTTATTTTTTAGATCTGTCCTGTCTTATTTTTTAGATCTGTCCTGTCTTATTTTTTAGATCTGTCCTGTCTTATTTTTTAGATCTGTCCTGTCTTATTTTTTAGATCTGTCCTGTCTTATTTTTTAGATCTGTCCTGTCTTATTTTTTAGATCTGTCCTGTCTTATTTTTTAGATCTGTCCTGTCTTATTTTTTAGATCTGTCCTGTCTTATTTTTTAGATCTGTCCTGTCTTATTTTTTAGATCTGTCCTGTCTTATTTTTTAGATCTGTCCTGTCTTATTTTTTAGATCTGTCCTGTCTTATTTTTTAGATCTGTCCTGTCTTATTTTTTAGATCTGTCCTGTCTTATTTTTTAGATCTGTCCTGTCTTATTTTTTAGATCTGTCCTGTCTTATTTTTTAGATCTGTCCTGTCTTATTTACAATGAATGACAACAAACTCATTTGTTTTCAGTCTGAGGCCAAAGTGGACAAAGACAAGAAAGTGGACAAAGACAAGAACGTGGACAAAGTGGACAAAGAGAAGATAGAGGCCAAAGTGGACAAAGACAAGAAAGTGGACAAAGACAAGAACGTGGACAAAGTGGACAAAGAGAAGATAGAGGACAAAGTGGACAAAGACAAGAAAGTGGACAAAGACAAGAACGTGGACAAAGTGGACAAAGAGAAGATAGAGGACAAAGTGGACAAAGACAAGAACGTGGACAAAGTGGACAAAGAGAAGATAGAGGACAAAGTGGACAAAGAGAAGATAGAGGACAAAGTGGACAAAGAGAAGATAGAGGACAAAGTGGACAAAGAGAAGATAGAGGACAAAGTGGACAGTGGAACTGGTGAGAAACAATAATTGTTTTTAGTTTTATTCTCGATTTGAGCAGGTTTTAGATGGATTTGAGCAGGTTTTTGCTGGATTTGAACAGGTTTTTGATGGATTTGAGCAGGTTTTAGATGATTTTGAACAGGTTTTAGATGGATTTGAGCAGGTTTTAGATGGATTTGAGCAGGTTTTTGCTGGATTTGAACATGTTTTAGATGGATTTGAACATGTTTTAGATGGATTTGAACATGTTTTAGATGGATTTGAACAGGTTTCAGTTGGATTTGAACAGGTTTTTGATGGATTCGAACAGTTTTAGATGGATTTGAGCAGGTTTTAGATGGATTTGAACAGGTTTTAGATGGATTTGAACATGTTTTAGATGGATTTGAACATGTTTTAGATGGATTTGAACAGGTTTCAGTTGGATTTGAACAGGTTTTAGATGGATTTGAGCAGGTTTTAGATGAATTTGAACAGATTTTAGTTGGATTTGAACAGGTTTTAGATGGATTTGAGCAGGTTTTAGATGGATTTGAGCAGGTTTTAGATGATTTTGAACAGGTTTTAGATGGATATGAGCAGGTTTTAGATGGATTTGAGCAGGTTTTTGCTGGATTTGAACGGGTTTTTGATGGATTCGAACAGTTTTAGATGGATTTGAGCAGGTTTTAGATGGATTTGAACAGGTTTTAGATGGATTTGAACAGGTTTTAGATGGATTTGAACATGTTTTAGATGGATTTAAGCAGGTTTTAGATGGATTTGAGCAGGTTTTAGATGAATTTGAACAGGTTTTAGTTGGATTTGAACAGGTTTTAGTTGGATTTGATCAGGTTTTAGATGGATTTGAGCAGTTTTTTGATGGATTTGAACAGGTTTTAGTTGGATTTGAGCAGGTTTTAGATGGATTTGAGCAGGTTTTAGATGAATTTGAACAGGTTTTAGTTGGATTTGAACAGGTTTTAGTTGGCTTTGATCAGGTTTTAGTTGGATTTGAACAGGTTTGAGTTGGATTTGAACAGGTTTGAGTTGGATTTGAGCAGGTTTTAAATGGATTGGAACAGGTTTTAGTTGGATTTGAGCAGGTTTTAGTTGGATTTGAACAGGTTTTAGTTGGATTTGAACAGGTTTTAGTTGGATTTGAACAGGTTTTAGTTGGATTTGAGCAGGTTTTAGATGAATTTGAACAGGTTTGAGTTGGATTTGAGCAGGTTTTAAATGGATTGGAACAGGTTTTAGTTGGATTTGAGCAGGTTTTAAATGGATTGGAACAGGTTTTAGTTGGATTTGAGCAGGTTTTAAATGGATTGGAACAGGTTTTAGTTGGATTTGAGCAGGTTTTAAATGGATTGGAACAGGTTTTAGTTGGATTTGAGCAGGTTTTAAATGGATTGGAACAGGTTTGAGTTGGATTTGAGCTGGTTTTAGTTGGATTTGAACAGGTTTTAGTTGGATTTGAGCAGGTTTTAGATGAATTTGAACAGGTTTGAGTTGGATTTGAGCAGGTTTTAAATGGATTGGAACAGGTTTTAGTTGGATTTGAGCAGGTTTTAAATGGATTGGAACAGGTTTTAGTTGGATTTGAGCAGGTTTTAAATGGATTGGAACAGGTTTTAGATGGATTTGAGCAGGTTTTAGATGAATTTGAACAGGTTTGAGTTGGATTTGAGCTGGTTTTAGTTGGATTTGAACAGGTTTTAGTTGGATTTGAGCAGGTTTTAGATGAATTTGAACAGGTTTGAGTTGGATTTGAGCAGGTTTTAAATGGATTGGAACAGGTTTTAGTTGGATTTGAGCAGGTTTTAAATGGATTGGAACAGGTTTTAGTTGGATTTGAGCAGGTTTTAAATGGATTGGAACAGGTTTTAGTTGGATTTGAGCAGGTTTTAAATGGATTGGAACAGGTTTTAGTTGGATTTGAGCAGGTTTTAAATGGATTGGAACAGGTTTTAGATGGATTTGAGCAGGTTTTAGATGAATTTGAACAGGTTTGAGTTGGATTTGAGCTGGTTTTAGTTGGATTTGAACAGGTTTTAGTTGGATTTGAGCAGGTTTTAGATGAATTTGAACAGGTTTGAGTTGGATTTGAGCAGGTTTTAAATGGATTGGAACAGGTTTTAGTTGGATTTGAGCAGGTTTTAAATGGATTGGAACAGGTTTTAGTTGGATTTGAGCAGGTTTTAAATGGATTGGAACAGGTTTTAGATGGATTTGAGCAGGTTTTAGATGAATTTGAACAGGTTTGAGTTGGATTTGAGCTGGTTTTAGTTGGATTTGAACAGGTTTTAGTTGGATTTGAGCAGGTTTTAGATGAATTTGAACAGGTTTGAGTTGGATTTGAGCAGGTTTTAAATGGATTGGAACAGGTTTTAGTTGGATTTGAGCAGGTTTTAAATGGATTGGAACAGGTTTTAGTTGGATTTGAGCAGGTTTTAAATGGATTGGAACAGGTTTTAGAGAGTATTATAGCTCTTTTCTTGTTTTTTCAGGCGACTCTTCGGCCTCTGATAAAGCTCCACTTCCTGCTCCTCGACTGAAGAGGGCGCCGTCAGAACAGGACAAAGACAGCAGCACTGTCTCGTCTCCAGTCCACAGTCAGTATTTGACAAATAAAATAATTACATCTTATAGGATTAGTTTTGAACCGATTTCTCCAGAGTCGAAATAAAATCAAGTAAAAACAAAAACAGAAAAGCCCTGTATGTATCATCTGTTCTTTTCAAACCCTCTCTTCTCTCTCTCTCAGGTGAGTGTCCGTCAGAAGGCGATGTGTTCAAGTCTCCTGTAAATGCGGATGTCGGCAGCAAACAGTGGTCGTCCTTAAAGAGACCCCAGAGTCCGAACGCAGGAAAGAACGAGGACCGAGAACGAACCAAGTCCCTCCCGGCTTACGGTTCGAACACTCACTATTTCAGTTTTACATGAACGCAGCACACGGGCTCCTTCAGGTTTCAGTAAAAAAGGATATTCTGAGTCAATTGATTGATTCCAGGAAAAGGCTTGAGAAAGAATGATACCAGTTCTGCAAATAAACTACTTTCTCAATATTTTTACAAAACCAAAATCAGTGAAAAAATGTGATGTAAAACTGATGGGAACCTATTTATTTCCTTAGATCTGTTGTTTGTAGTTTAAATCAGGGTTTGGGCAGGTTTTAGATGGATTTAAACGGGTTTAGTTGAATTTAAATGGATTTAAAAGGTTTTATATATATATATATATATATATATATATATATATATATATATATATATATATATATATATATATATATATATATATAAATATCTTAGTAGTAAAAAAGAAGAAGAAAATGCACACACAACAAGCTTGTTACAACCGTCTTGGCAATACCTTGTGTTGATTATTAGAGATATTTTGTACCTTATACTCAATTATTCACATCAGTTATATTCTTTTCATTTGGATTGAAGGCATCCATTTAGTTTTTTATATTATGGGTTATTGTAGATCCAACAGGAACATTCCTTCAGCTCACGTTTGTACTTTTAGAACTTTCACTGTATCGCGTTTGTGTTTCGTGTTTTCGCAGTGACGCCTCTGTCTCCGTCTGGTGCCGACCCAGAAGCAGCTGAAGAGGAAGAAGAGGAGAAAAGTCCTGAGTCTTCAGAGGAAGAGGAGGAGGAGGAAGAGGCTGGAGCAAAAGAACAAAACACTGAAAAAAAAACAAAACCCAAACCAAAATGAACCAAAGTGAACAAATCAAACTCCTGTACTGTCTCTTTAAGAAGAACCAGCTGTTTCTGTTTAATCCACATTTATTCATTTAAAAAATCTGAAACATTTACTTTTATTAAAAAAAATAATGCACACATTGTGTGTGTATTGTTCTAAAAAGTACATTTTGTCTTGTATTTAATTTTTTTTTACATTTTGTGACAATAATCTGACTTTATTCAAGTTTTTAATCAGGGTTTACTATTTCTTCAAGGAGCTTGGCACATTGTACTTTTTTTTTCAGCAACATTAATCGACCGAATAAAGACTGCTGTAAATGTGTCCTTTGTAAATCCCTGCTCTTTTATTCTCGTCCTGTTTTTTGTGTAAATACATAACTTTACTGTTTGTGTTTATAAGATTACGTTTTAGGTGAAATGTTTTGGTAGATTCTGGTTTTGTGGAAATGATAATGTTTTTATGAATTTGAAGCTGACACAAGTTTAAGCATTTGTACATTTTTAAAAATCAATAAAACTGCGTAAGATTGACTCAGATTCAGTTTGTTTTTTGAAGAATGACATGTAAACCGGGTCTAAACCAGGACTTACCCCGGACTCTGATCACATGACCTCTCTGTCTTTCCTCTGACTCTGTCTCTCTCTCGGTTCATTTCGCTCTGGTCTTCGGCTCAAACACATCTCTCTCAGTTTTTCACTAAACTCTGGTTCAGTCCTGGTTTTGGTCTTGGTTATGGACCGAGTCTTGGACCGAGTCTTGGACCAACTGGACGCGGCTGGTTTTCTTCAGATCTGGCAACATTTTGACGTTCACGGTAAGAACAGTTCATTCATCAAGTGCAATTACAGCTGAACTCCCTCAAAGCCCCTTAAAGTTTATTCTTTATTAGTTCTATTTTATATAAATGCAATGAATGCTTCCAGAACTTGTTTATGAGTGAATTTATATTTGATTTATATTTGAACATTTCTTAAAACTGCTTCAGAGGAACGGCATTAGATATGTTTTATTGGTTTAAAGAAATTAAACAAAACTGAGCAGGATTCATTTCATCTTCTACAGCTGCTTATTTTAATGAAAATATACATATTTTTTTTCAGATAATGGTTACATTGAGGAAAAGGAGCTGGACAGATTTTTCCACAACATGCTGCAAAAACTGGGAATGAAGGTAACGACAAAGAAAACCTCTGCAACAACAAGGTTTAGATTTAAACTTTTTCTATTCTTACATAGGTCTAATCTTAGATTAAATCTGGACCTCCAGCTCCTGTAGGGGGCGCCGTGAGGTACTGGACTACCAGCTCCTGTAGGGGGCGCCCTGAGGTACTGGACTACCAGCTCCTGTAGGGGGCGCCGAGAAGTACCAGACCTCCAGCTCCTGTAGGGGGCGCCGAGAAGTACTGGACCTCCAGCTCCTGTAGGGGGCGCCGTGAGGTACTGGACTACCAGCTCCTGTAGGGGGCGCCGTGAGGTACTGGACTACCAGCTCCTGTAGGGGGCGCCGAGAAGTACCAGACCTCCAGCTCCTGTAGGGGGCGCCGAGAAGTACCAGACCTCCAGCTCCTGTAGGGGGCGCCGTGAGGTACTGGACTACCAGCTCCTGTAGGGGGCGCCGAGAAGTACCAGACCTTCAGCTCCTGTAGGGGGCGCCGAGAGGTACTGGACTACCAGCTCCTGTAGGGGGCGCCGAGAAGTACCAGACCTCCAGCTCCTGTAGGGGGCGCCGTGAGGTACTGGACCTCCAGCTCCTGTAGGGGGCGCCGTGAGGTACTGGACTACCAGCTCCTGTAGGGGGCGCCGAGAAGTACCAGACCTCCAGCTCCTGTAGGGGGCGCCGTGAGGTACTGGACCTCCAGCTCCTGTAGGGGGCGCCGTGAGGTACTGGACTACCAGCTCCTGTAGGGGGCGCCGAGAAGTACCAGACCTTCAGCTCCTGTAGGGGGCGCCGAGAGGTACTGGACCTCCAGCTCCTGTAGGGGGCGCCGTGAGGTACTGGACTACCAGCTCCTGTAGGGGGCGCCGCGAGGTACTGGACCTCCAGCTCCTGTAGGGGGCGCCGCGAGGTACTGGACCTCCAGCTCCTGTAGGGGGCGCTGTGAGGTACCAGACCTCCAGCTCCTGTAGGGGGCGCTGTGAGGTACCAGACCTCCAGCTCCTGTAGGGGGCGCTGTGAGGTACCAGACCTCCAGCTCCTGTAGGGGGCGCTGTGAGGTACTGGACCTCCAGCTCCTGTAGGGGGCGCGAGGGTCCAGACCTCTAGCTCCTGTAGGGGGCGCCGCGAGGTACTGATTCTGATTCTGATTAAATATTCATATATTTTCAGGAAGAGGAGGTCACAGAAGAGAGGATCCAAAGTTTAAGAGACAGGATCATGTCTGAGATCAACACAACAGACGGCCGACTCCAGATACAAGAGGCAGAGTTCATTACAAGAGTTCATTAAGGGTTTAGATGTGTATGGGTTTAGAGACAGTTTTCTTATTTTGACTATTTATGTGAATGATCTAAACAATAAATGACAATAAATGATCTAAAGTAACAGTTTTAGTGACCTGCTCGACTGGTGTTTACTGAACACTCGCGGTTTTACGTCAGTGGTCACCGAGACTGTTCATATCCACAGCTGGCCACTCTGTTGCTCCCTGAAGACGAGAACTTCCTGCTGCTCTTTCGCCGAGAGACGCCGTTGGACAACAGCGTGGAGTTCATGAGGGTAAGGCCAATTCAGTCAGATTGAGATTGAGCCAAAAGCCTGACCTTGTGGTAACAATGCTGGTTTGGGAAATGATTGGGTTTTTGTGTCTCTGAACAGATTTGGAGAAACTATGACACTGACAGCAGTGGATACATCTCAGCCATCGAACTCAAGGTAAGCACTTCAAACCAAGGAATAAACCTGGCCTTAAACTGGACATAGACCACAAGTAAAACATTGGTATTGGTACATTTGTCTTTTGCTGGGATTAAAAGAAAACCTCACCAAACACTGATCTCCATGAGTCTGAACTTAGTGGCATATTACAGTGCATCGAACACTTGTTCTGGTCTTGCCTCAGTCTTAGAAGTTTAAAGTTACTCTTGGCTCGGACATGTCTTGGTTTTGGTCTAACCCTGGTTTAACCTACAACACTAGAATAAACCAGGACTAGTTGAATCATAAACAGTTCCGTGTGTTTGACTTACATTAACAGCTCGCCCTTGTTTGTCCCTCCAGGGCTTCCTTTACGACCTCTTCCTGCAGCACAGGAAGTCCATCACTCCAGACAAACTGGAGGAATACACCGAAACCATGGTAATGGCTACGACAATCACATGACCCCAACATGACCCCAACATGGCACCAACATGACCCCAACATGCCCCCAACATGACCCCAACATGACCTCAACATGACCCCAACATGACCCCAAAATGACCTCAACATGGCCCCAACATGGCATCAACATGACCTCAACATGGCCCCAACATGGCCCCAACATGGCCCCAACATGACCCCAACATGCCCCCAACATGACCCCAACATGACCTCAACATGACCCCAACATGGCCCAAACATGGCCCCAACATGGCCCCAACATGGCCTCAACATGACCCCAACATGGCCTCAACATGACCTCAACATGACCCCAACATGACCTCAACATGACCCCAACATGGCCCCAACATGGCACCAACATGACCCCAACATGCCCCCAACATGACCCCAACATGACCCCAACATGACCCCAACATGACCTCAACATGGCCCCAACATGGCATCAACATGACCTCAACATGGCCCCAACATGGCATCAACATGACCTCAACATGGCCCCAACATGGCCCCAACATGGCCCCAACATGACCCCAACATGGCCTCAACATGGCCCCAACATGGCCCCAACATGACCCCAACATGACCTCAACATGGCCCCAACATGGCCCCAACATGGCCCCAACATGACCCCAACATGACCTCAACATGGCCCCAACATGACCCCAACATGCCCCCAACATGACCCCAACATGGCTAACATGGCCCCAACATGGCCCCTAACATGGCCCCAACATGACCCCAACATGGCCCCAACATGGCCCCAACATGGCTAACATGGCCCCAACATGGCCCCAACATGACCCCAACATGGCCCCAACATGACCCCAACATGGCATCAACATGGCCTCAACATGGCCCCAACATGGCCCCAACATGACCCCAACATGACCTCAACATGACCTCAACATGACCCCAACATGACCTCAACATGGCCCCAACATGGCCCCAACATGACCCCAACATGACCTCAACATGGCCCCAACAGGACCCCAACATGACCTCAACATGGCCCCAACATGACCCTAACATGGCCTCAACATGACCCCAACATGGCCCCAACATGACCCCAACATGACCTCAACATGGCCCCAACATGACCCCAACATGGCCCCAACATGGCCCCAACATGGCCTCAACATGACCCCAACATGACCTCAACATGGCCCCAACATGACCCCAACATGCCCCCAACATGACCCCAACATGGCCCCAACATGGCCCCAACATGGCCCCAACATGGCCTCAACATGACCCCAACATGACCTCAACATGACCCCAACATGACCCCAACATGACCTCAACATGACCTCAACATGGCCCCAACATGACCCCAACATGACCCCAACATGACCTCAACATGACCTCAACATGACCTCAACATGACCCCAACATGGCCCCAACATGGCCCCAACATGGCCCCAACATGGCCTCAACATGACCCCAACATGGCCTCAACATGACCTCAACATGACCTCAACATGACCCCAACATGACCTCAACATGACCTCAACATGACCCCAACATGGCCCCAACATGGCCCCAACATGACCCCAACATGACCCCAACATGGCCTCAACATGACCCCAACATGGCCTCAACATGGCCCCAACATGACCTCAACATGACCCCAACATGACCCCAACATGACCCCAACATGGCCTCAACATGACCCCAACATGACCCCAACATGACCCCAACATGACCCCAACATGGCCTCAACATGACCTCAACATGACCTCAACATGACCCCAACATGACCCCAACATGGCCTCAACATGACCCCAACATGACCCCAACATGACCCCAACATGGCCTCAACATGACCTCAACATGACCTCAACATGACCCCAACATGGCCTCAACATGACCCCAACATGACCCCAACATGACCCCAACATGACCCCAACATGACCTCAACATGACCTCAACATGACCCCAACATGACCTCAACATGGCCCCAACATGGCCCCAACATGGCCCCAACATGGCCCCAACATGGCCCCAACATGGCCTCAACATGACCCCAACATGGCCTCAACATGACCTCAACATGACCACAACATGGCCTCAACATGACCTCAACATGACCTCAACATGACCCCAACATGGCCCCAACATGGCCCCAACATGGCCCCAACATGGCCTCAACATGACCCCAACATGGCCTCAACATGACCTCAACATGACCTCAACATGGCCCCAACATGACCCCAACATGACCCCAACATGGCCTCAACATGACCCCAACATGACCTCAACATGACCTCAACATGACCCCAACATGGCCCCAACATGGCCCCAACATGACCCCAACATGACCCCAACATGGCCTCAACATGACCCCAACATGGCCTCAACATGGCCCCAACATGACCTCAACATGACCCCAACATGACCCCAACATGACCCCAACATGGCCTCAACATGACCCCAACATGACCCCAACATAACCCCAACATGACCCCAACATGGCCTCAACATGACCTCAACATGACCTCAACATGACCCCAACATGACCCCAACATGGCCTCAACATGACCCCAACATGACCCCAACATGACCCCAACATGGCCTCAACATGACCTCAACATGACCTCAACATGACCCCAACATGGCCTCAACATGACCCCAACATGACCCCAACATGACCCCAACATGACCCCAACATGGCCTCAACATGACCTCAACATGACCCCAACATGACCCCAACATGACCCCAACATGACCCCAACATGGCCTCAACATGACCTCAACATGACCTCAACATGACCCCAACATGACCCCAACATGGCCTCAACATGGCCTCAACATGACCTCAACATGACCTCAACATGACCCCAACATGGCCTCAACATGACCTCAACATGACCTCAACATGACCCCAACATGACCCCAACATGACCCCACTCTCAGATTTCTTGTTTCCTTTATTTCAGATGAAGATGTTTGACAAAAACAGAGACGGACGACTGGATCTGAACGACCTGGCCAGGTACAGTCCTGGTTTAGTCCTGGTTTAGACCCGGTTTAGTCCTGCTTTAGACCCGGTTTTGTCCTGCTTTAGACCCGGTTTAGTCCTGCTTTAGACCTGGTTTAGACCTGCTTTAGACCTGCATTAGACCTGGTTTAGACCTGCTTTAGACCTGCATTAGACCTGGTTTAGACCTGGTTAAGACCTGGTTTAGACCTGCTTTAGACCTGCATTAGACCTGGTTTAGACCTGGTTAAGACCTGGTTTAGACCTGCTTTAGACCTGCATTAGACCTGGTTTAGACCTGGTTAAGACCTGGTTTAGACCTGGTTAAGACCTGGTTTAGACCTGCTTTAGACCTGCATTAGACCTGGTTTAGACCTGGTTAAGACCTGGTTTAGACCTGGTTTAGACCTGGTTTAGACCTGGTTAAGACCTGGTTAAGACCTGGTTTAGACCTGGTTTAGACCTGGTTAAGACCTGGTTTAGACCTGGGTTAGACCTGGTTAAGACCTGGTTTAGACCTGGTTTAGACCTGGTTTAGACCTGGTTTAGACCTGGTTAAGACCTGGTTTAGACCTGGGTTAGACCTGGTTAAGACCTGGTTTAGACCTGGTTTAGACCTGGTTAAGACCTGGTTTAGACCTGGTTTAGACCTGCATTAGACCTGGTTTAGACCTGGTTAAGACCTGGTTTAGACCTGGTTAAGACCTGCATTAGACCTGGTTTAGACCTGGTTAAGACCTGGTTTAGACCTGCTTTAGACCTGGTTAAGACCTGGTTTAGACCTGGTTAAGACCTGGTTAAGACCTGGTTTAGACCTGGTTTAGACCTGGTTTAGACCTGGTTTAGACCTGGTTTAGACCTGGTTTAGACCTGGTTTAGAGCTGGTTAAGACCTGGTTTAGACCTGGTTTAGACCTGGTTTAGACCTGGTTTAGACCTGGTTTAGACCTGGTTTAGACCTGGTTTAGAGCTTAGATTTAATCCCCTCTTTTCTTTTCCAGGATCTTGGCTCTGAAGGAGAACTTTTTGCTTAAGTTCCAGATGGATGTAGGTCTCTCTCTGTAGGACCTCGTCACGTTTTTCTGTCCGACATCTGTCTAATATTTGTCTGATATTTGTCTGATATTTGTCTGATATTTGTCTGATATTTGTCTGATATTTGTCTGATATTTGTCTCATATTTGTCTGATATTTGTCTCATATTTGTCTGATATTTGTCTGATATTTGTCTGATATTTGTCTGATATTTGTCTCATATTTGTCTGATATTTGTCTCATATTTGTCTCATATTTGTCTGATATTTGTCTCATATTTGTCTGATATTTGTCTGATATTTGTCTGATATTTGTCTGATATTTGTCTCATATTTGTCTGATATTTGTCTCATATTTGTCTGATATTTGTCTGATATTTGTCTCATATTTGTCTGATATTTGTCTGATATTTGTCTGATATTTGTCTGATATTTGTCTGATATTTGTCTGATATTTGTCTCATATTTGTCTGATATTTTGTCTGATATTTGTCTGATATTTGTCTCATATTTGTCTGATATTTGTCTGATATTTGTCTGACATTTGTCTGATATTTGTCAGATATTTATCTGATATTTGTCTCATATTTGTCTGATATTTGTCTCATATTTGTCTGATATTTGTCTGATATTTGTCTGATATTTTGTCTGATATTTGTCTCATATTTGTCTGATATTGGTCTGATATTTGTCTCATATTTGTCTGATATTTGTCTGATATTTATCTGATATTTGTCTCATATTTGTCTGATATTTATCTGATATTTATCTGATATTTGATATTTGTCTGATATTTATCTGATATTTATCTGATATTTGTCTGATATTTGATATTTGTCTGATATTTGTCTGATATTTATCTGATATTTGTCTCATATTTGTCTGATATTTATCTGATATTTGTCTCATATTTGTCTGATATTTGTCTGATATTTGTCTCATATTTGTCTGATATTTGTCTGATATTTGTCTCATATTTGTCTGATATTTTGTCTGATATTTGTCTGATATTTGTCTGATATTTGTCTGATATTTGTCTGATATTTGTCTGATATTTGTCTGATATTTTGTCTGATATTTGTCTCATATTTGTCTCATATTTGTCTCATATTTGTCTGATATTTGTCTGATATTAACCTGATATTTGTCTGATATTTGTCTGATATTTGTCTGATATTTGTCTCATATTTGTCTCATATTTGTCTGATATTTGTCTGATATTAACCTGATATTTGTCTCATATTTGTCTGATATTTGTCTCATATTTGTCTCATATTTGTCTCATATTTACCTGATATTTGTCTCATATTTGTCTGATATTTGTCTCATATTTGTCTGATATTTGTCTGATATTTGTCTGACATTTGTCTGATATTTGTCTCATATTTACCTGATATTTGTCTCGTATTTGTCTGATATTTGTCTGATATTTGTCTCATATTTGTCTGATATTTGTCTGACGTTAATCTGATGTTTATCTGATATTTACCTGATATTTCTCTGATATTTGTCTGACCTGACGTTAATCTGATATTTATCTGATATTTGTCTGACGTTAATCTGATATTTGTCTGATATTTATCTGATATTTGTCTGATATTTATCTGATATTTGTCTGATATTTATCTGATATTTATCTGATATTTGTCTGATATTTGTCTGATATTTATCTGATATTTATCTGATATTTGTCTGATGTTAATCTGATGTTTATCTGATGTTTGTCTGATATTTGTCTGACGTTAATCTGATGTTTATCTGATATTTGTCTGATATTTATCTGATATTTGTCTGATATTTATCTGATATTTGTCTGATATTTGTCTGATATTTGTCTGATATTTATCTGATATTTGTCTGATATTTGTCTGATATTTGTCTCATATTTGTCTGATGTTTATCTGATGTTTATCTGATATTTGTCTGACGTTAATCTGATGTTTATCTGATATTTGTCTGATATTTATCTGACGTTAATCTGACGTTAATCTGATGTTAATCTTATGTGTGTCTCAGGGCTGCAGTCAGGAGGACCGCAGGAGGGACTTTGAGAAGATCTTTGCTCACTACGACGTCGTGAGTCTGTTTTTTACGTAACGCACAGTCTCTGATAGTTGTTCTTAAAGTTGTAGAAGCAGAAGTTAGTTTGCTATAAAAATATGTTTTTTAGAACACAAAGCCTGTGTTGTTGCGTCTGTCTGCTTCTCCAAACTATTACCTGCTGCAAAAAAACAAGTTCCCATCACAAAGGAGCTCAGAAAAGACTTTCACTAAAGCCACTGTAGTGTCGTCACGATTAACACCTTTTCTTTTTCCTCCTCCCTTCCGTTTAAACTGTGTTTGTTCATCGTTCCAACCATACACACAAACATACAGAACTCACAGAGACTCACTATTTTTATATCTCCCCCCGTGTGGGGGCAGCATGGTACAAACGGGCCTTAAATGTATCACATGACCAGAGGCACTAATTACATTTCCCTTTTGTCTTATTGTGTTTGTGTTATTTATTATGTGTCTAGAGTTGATGTCAGAGGGCAATCAATGTTTTCTTTCTTTAGTATTTACAAAATCCTAACGCCCAGTGGGAGGGGCAAAGGGGAATAAAAAGGGCCATTTCAGGCCTTGGGGAGTTGACAGCTGGTTACACTGGAGGTAACATGTCTGTGGGGGTTATTTTTGAGTTTGAATCTTTTTGGATATTCTTGCTTGGACCCTTGTTGCACTTTGGTACTGGCACAATAAACACCCTGGACACACAAGTTCTGACTACGCCAGTATGTTGGAAGAGCTCCAAAACATCCTTGTATTTTATTTCTGTGCATGATTTCAGAGTAAAACCGGAGAACTGGAGGGACCTGAAGTGGACGGATTTGTCAAAGACATGATGGAGCTGGTCAAGGTAAACACGTTTCACTGGATGTTTCTAGTTAGTTTCTTCTGTTTTGTTTCCTAACCCTCTATTCTTGTTCCCGTTTTTCAGCCCTGCATTAGTGGCTCGGAGCTGGACTGCTTCAAGAAACTGCTCCTGAATCACTGCGACATCAACAGAGACGGAAAAATCCAAAAGAATGAGCTGGCCCTGTGCCTCGGCCTCAAACTCAGCTAACAATCTCCTGTCGTCATCTCCGAGACTCCTGCCTCCAGTCGACTCACGTGGACCTTGTGTTGATGCTTCCGGTCCTAAAGCTGGTCTTTGTGTTGAGTTTGGTGTTGTGTAATTATGAATAAACTGATTTGAATTGTGTCCGTTCTCATTAGAGGCTGAAGAGCAGCAGGTACGTCATTGCTTTAAACTTAAATTAGATGTACTTTATTTATGCCAAAGGGGGAGTCACTTGTAACAGTGGGGCTCATGATTAGGTCCACTCCAGTTTCTACACTTTAACCCTTCCCCTCAGCCCCCGCCCTTCTTCTTCCAAAAGAAATAAGACCCCACTCTAGACACAGTATCAAATCTATAAAATATATCACAGAACATATCATAAACTAGTCTTTATAATATAGTTTATAAAACAAAATATAACAATAATGTCTACAAACCCGAGTCCAAAAAAGTTGGGACACTGTACAAATCGTGACTAAAAACATGGAAGTTTCAAATTTCAATATTTTATTCAGAATCCAACATAGATGACACATCAAATGTTTAAACTGAGAAAATGATCGTTTTAAGGATAAAATAAGTTATAAGTAACACATCTCAAAAAAGTGCTCAGGTTTAGGAACAGGACTGTCCCGTTCTTGTCCAAGACAGGCTTCTGCTCAAGTGTCTCAGGTCTTCTTCGTCTCATCTTCCTCTTTATGATGTGTTCTGCCCCCGTCCCATCAGAGATCTTCTGAACTGAGCTCAGAGGGTTGTCCTTGTCCTCTTTAGTCCGGACGACATGGCGTTCTAGTTTTCCACTTTGTCACAGTCCATTTTAAACGAGCCTTGGCTCCAGAGAAACACCTGAGCTTCTGGATCAGGTTTAGATAAGGATTCTTTTTTGACCTTTAGAGTTTTAACGGTGAATGTCTCGGTGGATTGTGTTCATGACCATGTTTTCTGGAAGTATTCCTGATCCATGTTGGGATTTCCAGTACAGTACATTCCTGTTTGTGATGCATGTCGTCTAAAGCCTGAAGATCACGGGCTCCAGTCGGGTTTTCAGCCTTGACCCTTGACCCTGACGCTCAGAGACTGTTCCAGATTCTCTGAATCTTTGGATGATATTATGAACTGTAGTATGAACTGTATGAAACTTCTTTCTGATATTTCTTCATTATTTTTTACCACAGCTTTGAGGGAACGTTCATCTTGACTTCTGAGAGACACTGTCGCTCTGAGAGGCTCCTTTTAGACCAAACATGTTGCGAATTGACCAAAAAAGTTGCAAATTGGTCCTCCAGTTGTTCCTTATTTGTACATTTAACTTTTCCGGCCTCTTATTGCAACCTGTCCCAACTTTTTTGGAATGTGAAGCTCTCACACGTGAGAATGAGGCAGTCTGAGGTAACCAAAGATAGCTTAGCCAGGATTCTTGAACTAGGGAACAAGATGAGTCGGCATCAATTAATTGTCTCTGGTCCCCTTCTGGACTGGTCTTTGTGGGGCCGCCCAGGCCTGCTGAGGGCAGACGGCCTGCTGAGGGCAGACGGCCTGCTGAGGGCAGACGGCCTGCTGAGGGCAGACGGCCTGCAGAGGGCAGACGGCCTGCTGAGGGCAGACGGCCTGCAGAGGGCAGACGGCCTGCAGAGGGCAGACGGCCTGCTGAGGGCAGACGGCCTGCTGAGGGCAGACGGCCTGCTGAGGGCAGACGGCCTGCTGAGGGCAGACGGCCTGCAGAGGGCAGACGGCCTGCTGAGGGCAGACGGCCTGCTGAGGGCAGACGGCCTGCTGAGGGCAGACGGCCTGCAGAGGGCAGATGCCTGCAGAGGGCAGACGGCCTGCTGAGGGCAGACGGCCTGCAGAGGGCAGACGGCCTGCAGAGGGCAGACGGCCTGCTGAGGGCAGACGGCCTGCAGAGGGCAGACGGCCTGCAGAGGGCAGACGGCCTGCTGAGGGCAGACGGCCTGCTGAGGGCAGACGGCCTGCTGAGGGCAGACGGCCTGCATCCTACTGGACATGGTGCTGCCATTTTGTCTAGTAATATAGACAGGTGCATTCGGTGCATTTGACACAAGGAATCTCAGCAGGTCGCAGGAATTAGAGAAGCTGCTAGTCCTGATAGTGCGGGTGTGGAACTGGATAATGTAGAAGCAGAAGAGAGAACTAAATCTGGAAGCAATTTTATTTATACAGCACAATTCATACAGTGGGTCAAAGTGCTTTACAGAAATAAAAGATTTAAAATCAGAAACACAAGAAAAACTAAAAAAAAATTAAGAGATGAAGTAAACACTTTGTACTGTCTTTACTGAATGTAGGTGGAGCTAAAGAGGAAGGTTCTTAACTAACCCTTGAACATTGTTAAAGTTAAGGCTGTTCCTGTTTTTTTCTGCTTCACCCTGTTTAGTTCTAACTCTGAGTCGAGCAGAAGCCTGTCCCAGATGTTCTCAGAGTCCGAGGAGGCTCATAAATAACTGTCATAAATATCTTCTGGTGCTAAACCATTTAGAGACTTGTAAAGCAGCAGTGCTGTTTTAAAGTCTATTCTCTGAGCAACAGGAAGTGCAGAGATTTTAAAACTGGACTGATGTGGTCGTACTTCCTGGTGTTGGTTAGAACCCGAGCAGCAGCGTTCTGAATAAGTCTGTCTTAACCCTCGTTTTGAGAGACCAGTGAGCAGCCGTTACAGTAATCTAACTAGTTGATACTTTCGGTCATTTTGGCTGTATTGTGTGTAATGGGACCTCTCCAAATTAAAATGATTGCTGTTATTGAACCCCTGGAATTTAATTACAAGTGTGGGCTCTTTGTAAAGGTAACAATCTCTAGTTTCAGTCAGAGCAGTCAGAACCTGTCTAAGTATTACTGATAAAATTTTATACACTTTGGAACACACAAAAAAAATTACTTTTTGTGTGTTCGCCTAAAATATTTAGTGAAAATAAAGGTGTCTATAGCTTCAGCAGGTAGTTGAGGACTAAAACACACTGTGGGCCAAAAGAATTACTGGATGACTACTCACATTTCAAATTTGAAAAGAATATCTGTAAAAATGAGTATTTTACAGCAGTTTTAATGTTGGTTAATCTAGGCGCTTTATTCCACTAAAATGATTTATTCATTTTATCAAACTAACACATTTGGAAAAAGTGCAATAAGTTCTGAATGCTTCAACCCAAGACTTCAGTGAGGGCTCTTCTGAAAGATTACACCTGGAGGAACCTGGATTTACACAGTGTAACTATATTAGTTATTAAAATTAATATTCCATAATAATTGGCATGTTTACATATGAAAATAGTGAAAATGAGTGTTTTGGGACAAAATATATATTTTTGAATAATATCCACAAATAAAAACACACTGTAAACTATAAACATTGGTCATAGCACTGCAATTTAGTGTTTTCAAGGCTCCAACAGCATTAGAAAGAGAAAAGGAGAGAACAGAGAGGTGTCAAAACCCCCCTCCTCCTGCCCTCCTCCTGCCTCCCTCCTGCCCCCTCCTGCCCCCCTCCTGCCTCCTCCTGCCCCCTCCTGCCTCCTCCTGCCTCCTCCTGCCCCCTCCTGCCTCCTCCTGCCTCCTCCTGCCTCCTCCTGCCTCCTCCTGCCCCCTCCTGCCTCCTCCTGCCTCCTCCTGCCCCCTCCTGCCTCCTCCTGCCTCCTCCTGCCTCCTCCTGCCCCTCCTGCCCCCTCCTGCCTCCTCCTGCCTCCTCCTGCCCCTCCTGCCTCCTCCTGCCTCCTGCCCCCTCCTGCCCCCTCCTGCCTCCTCCTGCCTCCTCCTGCCCCCTCCTGCCTCCTCCTGCCCCCTCCTGCCCCCTCCTGCCCCCTCCTGCCCCCTCCTGCCCCCTCCTGCCCCTCCTGCCTCCTCCTGCCTCCTCCTGCCTCCTCCTGCCCCCTCCTGCCCCCTCCTGCCCCCTCCTGCCCCCTCCTGCCCCTCCTGCCCCCTCCTGCCTCCTCCTGCCTCCCTCCTGCCCCTCCTGCCTCCTCCTGCCCCCTCCTGCCCCCTCCTGCCTCCTCCTGCCCCCTCCTGCCTCCTCCTGCCCCCTCCTGCCTCCTCCTGCCCCCTCCTGCCTCCCTCCTGCCCCCTCCTGCCTCCTCCTGCCCCCTCGTGCCCCCTGCTGCGGCTGGCTCTCTCTACTTCTCATTATTTTTTTTTTCTACAACAGCCTGTCTAAAATGCATAAAACAACTAAAACAGATGATATTTATTACTTATAATATGTAAAATATAAAAAGAGTGTAGTTTTTACTCATAAAAAACTCAAAAGATGCAAGTGCGTGTTGATGCAGCTGCCTCTCTCTCCTCTTCTCTGATGAGGAACCCCAGACCCTGAATTTTGAAAAAAAAGTTGCTGTGTTTGGTATTGCCGTAAACCGTGTTTGGTATCTCCGTAAACCGTGTTTGGTATTGCCGTAAACCGTGTTTGATATTGCCGTAAACCGTGTTTGATATTGCCGTAAACCGTAGCTCATTGGCTCTGTTTATCGTATTGAAGACGTTCAGTGACGCTTCTGGTCCAAACTAAAGCCGTTGAAGTGGGGCGTAGTCGTTCATCCATCTGTGGAGTTCCAAGTCTTCTCATTGGTCAAAGGCTGACCAAAACCCCTTTCAATTGGCCAAACAAGGTGTCAATCTAATGCTAACACTTCCTGCTAGCATGTGATTAGCTTTTTTCGGCGGGAGAAAAGGAATGATGTTTTTTATTTACAAAAGAAACGACATAAAGTGTCGCAGCTGACTTCAAGTTGGGAATACTTTTCTGCAGTTTTTGTGCCTTGGAGGCTTTAACATATCTTTTGGACCTAATTATTTTACTGGATATTATTCCCTGGACCTTTATGAGCAGAATGAGACCCAGTTTGTGGGATTTTGTAGCGGTTCAGTCCAATAGACCCCGTCAAAGGTAAGACCAAATCTCCATCTTTGTGCGTGTCTGTAAAACAGGCTTTGGTGTCCACTATGTGGTTTTAATGTCTTAAAATGGTTTATATCGTCTGAAAGACGAGACTTTAAGCTTTAATTTGATGTATAGATTTTGGGGTTTACATGACTTAGGAGTTTGCACTGATGGAGGCGCACGCTAAAATGCTCTGTGGAAACTGTCAACGTCCCGGGACCGTTGCTACGTATCAGGTCTAACCTGCTGCAGATAAAAGCATGGATAAGTCTCTCTAAGTCTGGTTGAGACATTATCCCTTTGACTCTGGAAATATTTTTAAGGTGATAAAATGCAGATGATGTAACTGACTTAATGTGACTCTGGAAATTTAAGTCTGAGTCCTGCTCTCGGACGAAGCAGACGGTTCGTACTGCTGCTCCTGCTTATCTGCTTCTGTATCGTGTCGTCTCGTCATAAACTTTTATGCTGAAAAAAAATTAACTCCTACTGCTTGCTGGACTACTAAGAACCTGGAAATGGATCTAATTAACTGGTCTCTGAGTGCAATTGAAACTATTTTCCCATAAGAAGATCAGAGCAACATCAACCACAGTGACGTCTGGAATATGAACAGCCTAATGACCAGGTCCAGAGTGTGACCTCTGTTATGGGTCGGCTCAGGAACACGCTGACAAAAACAAAAAGGATCCAGAACAGAAAAGAAAGTTCTTTGGCATTCCTGTCCCAAACATTATCCATATGCACATTTCACCAAAATATCCAGGTGATCTGGAGGAGCCTTTCTTCGTTCAAGAGGGCCCCCAGAACCAAACTCAATTACACAATGACTTTTGAGATGGAATTTAATAACAACCTGAGTAAAAGTAAAGTTATTATTGTGTCATTTTGAATGACAGAATAAGAAGAAACATTCTGAGTTTGTGGTTCAGAATTAAACTTCAGGTGTTCAATTACCATCGATGTTTTACTGCAAAGATTCACAAACTTTTGAAAAACTAAATATGAAACACTGCACTTTAATGTAAACCAACCACCTTTTTTGAGGATTTTAAGTGAAGAAAGTTATACAAGATGCAACCCCTTGTTTTAAAACTGTGAAGCTGTTTTCTTCTAAAGCAGCAGCTCAGTAGGGCTTTATGGAGGAAGGTTTTCTTGTCATATCAAGTAAAAGTCTGAAGGAACTTGTTTCAAAGACAATGAGCCTAACGAGCTCAACTGAGTTCACCTGAGCACACCTGAGCACACCTGAGCACAGGCAGCTTCAGCTTTGATTGGTCAACCCTCCAGCTCGTGGCCAGTATTAAACTCACAGGTCTTGGGTTGATTCTAAGCAGCAGCTGTTAATGCTGAGGGTGGCTGCTGTTTCCAGAATGGGCTCTGGATTTTGTGTGCGGTAAGACTTTAAAGTGCTCTGATGTGGACTTTTTAAACTTGGACCAAGCTTTTTGCTCACAGTTGTCTTGTGATTCCAGGGTTCTCCTGCTCTTCTCGGCATTGGCCTCTGGACTGTTTGTCAAAGGTGAGTTTAATGCTAAACTACAGCTGCTGGACTTGTACTGTTTTTAAGTTAAGCACATCATTTGAATAAGTTGTTGGTGTATTTATAAATTAAAGAGTAAATGCTAGGCATAAACCATTTTTGTGTAATTTTGTACTTGATCAAGTCAAAGAAATGTGACACCTGCTCATTAAGCTACAGTTGACTTCAGTGTAAACTGCACTAAAGGTACAGCGCTCTCAAGTGTGGAAAAGATCAGTTTATGGTGTCACTCTCCTTAGTTTAGCTCTGGAGACGCTGCATAGCTCGGCTGAAACCTTATCCTACCAGTTACACTTTAATCATTAGCAACTAAACTATGGAGTTGCCGGTAAAAATGTGTTGGTCTTAAAATGAAACTAAAAGCTCACCAAAAAAAACATGGTCTTTACGACCATCTTAATGATTAGCTTCAGGTTAAATGTTAGCACAATTTACAGGTGAAAACATGATGTGGTAAGCTAATTCCATAAACGCTTGTGTAGTTTTACACAGGGATTGGTATTAAAACCAATGTTTAAAATTAGGATACTCTTGTTTGGCCCTTCACCTGGAAAAGTGGGGGAGCGTCTGCTAAAATGGGGACACGTGGGCACGCTAACCTTGTGCTGGAACAGCCAGGTAGCAGGAAAGTTAACTAAAAATTTTATAAACCGCTTGCCTTTTTTTAAAAGAAAAAAAAAATACACTACATTGTATTCTGCTCGGTGGATTAGAAAAAATAAAAATTGGCCTATATCCCATTTGTAGAAAACTTACTGTCATGAATGACACATGTAATGGACTGTTTACTTGCTGACACGTTCTGCTTGGTTTTTAGCTGAGGCCTTGGATGGAGATGAGGCTGCTTCAGGCCCAAGTATGAAGCCTGTCCTTCAATCCAAAGCCGTGATGTGGCACTTGGCTTTTCCTAGAGATAATGCTAACCTCAGGCCTGTGGTCGTATCGAGTGGAGGGATCCAGATGCTTCCCTTCCTGCCTCAGTCACAGCAGGAAAATCACCCTGTGGCCTTCCACCACAATGCTGGCTCTAAAAGACTACCTCAATCCTGGCAGTCTAAACTAAATCAAGTACCACAGCCGCAGAGTGACGCTGAAGGACAACAGAAGAATTCTGGTTCTCCTACAGGATATCAACCTTGGGGACCACAACAACCAAGCTACCCAAGTGGAGACCAAAAAGTGATGCACCAAAATCCAAGTTGGCACACCAGCCTTCCTTCAAAACCTGAGGAACCACACCTCCCAGCAAACCCAAAGCAACAGCTGCCTCAAACTTGGTCCCCTCCCAGATACCAATCCTGGGGGGCCAAACAACCAAGCTATCCCAGTGGACACCATCAGGTCAGGCACCACAATCCTGAGGACATAAGCCTTGTCCAGAGACTTCACCCACAACCAGGAATTGCCAAACACATTAGACTGACTTCAAGACTGCTTCCCCAGAACATCCACATTACACCTGTACCACAGCCAACTAGACTCCAAAAACCACAGCAAGAGCAACAGCCAGGTTATGGACTATATCGGCAGCATAACAACCCTATGTCATATCTGCAAGATGTACCTGGACATAACCACTTGCGCTCAACTCCTAGACCCCAGCAACAAGGCTACATGGCTAGACCCCAAGGTAAATACTACCAAAAAACTCTCGGCATGGATTATCATGTCTCTCGCAAAGGACAACAGTCTAAAAATCCTAGCATCACTGAAAGTCCAACACCATCCCAGCCATGTGACGCTGAAAAACGGCTTGCCAGTACGCCAAGACCATCTCTGCAATCCCAGAACTCTGTCCTCTTTACAAGGCTTCTTCATTCCCATGGCTCAGCCAGTTCTCTTCCCAGGCATAATCCAAGCTACCTTCTTCCTCAGCAAGCCCAGAACAACCTCTCGCAACCAGCTCCGCAGTCCCAGAACACTGGCACTGTCCTGTCGTGGCTCCAACCAAGCGACCTGCAGCAAGCCCAGAACAACCTCTCGCAACCAGCTCCCCAGAACACTGGCACTGTCCCGTCGTGGCTCCAACCAAGCGACCTGCAGCAAGCCCAGAACAACCTCTCGCAACCAGCTCTGCAGTCCCAGAACACTGGCACTGTCCTGTCGTGGCTCCAACCAAGCGACCTGCAGCAAGCCCAGAACAACCTCTCGCAACCAGCTCCCCAGAACACTGGCTCTGTCCCGTCGTGGCTCCAACCAAGCGACCTGCAGCAAGCCCAGAACAACCTCTCGCAACCAGCTCCGCAGTCCCAGAACACTGGCACTGTCCCGTCGTGGCTCCAACCAAGCTACCTGCAGCAAGCCCAGAACAACCTCTCGCAACCAGCTCCCCAGAACACTGGCACTGTCCCGTCGTGGCTCCAACCAAGCGACCTGCAGCAAGCCCAGAACAACCTCTCGCAACCAGCTCCCCAGAACACTGGCTCTGTCCTGTCGTGGCTCCAACCAAGCGACCTGCAGCAAGCCCAGAACAACCTCTCGCAACCAGCTCCGCAGTCCCAGAACACTGGCACTGTCCTGTCGTGGCTCCAACCAAGCGACCTGCAGCAAGCCCAGAACAACCTCTCGCAACCAGCTCCCCAGAACACTGGCACTGTCCCGTCGTGGCTCCAACCAAGCGACCTGCAGCAAGCCCAGAACAACCTCTCGCAACCAGCTCCGCAGAACACGGGCATTGTCCCACCATGGCTTCAACAAAGATACCCGCAGCAGTCCCAGAACAACCCCTCGCAACACACTCCGCAAAACAATGGCATTATTCCACCATGGCTCCAACCAATCTACCCTTGCCCACAGCATTCTCAGAATATCCCCTTAAACCCTCTTTCAAGTCCGCTTCAGCAGACCCCTCCTGTACTCACTCCTAAGCCTCAACTAAGCCACCTTGAAACCCAGCACTCCAATATTCCTACCCTAGCTTATCAAAAACAATCACTGCAGTCCCACAACACCAGCATTGTCAAACCTAGCGACCCTCAACCACAACAGTCCCAGAATCAACCTGGTGTCCCTCTGCCAAGGCCACCTCAGACCACAGGCAGTTCCCTTCCACAACAGGCCCATGGCCCTACTGGTGTCTCTCATAGGCTGCAACCAAGTCATTCTGAAACTCGGCAGTTAACTAACATTGCTGTCTCTCCATGCCCACTTCAGCAGTCACCGGATCAGCCTAATTTCTCTCTACCAAAGCCACAGTCCCAAAACCCTGCTGGTGTCTCTCTTCCAAGGCCACCTCAGTTGTCCAGAAACCCTCATTCAAGACCTCAGCAGTCTGTTGGCCCTAGCATCCCACTTCCTAGCCTACAACCAAGCTACCCCCACCAACAGCAGTCCCAGAATACACCAGGTGTCCATCCTGGCTCTCGCTGGTTCTGGTTCCACCCTGGCCGCTATGCAAAACCCCAGCTGGCTAATCAAAGGTTGGAACCACTGCCAAATAACCCTTCAAGGCCACAGCAAGCTTCACCGAGTGCACAAACTCATCCTGGGCCTTATCCCACAAAGAATCAGCTGCTACCATGGCCCCACCAACGCAACTCTGGCTCTGAACAACCTCACAACTCCAGTCCTCAAGCCAAGGATTCTCTGCAACCAAAAGACCTAGTGGTCCACCACTGGGCTTGGCATGGAGCCTAAAGTCTGGTGAGTGTTTCCAGTAATTCAAACCTGTGGCTAGTTTTCCCTGTTTCTTACAATATTCTCTTTTCTCATAGGCCTCTGACCCAGATGAAGTCCTTCCAGAAAAACATATTTATGACTAATAAAATCGACCAATCCTGCTTTATATCTTGGCTGGTTAATCTTTCTTCTCTAGAGCTTGCCCATGTACTAAGGTTGTAGGGAGTTGAAGTGTTGGTGGCTGCTCAGTTGCAGCCTTTAGCTTTAGCCTTTTAGCACAACATTTGGTGTGGAAAGTGAAATTGTGTGACGGGCTGGTGTCTGCCTCAACTTTATTTTTTATTTTTGGTTCTAAGCTTAACACTTGCACTGGGTTATGCTCTGACAAAAACTGAAAATAATTTGTAGATGGAAATTCCAGCAGCCTAAAATATAAGAGAATCTACTGGAGACCTTAAACATGGCATAATGCTTGATAAGACTCAGTGATGCATTAGCCTCAAAGGTTGTCCTCTTGAGCTGCTGCGGAAATGGTTGGCAGCTGAACCCAGTGAGAAGCCTCTGTAAACAGAGGCGTTTTGCCAAGCAGCTGGTGACTCTGGAAAATTACACCGGACTGGCTTAAACAAAGCCTGATTAAGCTGAGTCTAGGCTACAGTAATTCAAGCAACAGCTGCCCCAGTCAAAGCTTTATGGATTCATTTCCAATAAAATTTGGTATTTGGCAGTCATTTATCTAAATCTAACTTAGCCTTGGGTTGGTCCTGGTTAAGACTTAATTTATGCTGGGGTTTTACATGCTTGACTTAAATGTTTTACTATATGTAAAGGGAAGATAATGGCAATTTTTATATTTTGGGATATTCAGCCCAAAAGACTAGATGGAAATGCTGAAATGTGTATCTTTTGGAAGACTCTGGGCAATTTGTCACATCCAAAGTCTTCTGGTCCAGTATGGGACAAGTCATCCAACAGTGGACTGTGGTGGTTGAACAAAAAAATCCTCGCTCAGGCCATGAGAATTTAAAGTTTTCATTAAGCATGTTTGTGTGAAATGTGTTGTGCCTTTTTGACTGAAACTCTAACATTTGGCTGTTATTTATAGACGTGACAGTGTTTGAGGTTCCTCGAGTTCGTTCTTGGTTTCTATAAAGAATGTTTCTTTGTTGTCCAGTCTGTGTTTTGCTAATAGCTGTGATTAGCTCAAATGGAGGGGCTCATGTCCTACGTAGCAATTCTCTGTCATTAACTGAACCTTTCTGTGTTCCTAACAAGACTTTGACATTTGAATCACAGCCACGGTCACCATCTGAGCCCATGGAACCAGTCAGTGGTGTCAGAGGATGGTTATTAGTGTGTTCACAAAATTTTAATGAAAGTACATGTGAAGCAAGGTTTAAGAGCAAATCTCTTTATTTTTGAGCCTCACTGTATCATTAAAATGCAGTGGTTTCTAAAAGCAAACACCACCAACGGCTGCTGATTTGATTTTGACATTGGCTGTTCCCAAAATTATTTTTAGGATAGCATACATTAAGTGAAAGCAGAGATGCTTGTACCAGATTATGTCTTAACAGCAATTTCCATTTGTAGTCCTGTATACTTACACAGAAACAGGGAGAACATGCAAGCTCCACATAGAAAAGCCCTGCCCTGGCTGCAGGAAGGAGTGCTAATCACCGTGCTGGCACAAAAAGATGTGCTCCAATGTGCATTTATAGACATGCACATGTTTTTGTATGAAGTTTAAGACAAAATACATGGTCAATATAGCTGTTATAATTTTTATTTTCCTATTGTTTATAATATATAATTATGAGTAATTATAATTACTGAGTGCTCATAGTCCTTTCAGGTCATGTCAAATCTGATCATGTCATGTCCCTCATGAGGTAGAACTTGCCACGGGAGGACTCTGCCTGTTGGGAGCTTGTGTCTTTGGGAATGTGTGAAGGACACACCTCCTACAGCCTTTACTGCATGATATAAAATCTTATGTATTTACTTTTGTAGCTGTACATCCTGTACCATTGTGACCTGTCTTTGCGTCATTCTTGCAAGAATTCCTGTTTATAATTATCCTCTGTCTTTGTGACTCTCTTGATAACATGGATAAAGAATTATTTTATCAATAGCCCCAAGAGAAAACCAAATTCTGACTCAAGTGGCAACATTCTCTGAGCATTTTCAGGTAAAGGAAAGATGTTTTAGTCAAATTTTGAAAAGAAAAACTTATTTTTAGTGTGAATATTTATTTTTGGCTCATTAATACAAAATTACAAAGATTACATGTTTTTCTGTTATCAAAAACACAATGTACCTTTAAGTGCTGGCACAACAATGTATAATGTAGAAGCTCCACAAAATAGTAGAAAATACTAAATTTATAAAAACTTAATTTAGCTTTGACCAAGGGATCCCTGTGTAATTTATTTATTCTTCTCTGTAATTTTATCAGATTAGATATAGGCCTAAAGTTAGTGACGTCTTAATGGTAAGACAATAATACATAAAATATTTGATTATAACATCTACCTGTCCAGGGACTACAGGTGGCAATTACAGTACATGCTTCTATTGTCACTTAATTTCATCAAAACAGATTTCATGAATAAACCACACAGACACTGCTCAGAAAGGAGTGGGAAGAAGAAAAACTTTAATCCCAATCACTCAGATATTCACTGAAGCTTCAAAAATACACTTGAGACGAGTCACTTCAATAAAATGGCTGTTAAAAAAGCTATTTTTTTACATTCAGGTAAAAAAAACAGCCAGGTGAAATGAAGTTTGATAAAAGGGTTGCTTCAATGGCACAGTTTGGGGCATGTTTTAGTCTCAAAGAAAGAATAAACAGTGACCGGCTCCACACAGCCATCTTTACATCAAAGGATGAATATGAAAGGAGGTTTGTAGCTGGACAAAGGCAATTCTTTATTATTAACAAGTGTACCATTTTAATGTTTGCAAGAAGATAAACGGCTCTTGTAGATGTATATTAATAGAGGTTTTCCCAACAGATGTTTGTACAGTTTCCTCCAGAAGTATTCCCAAAGATGAGGAATTCAGAAGAGAGACCTGAACCTGAAAGCACTCTTACAGTTACACAATGACTTTTGAGATGGGCTTTAATAACAACCTGAGTAAAAGTAAAGTTATTATTGTGGCATTTCGAATGACAGAATCATAATAATAATGTATTGGATTTATATTGTGCTTTTCTCCCGAGGGACCAAGGGACTCAAAGCACTTACAGGCCGTCCATTATTCATTCACTCCACAGTCACACACTGGTGGTGCTGAGCTACAACGGTAGCCACAGATGCCCCGGGGCAGACTGACAGAGACGTGGCAGCCATCATCACCACATACATTCTTACACATTTATACGAGGCAAGGTTGGTTCGATGTCTTGCCCAAGGACACAATGACAGTTTTTGAATTGGGGAAGAGCGGGAATTGAACCGCCTACCTTCCGGTTGAAGGACGACCACTCCACTGAGCCACTGCCGCCCCAGAATAAGCTAGAACATTTTAAGCTTGTGGTTCGGAATTAAACTTCAGGTGTTCAAATTCAACCAGTTTTACTGCAAAGATTCACAAAAGCATTGCACTTTAATGTAAACTAAGCACCTTTTTAAAAAAGATTTTAAGTGAAGAAAGTTATACAAGATGCAACCCCTTGTTTTAAAACTGTGAAGCTGTTTTCTTCTAAAGCAGCAGCTCAGTAGGGCTTTATGGAGGAAGGTTTTCTTGTCATATCAAGTAAAAGTCTGAAGGAACTTGTTTCAAAGACAATGAGCCTAACGAGCTCAACTGAGTTCACCT
This sequence comes from Neodontobutis hainanensis, assembly GCA_024349245.1. Lineage (NCBI taxonomy): Eukaryota > Metazoa > Chordata > Actinopteri > Gobiiformes > Odontobutidae > Neodontobutis > Neodontobutis hainanensis. The sequence continues at coordinate 217,433 of JALDNG010000217.1, forward strand.
GAGCACACCTGAGCACACCTGAGCACAGGCAGCTTCAGCTTTGATTGGTCAACCCTCCAGCTCGTGGCCAGTATTAAACTCACAGGTCTTGGGTTGATTCTAAGCAGCAGCTGTTAATGCTGAGGGTGGCTGCTGTTTCCAGAATGGGCTCTGGATTTTGTGTGCGGTAAGACTTTAAAGTGCTCTGATGTGGACTTTTTAAACTTGGACCAAGCTTTTTGCTCACAGTTGTCTTGTGATTCCAGGGTTCTCCTGCTCTTCTCGGCATTGGCCTCTGGACTGTTTGTCAAAGGTGAGTTTAATGCTAACACACCAATTCCTCAGTCTTTAGTACTTTGTGTCATAAACAATCGGTAAATGCTAGGCTAGATGCTAAAGCCATGCACATTTGCTTATATATATATTTCATTATTTTAATCAAGTAATGGCTAAATGTGGAACCTGCTCATTAAGCTACAGTTTCCTAACTTGAACTGAAAGTACAGTGCATGTTTTCTAAATAGAGTCGCACTTGAATTAAACTCTACAGTGTAATGTGCTCAGTGAATTAGACTGAAAAAATCTAAGCGCTCCCAAAACTAACTGTAATTGGTCCTACAAATGATATGTTCTGTTTGTAGAACAGCTCATGTAACAAAGTCTTCAATAACTTCGCTTACACCACAGAATCTCCAGACTGCTCAGAATGGACTTTAATTTTAAATGGATGGCTGTTTCTGGCAGTATTGTAGTTTTTTAGAGCCGGAGCTGCATGACTACATGTGCAATTGTAAATAACTGGTACTTCTCTTGATGGAGATAAAGCCATCCTTGCCAATATTGCTGCTCCAATGTCACATTTGGTTACAGGCATCTCCAGAAATTAAAGATGGTGAGATGTAACTCTTTACCTTAAATGGCAGATGTTATTAAACTGTAAAATTTGCGTTGCTTGCTAACCAATTTCTGCTTTGTTTTTAGCTGAGGACCTGGATGGAGATGAGGCTGCTTCAAACCCAAATATGAAGCCTGTCCTTCAATCCAAAGCTGACATGTGGCACCTAGCTTTTCCTAGAGATAATGCTAACCTCAGGCCTGTGGTCGTATCGAGTGGAGGGATCCAAGTGCTTCCCTTCCTGCCTCAGTCACAGCAGGAAAATCACCCTGTGGCCTTCCACCACAATGCTGGCTCTAAAAGACTAACTCAATCCTGGCAGTCTTGGCTAAACCAAGGACTGCAGCAGGAGAGTGATGCTGACTCAAACCGCCAGCAAAATTCTGGTTCTCCTACAGGATATAAACTTTGGGAAGAACAAAACAATGCGTACCAAAATTCACATTGGCACCCCAACCTTCCTTCGCGAACTGAGGAACCAAGCCTTGCACAGAGACTACAACCAGGGCTTTCCAACCCTGACATTTCTGCCCAACATGTCAGATTTACTTCAAGGCTGCTTCCGCAGAACTTCCGTTTTACAGCTGGACCACATCCCACCAGACCCCAAAAACCACCGCACGCGCAGCAGCCAAGTAACCCTATGTGGAATCTGCAAGATGTACCTGGACATAACCACTTGCGCTCAACTCCTAGACCCCAGCAACAAGGGTACGTGGCTAGACCCCAAGGTAAATACTACCAAGGAACTATGGGCCTGGATTATCTTGTCTCTGGCAAAGGGCTCTCAAAACAACATCAACAGTCTCAAAATCCTAGCATCACTATAGGGCCGCATCCATCCCAGCCATGTGACTCTGAAAAACAGCCTGCCAGTCCTCTCCCAAACACATCGCTGCAAACGCAGAATACTGTCCCCTTTTTGAGTACTCAGTCCCAGGTCTCAGAAAATTCTCTTCCTAGGCATAAACAAAGTGAGCCTGACCCACTGCTGGACCAGAATAATGTCTCAAAACCAGCTCCTCAGTCCCAGAACACTGGCATTGTCCCACCATGGCTCCAACCAAGCTACCCACAACAAGCTGAAAATATCTCAAAACCAGCTCCTCAGTCCCAGAACACTGGCATTGTCCCACCATGGCTCCAACCATGCTACTCACGGCAAGCCCAAAAACTCTCTCGACCAGCTCCCCATTCCCAGAACACTAGCATTGTCCCACCATGGCTTCAACCAAGCTACCCACAGCAAGCCCAAAAAATCTCTCGACCAGCTCCCCATTCCCAGAACACTAGCACTGTCCCTTCCAGCTACCCTCACCCAGAGCAGTCCCAGCCCGCTGGCGTCGTCCACCCAAGTGACCCGCGCCAACAGCTGTCCCAGCCTGCTGGTGTTGTCCGCCCGAGCAACCCTCGCCCACAGCTGTCCCAGCCTGCTGGTGTTGTCCGCCCAAGCGACCCTCAGCCACACCAGTCCCAACATATCCCATCACAACCATCTCATGAGTCCCAGCCCGCTGGTGTTGTCCACCCGAGCGACCCTCGCCCACAGCTGTCCCAGCCCGCTGGTGTTGTCCACCTAAACTACCCTCGCCCACAGCTGTCCCAGTATATCCCTTCACAACCATCTCAGCAGTCCCAGCCTGCTGGTGTTGTCCGCCCAAGCGACCCTCGCCCACACCAGTCCCAGCCTGCTGGTGTTGTCCGCCCAAGCGACCCTCGCCCACACCAGTCCCAGCCTGCTGGTGTTGTCCGCCCAAGCGACCCTCGCCCACACCAGTCCCAGCCTGCTGGTGTTGTCCGCGACCCTCGCCCACACCAGTCCCAGCCTGCTGGTGTTGTCCGCCTGCGACCCTCGCCCACACCAGTCCCAGCCTGCTGGTGTTGTCCGCCCAAGCGACCCTCGCCCACACCAGTCCCAGCCTGCTGGTGTTGTCCGCCCAAGCGACCCTCGCCCACACCAGTCCCAGCCTGCTGGTGTTGTCCGCCCAAGCGACCCTCAGCCACACCAGTCCCAACATATCCCATCACAACCATCTCATGAGTCCCAGCCCGCTGGTGTTGTCCACCTAAACTACCCTCGCCCACAGCTGTCCCAGCCCGCTGGTGTTGTCCACCTAAACTACCCTCGCCCACAGCTGTCCCAGTATATCCCTTCACAACCATCTCACCAGTCCCAGCCCGCTGGTGTTGTCCGCCCAAGCGACCCACACCAGTCCCAGTATATCCCTTCACAACCATCTTGGCAGTCCCAGCCTGCTGGTGTTGTCCACCCAAGTAACCCTCGCCAACAGCAACCCCACAGCCCTACTGGTGTCACTCATAGGCTGCAGCCAAGCCCTTCTGAAACTCCACAGTCCAATAAGATCACGGTCTCTCTTCCATGCCCACTTGCACAGTCCCAGCATCAGCCTAGTGTCCACCCTGGCTCTCGGTGGTTCTGGTACCACCCTGGCCGCTATGCAAAATCCCAGCTGGTTAATCCAAGGCCAGAACCATTGCAAAATATCCCTGCAAGGCCACAGCAAGCCTCTCAGAGCCCTCAAAGAATTGGCCTATACCATGGCTCCAGCAAAGCATCTCCAGCTCTGAACAATCCCAATCCTCAATCCCCAGATCCAATGCAACCAAAAGACATGGTCCGCCACTGGGCTTGGCATGGAGCCTAAAGTCTGGTGAGTGTTGCCAGTAATTCAAACCTGTGGCTAGTTTTCCCTGTTTCTTACAATATTCTCTTTTCTCATAGGCCTCTGACCCAGATGAAGTCCTTCCAGGAAAACATATTTATGACTAATAAAAATCGACCAATCCTGCTTTATATCTTGGCTGGTTAATCTTTCTTCTAGAGCTTGCCCATGTACTAAGGTTGTAGGGAGGGAAGTAGTGGCTGCTCAGTTGCAGCCTTTAGCTTAGTGTGGTACTGCATTTGGTATGGAAAGTGAAATTGTGGCAAGGTCTAGTTCTGTCTCAACATTTTTGTTTGAAGCTTAAGACTGGATTATATGCTCCAGTGACTTCCAACAAAACTGAAAGTTAAAAATGAAAATGCCAGCATCTACTATAATGTAATGGAGTTGTTGGGCTGAAGAATCTAATGGAACCATAACTGCCTGAAACCTTTAAAAAAAAAAAGGCACAATTCCTGATCGCATTGACAAACTTCTGCACTGCATTCCTGTGTCTGTCATAAACCTAAGATCTTAACCAGGCTGTGATGTTGGCCTCAAAGCCAGGGTCACCATCTGAGCCTTGGATCAGTCAGGACAGTTACCCTTTAAAGTACATGAGAAGCAAACTTTAACTGATTTGAAAGCCTCACTGGTGTATCATTAATATGCATTAGTTTCCAAACACAAATGGTAAGATGCTGATGCCTGGCCAGCTGGAACTCTTCCTATTCTATACAGTTAGTTTGGTCACCTGTATGTGTTCAATTTCAAGGGTGGTTTATGGGCATAACCAATGAAATGTTGGCCTTGGCATGAAAAAAGGCTGTCAACAAGGAAGTGTCTCTGACAACTCAATACCCTAATATTCATAACCTCTGGTCACACTTCACTGTGCAGTGAGCCCTTCCTGCCACAGTATCAGTACTTTTCCAGTATGTATCCCAACTGGTTTCAACAGATGAGGTATTTAGTGTCCTAATCTAGGGTGCAGTGTAGCATGCAGAGTGTGCAAAAGTCATGAGTCCTTATAACACACTAAAGAATGGACACCTCACTAAACTAAGATTCTAACTTTAGCGGTTTTTGCATCTCCCCGTTGAGGTGTCTGTATTACCGTCTCTTTCCGGCAGTCACGTGGCCCTGCCACCTCCAGGTCGCCATGTCTCCAGTAGATGGTCATGTGTGGTGTAAATACGTGGAAAATAATATAACAGGACTGTGTGTATAATGTAAAATTAAATATTTCTAAACCTTCACAAAATGTTGAGTTCCTGAGAATGTTTAATACAAAAAGGCCCAGTGGTAAAAACCTATTCATATATACTGTATGTGGTGTGTATCATGTGGGAGCACCGAGATCCTCCTCCAGAAATGGTGCTGTGCAATGGAGCCAGTGAACCCAATGAGAGGAGTTCTTCAAAGACCACTCCTGCAGCTGCATTCTGGATCATCTGCAGAGGTTTGTTTGTGCAGCAGGGAGTCCAGAACATGCAGTCCTGGGACAGCTATTGGGTCCTCGGGTTACTATGGTTACGGACAGAGCAGCGCAAATTCAACATGTTTAGTGTAGTCTGAGTTAGAACAAGCGTCTCCCATGGAACCTCCTAAGGGTCCATGAGTAAGGCCATACGGCAAAATACGGCAAAAGCGAAAATAAAAGGAAAAACCCAATGGCAACTTTACGAGTGTAAAAATCCTGTTTACAGCCTGGTACAAAAGATGGCTCCGGTCTCTAGAGCTAAGGTTTTACTACGTGACAACACTGTGGGTGAAGTTTTGATTATTACGTCCGTTTATGCTATCTAACAACTATTGTTTTACTCTGGAGTAAAAGCGGAAAAGCCCGGATGTAACGGCCATTTTATTGCCCCGTCGTAACAACATCAGTGAATAGGGTCCAATGGGAGGATTATATCCACTATATAAACAATGAGTTAAAAACAACTTGGAACAATTTGACAATCGAGTCAAAAGGTTGAGCCTCGGGGTCTGTTTTCGCTGCATTACGTACATTCATTTCAGAGAGGGAACGTTTATTTGATCAGAAAAATACAGCTCCTAAGCTCTGTGTCAAAGCTGAATGACACCACTTTATCCTTTAGCTCAGGCTGCTGTTATAATCACAGACCGAGTCCAGCACTGAACCAGGACTGGACAGTTATGTCGGCATAAAAAAGACTAGCTCAGAGAGAAGTGAGGACGTCTAATGATGTGGTGAGTTGTGCATTCGTCTGTATCTTTTTTATTCTGTCATAAGTTTAACATATTTTACCTCAATTAAACTTGGGAACAATGCAAGTAATTGGCTCAGGCCATTCACGTTCACTTGAATCTAACGCACGTTAGTTTGGTTGATTAAAAACAGACGGGTTGAAAGGAGGGTTTGGAGCTGAGCGACACTAGTCCACCTTAATTTCAGTGTTAGGTTCTGTGTGCATACTAAATGCTGTTAAAGAAAGAAGCATTTTAATTAAAATGTTACGCCACACAGATAAAACACAGGAAATAAATCTCTGTATTCTGCTTTTGAACATGTTTTAAGTTAAACCTGCAAACTGAACAGTAACAATTGCCAAAACTAAATAGTTTTATTGTTCTGTGGCTGTTGTTTTCAGAAGAATGACAAGAGGAAGAGATGAGTTATGACTGAACCTTTGTCATGTTTGTTTAACCCCCAGGTGGGGGGCTTTTACATGTTATCACATGGACCCCAATTGGGGGCTTTGAGGGTTTCAGAGCCTCAGAAAATAATGGCAAAGCAGCACATCTGAGACTTGGATACAAGCTCAAATAAACCATTTACATTTTCTCCAAACACAGACCAAACAGCTGCAAACAACATTCTGCCCTGTTCTTTATAACGAGACTCCACCTGAACATTTCAGACTAAAATCTGAATAGTTTTGGTTTGTTTCATGTTAGAACAACTATATTTGGTGCCGGTAATGTTGACATGTGGCTGTATTTTAAAATAGTGTTTGAGCTTCAACAGACTTCATCCAAAGAGATATTAATCCAAATATTGTTTTTTTTTAGATGTTTGAGGTTATTTTGCTGTTTTCCATCTTGATTTATTCAGAAACTACGATTGTAAATTTCCCTTCATTTTGACACCAGAATTAGTGAAAGACACCGTGTAGTCGCAGAGACATAGTCAAGTTACTGTGGACATGTCCTTTTCCAACATACACTCCAAAAAACAGGCTCGTGCTTAAAGGGTTAAGTTGATGGTTTTGTATTTAAAATGTTTTCATGCATTTATGAAGGAGTATTAAAGGCAGAATATTCAGGATTTCAGGCTGTTGTCAATTAACAACGTGGTCCAGAGCTTTATTTTGAGCCTGTTTTGATTTTGTAGCATTTTCCTTTTTTGTTTGTTGAAAGCTAAACCCTCAATAATCCTTCCACAAAAGAAAAAATACAGAAAACAGTGGATTAGAGTTCATATTGTTAAAGAAGCTGTAGGTGTGGATTAGACTTTACGTAAATAAAAGTATCTTTAAACACATATCCTTTAATTTAAACTTTCTGGACCCCTCACGGTGAGGAAAGTTCACAAAGCGGACCTCGACTGATTTTAGTTGAAGACCCCAGTTGTAGACTTGACTTGTGAAGTTTAGTTGATCATTTAGTTGACGCCGGACGGTGTAATGGTTGATGAGCCTAGTTGAATGGAGAGGCTGTGGTAGCAGTTCTGTTTTTGCAAGGTTCAGCTGCAGGTGATGGTCCTTCATCCAAAGTAACTCAGGTGTACAATTTAAAAATGAATGGTCAGGTTTAATTCTTGCAACAAGAAGCAAAGTACAAACATGTCACAGGGGAACAGAACAAAAGTTAACATTACATGAGCTTTTATATCATGCAGTAAAGGCTGTAGGCTGTAGGAGGAACAGTCAGGTGGAGGAGCTGCAGAAGTCTCTACTGGAGCAGGACTCAAAAGCAGACGGTTCTTCTATATTAAAGAAGAAATATGAGGAGCACGTGGAGAAACTGCAAGACTTGAATAACGACTTACTGAAGAAGTTTCATGTTGTTGGTCTTTACCTGTGACTATAAGTGGTATCAAATATGCAAATATGATGCATTTTAACTCAGTTAAATGCAAACATAAATCATTTATATAGATCTCGATTAGTTTCTCATGTTCTATTGTCACAAGCACAATTTCTTCTCTATTACCTTTTTAAATCACCTTGTTAGAATATTCTCAGAATAAAATTACTTCAAATTCATTTCTTTAATAATCAATTACATTTTCACACTGCTTTCCTCCAAAACACCATTGTGACTGTCGTTTAAAAGGAAAGACTGTTCATAAACTCAACAAAGAAAATATCTGTAGGATTTTGTTCAGTCTAGATTTGTTCTATACGGTCTATAAAGAACTCTGTGTTACCACCAGGTGCTCAATAAATACAATAAACCATTATGTCACAAGCGGCAACTGTCACAACACAAATGCTACGGCAAGGGGTCAGAGCCAGGACGAGAGGTCAGAGGGGAGCCAACGGGGGCTCCCCAACCAGAGATTGGGAACGAAGCCCCAACAATCAGACTAAATGAGACAGCGACTGAGATCATGACGAGAATGAATGCAACCCTGACGCCAATTACAACGGCAAACTGAAGTACCATCAGAAAGTCTTCTAGAAGATGTGAATGCACAACCCTACCACAACCGTCACTGAAACCAATGAGCTGATATACACCTCGAGAGGCTTGGCTGTAAGAGCAACCATGGGAACCATGAGAAACAGTACCCACCAAAAAGGTTCAAATTAAGAAGGCACAGAGAGAAGTGAGCCAACTGACTAAGGATCTCAGAGAACACTTTTACTAAAGCCACTGTAGTTTCTGAGCATGAACCCGGAATGTCTGGAAATGGTCTTCCAGGTGCACCTGCAGAATCCTAATGATGATGAAAATGAGGTCACATTGGGATATTTGCATTGTATTCATGCCTAAATGATTTTTAAATTGAGATTGGAGTTTTGATTTTAGGAGAACTCTGTGGGAACAATGACCAATTTCATTTCATTTTGCAAAACAATGACTATCTAAAGACTTGAGTTTGGTGTTGTGTAATTATGAATAAACTGATTTGAATTGTGTCCGTTCTCATTAGAGGCTGAAGAGCAGCAGGTACGTCATTGCTTTAAACTTAAATTAGATGTACTTTATTTATGCCAAAGGGGGAGTCACTTGTAACAGTGGGGCTCATGATTAGGTCCACTCCAGTTTCTGCACTTTAACCCTTCCCCTCAGCCCCCGCCCTTCTTCTTCCAAAAGAAATAAGACCCCACTCTAGACACAGTATCAAATCTATAAAATATATCACAGAACATATCATAAACTAAAAATACATTTTGAATGACAGAATAAGAAGAAACATTCTGAGTTTGTGGTTTAGAATTAAACTTCAGGTGTTCAATTACCATCGATGTTTTACTGCAAAGATTCACAAACTTTTGAAAAACTAAATATGAAACACTGCACTTTAATGTAAACCAACCACCTTTTTTGAGGATTTTAAGTGAAGAAAGTTATACAAGATGCAACCCCTTGTTTTAAAACTGTGAAGCTGTTTTCTTCTAAAGCAGCAGCTCAGTAGGGCTTTATGGAGGAAGGTTTTCTTGTCATATCAAGTAAAAGTCTGAAGGAACTTGTTTCAAAGACAATGAGCCTAACGAGCTCAACTGAGTTCACCTGAGCACACCTGAGCACAGGCAGCTTCAGCTTTGATTGGTCAACCCTCCAGCTCGTGGCCAGTATTAAACTCACAGGTCTTGGGTTGATTCTAAGCAGCAGCTGTTAATGCTGAGGGTGGCTGCTGTTTCCAGAATGGGCTCTGGATTTTGTGTGCGGTAAGACTTTAAAGTGCTCTGATGTGGACTTTTTAAACTTGGACCAAGCTTTTTGCTCACAGTTGTCTTGTGATTCCAGGGTTCTCCTGCTCTTCTCGGCATTGGCCTCTGGACTGTTTGTCAAAGGTGAGTTTAATGCTAAACTACAGCTGCTGGACTTGTACTGTTTAGGTAAAGTTTAAGGTTTTATTTTATATATATTTTTTATTCTCCACTCTTTAGTACTATGTGTTGTAAACCAAGTTATGTGTCATAGTCTAGCATTTAGGCTTTATGGTCTAGCCTCTATGCTAGTCTAGATCCTAAAGTGGTTTGTGTACTTGATCAAGACAAAAATGTAACGCCTTCTCATTAAGCTACAGTCAATGGCTTTAATGGTAACTTGCACTAAAAGTACAGCGCTCGCTCTCGTGTGGAAAATGTCACGCTCTTTAGTCTTGTTGGCGCAGTCTGAAACATGGACGTCAAAAGGCTGTGCATCAAACTAAAAGTGTCATGTTGTGTTGCGTTCTAGAGACGGTTGCATAAATAGAAATTCGGCTTAGTCCTTATCCTACCAGAGTACTTGCAGCCGATCGTATAGTGGTTAGCACTCCTGCCCCTCTTTAAGAAGGTTCTGGCTTGGATTCCTGTCCAGGGCATTTCTGTAGGATGTTTATGTTCTATGAGACTTGGGTCTCAAGTGCCCTACCTGGTTAAACAACAATTTTATTAAAATGATTTGCAACTTAACCGTTGTGTGGGAGGAAGTGTTCTGTTAACCGTTTAGTTTAATCATGTTCTTTCACCTGTATAATCTGTTTTTAAAAAAAACGGATTAGTTTAAGGGGTAAGATGTGACGCACTAAGCCAACTCAATGAACACTTTGAAGTTGAACACAGGGCTTGGTATTGGAACAAAAAATGCACATTGTTTTGAAATTGTGACACTTGTTTTGCCTCTCACCTGGGAAAGTGGGGACCCCTGATTAACTGGGGCCACATGGTCAGCCTAACTTTGATACTGGCCGTCATAAAGCAGGATAGTAAAGATCATTAACTTTTTTTTTTTAATAAATGGCAGACTTTATCACTAAACTGTAAATTTGCATAGCTTGCTAACACCATTCTGTTTTGTTTTTAGCTGAGGACCTGGATGGAGATGAGGCTGCTTCAAACCCAAATATGAAGCCTGTCCTTCAATCCAAAGCTGGGATGTGGCACTTAGCTTTTCCTAGAGATAGTGCTAACCTCAGGCCTGTGGTCGTATCGAGTGGAGGGATCCAAGTGCTTCCCTTCCTGCCTCAGTCACAGCAGGAAAATCGCCCTGTGGCCTTCCACCACAATGCTGGCTCTAAAAGACTACCTCAATCCTGGCAGTCTTGGCTAAACCCAGGACCACAGCAGCAGAGTGATGCTGAAGCAAAACGACAGAATTCTGGGTCTCCTACAGGATATCAACCTTGGGGACCACAACCAACCATGCCCCAACAGCCAAGCTGGCCCCCCAGCCTTCCTTCAAAACCTGAGGAACCAAGCCTACCAGTGACTATAAAGCAACAGCTGCCTCAAACTTTGTCCCCTCCCAAATACCAATCCTGGGGGTCCAAACAACCAAGCTATCCCAATGGACACCATCAGGTCAGGCACCACAATCCTGAGGACCCAAGCCTTGCACAGACACAGTCAGGAATTTCCAAACCTGACATTTCTGCCAAACGCATCAACGTTACGTCAAGACTGCTTCCCCAGAACCTCCGCTATACCACTGGCCCATATCCCACCAGACCCAAAAAAACACATCAAGAGCAGCAGCCAGGATATGGAGGACTTGAGCAGCCAAGTAACCCTATGCCACCTAAACATCCCCAGAGTCTTGGGGTCCTGCCTAAACAAAGTGACCCTGACACTCAGTGGTTAAATAACGTTGGCTTTCTTCCAAGGCCACAGAGCCCAGGGCTCTATCCTAAGCCAGGCCGCCCTGAAACCCAGCACTCCACTTACCCTTCTGCAGCTTATCAGAAACCAGACCCACAGTACCGGAACACTGGCATCGTCCAGCCATGGCTCCACCCAAGCTACCCTCGTCCACAGCAGTCCCAGAACACTGGCATTGTCCCACCATGGCATCAACAAGGGTACCCTCGTCCACAGCAGTTCCAGAATATACCTTCAAACCCGTCCTGGCAGTCCCAGAACACTGGCATCATCCAGCCATGGCTCCACCCAAGCTACCCTCGTCCACAGCAGTCCCAGAACACTGGCATTGTCCCACCATGGCATCAACAAGGGTACCCTCGTCCACAGCAGTCCCAGAACACTGGCATTGTCCCACCATGGCATCAACAAGGGTACCCTCGTCCACAGCAGTCCCAGAACACTGGCATTGTCCCACCATGGCATCAACAAGGGTACCCTCGTCCACAGCAGTCCCAGAACACTGGCATCATCCCACCTTGGCTCCAACCAAGCTACCCACTCTCTCAACAGGCCCACAGCTCTACTGGTGTCTCTCATAGGCTGCAACCAAGCCCTCCTAAAACACTGCAGTCCAATAACTTGACTGTCTCTCTTCCAGGCCCACTTCAGCAGTCCCAGGATCAGCTTAGGGTCCACTCTACCCATCCTGGCTCTCGGTGGTTCTGGTACCACCCTGGCCACTATGCAAAACCCCAGCTGGTTAATCCAAGGCTAGAACCATTGCCAAATAACCCTTTTAAAGCCACAGCAAGCTTTTCAGATCCCACAAACTCATCCTGAGCCCTACCCAGACTCAGACCCATGTCCCCAACAAAGCAACTCCGGCTCTGAACAACCCCAGTCCTCAATCCCAGGATCCTCTGCAACCAAAAGACATAGTGGTCTGACACTGGGGTTGGCATGGAGCCTGAAGTCTGACTGTTGCCAGTAATTCAAACCTGTGGCTGTTTCTTACCCTTTTTCTTCTCATAGGCCTCTGACCCAGAGACATCCTTCAAGAAAACATATTTATGATTAATAAAAAACACCATTCCTATCTTGACTGGTTAAGCTTTCTTTTACACAGCTTGCCCAAGTACTACAGTTGTAGGGAAATAAGTGTTAGTGGCTGCTCAGTTGTAGCCTTTAGTTTAGCATTATTGCATCTACTGTATTTGGTAAAGAAAATGTCAAGGTCTAGTGTGGTCATGTTCTGACAAACTGAAATGAAGTTATAGATGGAAATTCCAGCATACCATAAAATGTAATGGCTTTGTTAGGACCTTAACCATGGCACAATGCTTGATCACATGGAACAGACTTTGTAGTAAAGCTGGTCCTCTAAAGCTGCTGCAGAAATGGTTGGTCTGAACCCAGTGAGAAACCCATGTTAAGCAGTTGGTGACGCTGTGGGACAGGCTAAAACAAACGGCTACAGTAATGGGTCAGCTTTATGGATATCATTGTAATGAACACTATTCATGACTAGTCATCCGTCTACATCAAATTTAGCTTTTGGTTGGTCCTGGTTAAGACCTCATTTAACCAAGGTTTATTTTTGTCCGGGCATTTTAATGTCTTGTAATGCTTTGCAGGCCATAATGGACTCAGTGCAAGTGTTGGATAAAAATGAACAGGTCTGAAGATTCTGGGCAATGTTTAACATCAAATCGTCTTGGTCTAGTATGGGATAAGTGTTTATATTGCCCATTGAAGATGTATTTATCTTTAGATTTATGATAGAGGGCTTTCTGCTCAATGGTCTGGGGACTGCCTTAAACGATTGCAAAATTTGTAAAACAGCTGCCTTTAAAGCTACCCAGCCGCTGTCTGCTGAAACTAAACTGTGCTTCTGTGACAAGTGACAAGCTGAAGGGATCACAGAGAGACGCACAGATGTCTGCATTGTTGTGGTTTGCAATCTTTGTGTCTATGTATAAATGTTACATGTTGCATCGTTATCACTGAAGCGAGTTCCTAGTCTTTGAATTTTGTTCATTGACAATTGCAAACAAAAGTTTTCCTGATTAAGTTCTAACAGTGGAATGGTTGGATGCCAAAAAAAAACCTCCCTCAGGCCACGAGAAACACACTTTTCTGAAATGAAACATGTTTTGTGTGACACTGTGGGGTCTTTTGTGAATGAAAGCTGTCCCTGTCTCAAGCAGGACAGACGCAGAGTAAGGTCCTAAAATGTCAAACTGCTGCAGCCTCTGAATTTCAAGTTTAGAAAGCTGGAAATAAAGCAGAAACCCTCTTCTACTGTTGTAACATTTGGTTATTTCAGAAAGTCCTTTATGTGTTTAAAGGTGAAGTTTTGGATTCAGTCTTAATAGCTAATTTCCATCAGTACTCATGTTTTTAAAGAAAGACCCTGCCCTGGCTGGGAATCAAACCAAGAATCTTCTGTGAGGCAGGAGTGCCAACCACTCTGCCACCATGCTACCGCAAAAAGTGATGTTCAAATGTGTATTTAAAAGCCAAAATTGGTAAGTCCATCAGTAAATATGCTTCTTAGTCAACTTAAGGATATGTACCAACTTCCGCTGGCTTAATGCTTGTAAGGTTAAGGACAATAATAAAATAAATTGGCCTGTTTTCTTTATCAAACTTTTTCTTATAACAAACTATTGTCACCTAATTTCATCAAAACAGATTTCATGAATAAACCACACAGACACTGCTCAGAAAGGAGTGGGAAGAAGAAAAACTTTAATCCCAATCACTCAGATATTCACTGAAGCTTCAAAAATACACTTGAGACGAGTCACTTCAATAAAATGGCTGTTAAAAAAGCTATTTTTTTACATTCAGGTAAAAAAAACAGCCAGGTGAAATGAAGTTTGATAAAAGGGTTGCTTCAATGGCACAGTTTGGGGCATGTTTTAGTCTCAAAGAAAGAATAAACAGTGACCGGCTCCACACAGCCATCTTTACATCAAAGGATGAATATGAAAGGAGGTTTGTAGCTGGACAAAGGCAATTCTTTATTATTAACAAGTGTACCATTTTAATGTTTGCAAGAAGATAAACGGCTCTTGTAGATGTATATTAATAGAGGTTTTCCCAACAGATGTTTGTACAGTTTCCTCCAGAAGTATTCCCAAAGATGAGGAATTCAGAAGAGAGACCTGAACCTGAAAGCACTCTTACAGTTACACAATGACTTTTGAGATGGGCTTTAATAACAACCTGAGTAAAAGTAAAGTTATTATTGTGGCATTTCGAATGACAGAATCATAATAATAATGTATTGGATTTATATTGTGCTTTTCTCCCGAGGGACCAAGGGACTCAAAGCACTTACAGGCCGTCCATTATTCATTCACTCCACAGTCACACACTGGTGGTGCTGAGCTACAACGGTAGCCACAGATGCCCCGGGGCAGACTGACAGAGACGTGGCAGCCATCATCACCACATACATTCTTACACATTTATACGAGGCAAGGTTGGTTCGATGTCTTGCCCAAGGACACAATGACAGTTTTTGAATTGGGAAGAGCGGGAATTGAACCGCCTACCTTCCGGTTGAAGGACGACCACTCCACTGAGCCACTGCCGCCCCAGAATAAGCTAGAACATTTTAAGCTTGTGGTTCGAATTAAACTTCAGGTGTTCAAATTCAACCAGTTTTACTGCAAAGATTCACAAAAGCATTGCACTTTAATGTAAACTAAGCACCTTTTAAAAAGATTTTAAGTGAAGAAAGTTATACAAGATGCAACCCCTTGTTTTAAAACTGTGAAGCTGTTTTCTTCTAAAGCAGCAGCTCAGTAGGGCTTTATGGAGGAAGGTTTTCTTGTCATATCAAGTAAAAGTCTGAAGGAACTTGTTTCAAAGACAATGAGCCTAACGAGCTCAACTGAGTTCACCTGAGCACACCTGAGCACACCTGAGCACAGGCAGCTTCAGCTTTGATTGGTCAACCCTCCAGCTCGTGGCCAGTATTAAACTCACAGGTCTTGGGTTGATTCTAAGCAGCAGCTGTTAATGCTGAGGGTGGCTGCTGTTTCCAGAATGGGCTCTGGATTTTGTGTGCGGTGAGACTTTAAAGTGCTCTGATGTGGACTTTTTAAACTTGGACCAAGCTTTTTGCTCACAGTTGTCTTGTGATTCCAGGGTTCTCCTGCTCTTCTTGGCATTGGCCTCTGGACTGTTTGTCAAAGGTGAGTTTAATGCTAAACTACAGCTGCTGGACTTGTACTGTTTTTAAGTTAAGCACATCATTTGAGTAAGTTGTTGAACAATGTGTTATAAACCAAAAGGTAAATGCTAGGCTAGCTGCTAAAGCCATGCACACTTTGTGAATTTAATCAAAATGAAATGAAACCTGCTCAGTGAGATTACTAAACTTCTGTGTAAATTGTAGGCTACTGGAAGTACAGTGCTTGCTCTAAGTGTGGAAAATGGCAGTTCATGATTTTACTCCTTATTTGGAATAGTCTGAAAAATAAGGCTGTCAAAAGCCCATACATCAAACCAAAAATTTATGTTAAAAGTGTTATGTTAAATGTTTAGCTCTAGAGATGATGCAGAACTTGTAAGTCAGCTTAAACTTCATCCTACCAGATTACTTGCATCACCTAATGTTGTCAGTAGTTGGCACTCCTGCCTCTCAGCAGCGACGTCCCAGAGTTGATTCCCATCCAGGGCATTTCTGTATGAGCATTGATGCCTTCCCATGTCTGTGGGTTTTATTTCTCTGGGTACTCCAATTTCTACTAACAAAGACATGTACAATAGTACCACACATGGGTCAAGGTTGTCACTGTAAATTGGTTTGTTCTTAGTTGCCTATGAGCTGCACATATTTGTAAAGCACCGTCCCTGTAGGCTTGCATTGGTTTTTGTCAAAGTGGTGGCTCTTGACTGCATTTGGAGTGCTTTTATGCATTATCTGGCATCTACAGGTGTCAGTATCTCCAGACTGCTCTAAATGGAGTTGTATTAAATGACTGACAGTTTCTGGCACTAATGTAGTTAAAGATATGGATGACTGCAATGTATTTGTAACTACTCGCTGGTACTGCACTTGAAGGACATAAATGAATCCTTGCCAATATCATTCATGCAGTGTCACTTGGTTACAGTAGTTGCAGCCAGCTCTAGAAATTAAAGATTGTGACTTAAATTTCAGTATGCCTTAAGTAACTTTTACAGACATGAAAGGCAAAAGTAAAACTTATCTTTTATTTTTTTTTTTTTTTAAGCTGAGGACCTGGATGGGGACGCGTCTGCTTCAAACCCAAATATGAAGCCTGTCCTTCAATCCAAAGCTGGGATGTGGCACTTGGCTTTTCCTAGAGATAATGCTAACCTCAGGCCTGTGGTCGTATCGAGTGGAGGGATCCAGATGCTTCCCTTCCTGCCTCAGTCACAGCAGGAAAATCACCCTGCTGTGGCCTTCCACCACAATGCTGGCTCTAAAAGACTACCTCAATCCTGGCAGTCTCGGCTAAACCCAGGACCACAGCAGCAGAGTGATGCTGAAGGAAGACAGAAAAATTCTGGTTCTCCTACAGGATATCAACCTTGGGGACCACAACAACCAAGCTACCCAAGTGGAGAACGAAAAGTCATGCACCAAAAGCAAAGTTGGCACACCAGCCTTCCTTCAAAACCTGAGGAACCAAGCCTCCCAGCAAACCCAAAGCAACAGCTGCCTCACACTTTGTCTACTCCCAGATACCAATCCTGGGGGTCCAAACAACCAAGCTATCCCAGTGGACAACATCAGGTCAGGCACCACAATCCTGAGGACCTAATTGTTGAACAGAGACTACAACCAGGTTTAGCCAAACCTGATGTTTCTGCCCAACATATCATATTTACTTCAAGACTACTTCCACAGAACCTCCACTTTACAACTGGACCACCTCCCAGACCC
Organism: Neodontobutis hainanensis; assembly: GCA_024349245.1. Lineage (NCBI taxonomy): Eukaryota > Metazoa > Chordata > Actinopteri > Gobiiformes > Odontobutidae > Neodontobutis > Neodontobutis hainanensis. The sequence continues at coordinate 234,665 of JALDNG010000217.1, forward strand.
CAAAAAACACAGCAGGTGTGGCAGCCAAGTAATTCTATGTGGCATCTGCAAAGTGTACCTGAACATGACCACTTCACCTCAACTAATAGACCCCAGCAAGGTGCACAACCATCCCAGCCATGTGACTCTGAAAAACCGCCTGCCGGTACTCTTCCAAGACCACCTCTGCAATCACAGAACTCCGTCCTCTTTACGAGGCCTCCTCATTCCCAGGGCTCAGACCACTCTCATCCTAATCGTAAACCAAGCTACCCTCTTCAGCAGTCCCAGAATTACCCTATATCTCCAAGGCCACTTAAATGGCCCCAGAGCCCAAGTATCCTTCCTAAACCACAACAAAGTGAGCCTCAGCAGTCAAATATTGTTGGCTTTCTTCCAAGGCCACATCCACAGAGCCCTGTGCTCCATCCTAAGCCTCAACCAGGCCACCCAGAAACCCAGCTCTCCAATTACCCTACTGCAGCTTATCCAAAACTGTCTCGGCAGCCCCAGCACACTGACATTATCCCACCATGGCTCAAACCAAGCTACCCGCAGCCCCAGAACACTGGCATTGTCCAACCAAGCTACCCTCGTCCACAGCAGCCCCAGAACACTGGCATTGTCAAGCCAAGCTACCCTCGTCCACAGCATCCCCAGAACACTGGCATTGTCAAGCCAAGCTACCCTCGTCCACAGCAGCCCCAGAACACTGGCATTGTCAAGCCAAGCTACCCTCGTCCACAGCAGCTCCAGAAGATCCCTTCAAAACTGCCTTGGCAGCCCCAGAACACTGGCATTATCACACCATGGCTCAAACCAAGCTACCCTCATCCACAGCAGCGCCAGAATGCTGGCATTGGCAAACCAAGCGACCCTTGTCCACAGCAGTCACAGAGTAACACCTCAAACACTCTTTTAAGGCCACAGCTGCCGACCCTACCTGTGCTCCATTTTAAGCCTCAACCAGGCCACCCTAAAACCCAGTACTCAAATTACCCTACTGTGTCTTATCCAAAACTGTCGCCACAGCCCCAGAACACTGGCATTGTCCAACCAAGCTACCCTCGTCCACAGCAGCCCCAGAAGATCTCTTCAAAACCATCTCAGCATCCCCAGAACACTGGCATTGTCCAACCAAGCTACTCTCGTCCACAGCAGCCCCAGAACACTGGCATTGTCCAACCAAGCTACTCTCGTCCACAGCAGCCCCAGAACACTGGCATTGTCCCTCCTTGGCTCCACCCAAGATACACTGATCCACAGCAGTCCCAGAATAAGCTTAATGCTCCTCTTCCAAGGCCATCACAGCATTTGAAGGACTCTGTCTTCTCTCTTAGACCCCAAGCAAGCTACCTTGGTGCATTTCTGAACTACCCTGCTTATCAGCAGTCCCAGAGTCAACCTGGTGTCCCTCTCCCAAGGCCACCTCAGACCACAGGCAGTTCCCTTCCACAACAGGCCCATGGCCCTACTGTTGGCTCTCATAGGCTGCAACCAAGTCATTCTGAAACTCGGCAGTTAACCAACATTGCTGTCTCTCCATGCCCACTTCAGCAGTCACAGGATCAGCCTAGAGTCTCTCTTCCAAGGCCACCTCGGTTGTTCCGGAACCCCAGTGTACATCATTCAAGGCCTCGGCAGTCGTTTTGGCCCTAGCATCCCACTTTATGGTGTACAACCAAGAGATCCCCTCAGACAGCAGTCCCAGAATTTTCCAGATGTCCACCCTGCTTATCCTGGCTCTTGGTGGTTCTGGTTCCACCCTGGTCGCTATGCAAAACCCCAGCTGGTTAATCCAAGGTTGGTACCACTGCCAAATAACCCTTCAAGGCCACAGCAAGCTTCTCAGATCTCAAACTCATCCTGAGCCCTACCCAAAATCAGACCCATGTCCCCAACAAAGCATCTCCGGCTCTGAACAACCCCAGTCCTCAATCCCAGGATCCTCTGCAACCAAAAGACATGGTGGTCTGACACTGGGCTTGGCATGGAGCCTGAAGTCTGACTGTTGCCAGTAATTCAAACCTGTGGCTAGTTTTCCCTGTCTCTTACAGTATTCTTTTCATAGGCCTCTGACCCAGATGAAGTCCTTCCAAGCAAACATATTTATGACTAATAAAATCAACCAATCCTGCTTTATATCTTGACTTGTTAAACTTTCTTTCCTAGATCTTGCCAATGTATTACAGTTGTAGGGAGGAAAGTGTTGGTGGCTGCTCAGTAGCAGCCTTTAGCTTAGTGTGGTGTTGAATTTACTACAGAATGTAACATTCTGACACGGCAGTCTAGTGCCTGCATCAACAGTCCTGTTCTAAGCTTAACATTTAGACTGGGTCATATGCTCCAGTGACTTCCTACAAAACTGAAATTACGTGCAAGATGGAAGCGCCAAGATATCCCTCAATGTAATGGCTTTGAGATGGAAAACATGACTACTGGAAACATTTAAAATAAAGCACAATGCTTGCCCACAAAGAAAAGACAAAAGTTGTCCTCTCCTGCCGCTCTAGCTAAGCTCATTGATAAACCGAGGCTGTTTGCCAAGCAGCTGGTGAGTCGGTGGGAAATTACACAAGACTGGTTTAAAAAAGAGCCTGGCAAAAGCTGAGGTTCAAGGCTACAGTAATGGGTCAACCATCAGCTGCCCCAGAGTGTTTGGTCCGAGTCATATTTTGGACAAATGCTTGACTAAACCATAGCTTGTAAAGGGGAAGCCACAGCTATTTTCATATAACTATCTCCTGGTCATGTTAATATTGCACCCCCTTTAGTTATCAGTTTTAGGTTTCAGCGGTGGACCCAAAAAATGTTTGCTTAAATGCCAAACCTCCCCAGGCTTGAGTAAAAGATATGCATTGTGTATTGAAAAAAACATGGGTCCTTCAGCTCATTGTAAAAAGCCACTCCTGTCTCCACTGCATTAAACCGGACAGACATGACTCGGGCTCTAGAATGTAGGAAACTGCTGCAGACTCTGAAGTTAAAGTCTGGAGATTGTAACATTTGGCTGTGTTTTCAAGTGTTTGACGGTCCTTGAAATCTGAGCCCAGGGAACCAGTCAGTGGTGTCAGAGGATGGTTCTTACTGTTTCCACAAAATAATGAAAGTACAGGTGAAGGTTTAAGAGTAAATTACTTGAGCCTCATTAGTGTATCATTAAAAGGCAGTGGTTTTCCTTCTAAAAGCAAACCAGTATGATGATGCTGACTTGATTTTGACATTGGCTGTTCCATAAACTTAAATGTGTGTTTTAGAGATGCTTGTACCAGATTATATCTTAACAGCTACTTTCTATCTGTAGTCCAATATTTCAGCATGATGGCGATGGTTAGCACTCCAGCCTCACAGCAAGAAGGTCCTGGGTTTGATTCCCATCCAGAGCAGGGCGTTTGAGTGGAGTTTGCATGTTCTTATGTCTGTATAGGTTTTGTCTGGGTGCTCTGGTTTTCCCTACCACTAAAAACGTCCAATAGTCCCTCCCACACACAGGACTCCCCTGCAAAAGAGATTTGTAAACTCAGTGGGACTTTCCTGGTTAAATAAAGGTTCATACATGTTTTATGGGAAACCAGAGCCCCCAGAGCAAACTTTCACAGACACTGGGAGAACATGTAAACTGTTCAAAGAAATGCATATGTTTTTGTAAATCCCAGACATATGAAGAGTCTCTGACAAAATACATGGTCTACACATGGTCTATTGTCTATAGAAGAAAAAAAATTCTGTCTTAAGTGACCACATTTTCTGAGGGTTTTGGTTTAAAAGAAGGAAGTTTTGGTTAAATGTTGAAAATATAAACTTCCTTCTTTACTACAACAGATCAGCGGCATCAATCCGACTGTCACTGTCACGCTCCATCCCTTCGTCACTCGTGAATTACATGCACCAGGTCCAAGTCTGACTTACTACCAACAATGAACCAAGCTCCTGCTCTGGTAGTACGAGGACCGGACAGCCCTTAGTTGGACCAACTTCCATACACCCTCCAGCCCCTGGAGAGAGTATGGGTATATACACGACCCGGACAAAAAACGCATTGTTCCTGTTTGACTATCGGCCAAATTCTCCTCTCCAGTACCCTGGCATAGACTTTCCCGGGGGTGGTCCCTTCTTCAAAAGAGGGACCACCACCCCGGTCTGACCCCCTGTCAACTCACTCCTACAACTCGTTCAAACGTTCCCAACAGACCCTCACAGTATGTTTGGGTCTGCCAAGTCTGTTCAGCGCCGACCCTCTTTGTACCCGAGTGACCAAGACATACTGCCAGAAGTCAGATAAAAAGACCACGGAGTCAATCATCGACCTGCAGCCTAGAGTGTCCTGGTGCCACGTGCACTGATGGACACCCTTATGCTTTAGAACATGGTTTGTTATGGACAAAAGTCCCACGGCAGAACGAGTCCCCATGTCGCTCCTTCGGGCTAAGCCTGGCCGGGCCTCGTGCTTGGCTGCGCCATGTTGGGCGATGTCACAGCCCTTGATTTTATGTTCTCCATTAAGGGTTTTAAACCGCTTTTTGTCTGGTCTGTCACCTAGGACCTGTTTGCCTTGGGAGACCATGTCAGTGGCATATAGCCCCGACAACACATTCAGGTACCCCAACCCCTCCACAATGATAAGGTGGTGGTTCAAGGAGGAGAATTATTCATTCACAAATTTCTTCAGCAGCACACACTACCCCTCAATGACCTCCATGAAAACAATGAAAGCCAAAGGAACTTTAACATTTCTCCTCCAGTGTAGTTCATGCACTAGCCCACCAGGGGACGCTGTAGTTTAAAATATCATAAAATATCAGTGGAGAGAATACTAAAATTGGCTAGTCTTACAGTAAGAAGAGATTTTCAAATAAATATATGTTAATCCAGCAAGGAGGAACGACTGCATCTGTAGAAACAAATAAATGCAAAATATTTAAAAATTATATGGATTAAAAAAGCACGTAGAAAATGGAAGTTCAAAAGGAATTAGATTTAAAAAATGTTTCATGTTTATTGTTTTTTCAGGTTTAGGTCTTAGTTTAGTCTGGATTAGTGTTATCATGCATGGTTTAGGCTGTGAAGACCTTAGTCCGGCTTTAAGCCCCTATTTGTCCTGAAAACAAATAAATCACTTTGAATTAAATAAATATATTTGATAATGTGATGGCGAGATGCTGATATGTTGCTATATTGTTGTAATGTAATGTAATTGACCCAGTAACAGCGCTCTGTCGTCATTCATAAACTCCTTGCGTTTTGGGGGCGTGGTCGCTGTAGTGCGCGCGCCTCTTTAGCTGCTCGTGCCCGTATCCGCGTGCGTGAGGCAGTGCGGCTCTATTTTCTTTTCAAACACCGCTCCCAGGCTTCAGTCACCGCCATGGTTCCCTCCAGACACCGGTGCGTCCTGCTACCCGTGTCCGCCTGAGGCTCACCTACAGCCGGGTAAACTCTGCGGCTCGGGCCTGGTTCTCTTTGAGCGGGCAGGAGCTGACGGAGGAGGCCGACGTTTGAGGCTCGTGTCGCGGGGAAAACAACGACATGGAGACGGTGATGGAGCGAGAGTGCAGCGCGCTGGGAGGCCTCTTCCAGACCGTCATCTCAGACATGAAGGTACCTGCAAGTCCGGGTTAGACCTGGTTTACTCTGGGTAAAGGCTTTGTTTAGTCCAGGCCCATATCTGGTTTAGACCTGGTTTAGTCCTGGTTTCGTCCTGGTTTAGACCTGGTTTAGACCAGGTTTAGTCCTGGTTCAGACCTGGTTTAGACCTGGTTTAGTCCTGGTTTAGACCTGGTTTAGACCAGGTTTAGTCTTGGTTTAGACCTGGTTTACTCTGGGTAAAGGCTTTGTTTAGTCCAGGCCCATATCTGGTTTAGACCTGGTTTAGACCTGGTTTAGTCTTGGTTTAGACCTGTTTAGACCTGGTTTAGACCTGGTTTAGTCCTGGTTTAGACCTGGTTTAGTCCTGGTTTAGACCTGGTTTAGACCAGGTTTAGTCCTGGTTTAGACCTGGTTTAGACCAGGTTTAGTCCTGGTTCAGACCTGGTTTAGACCAGGTTTAGTCCTGGTTCAGACCTGGTTTAGACCAGGTTTAGTCCTGGTTCAGACCTGGTTTAGACCAGGTTTAGTCCTGGTTCAGACCTGGTTTAGACCAGGTTTAGTCCTGGTTCAGACCTGGTTTACTCTGGGTAAAGGCCTTGTTTAGTCCAGGCCCATATCTGGTTTAGACCTGGTTTCGTCCTGGTTTCGACCTGGTTTCGACCTGGTTCAGTCCTGGTTCAGTCCTGGTTCAGTCCTGGTTCAGTCCTGGTTCAGTCCTGGTTTAGACCTGGTTCAGTCCTGGTTTAGACCTGGTTTTACCGGTCTTCTTGTAAATGGAGGTCAGAATGTATTATGAAGATGAACTGAGATGTAAAAAGTTAAACTGACTTCCACTCGTCACAAAAGGAGCTATGTTCTCTTCAGTTTCTCACAGAGTTACATTTACAGCAAAGACTGGCTCAGATTATGGCTGGATTTAACTGGACTAAGTCTTGAATAATATCTCGTTATCTTGTTTCTGATTGGGTACTGACTGACCAATCAGATCAGCCCGTGGCCAGTGTGGTGAGTTCCTGGAAGTCTTTGGGAAAGTCCTGATTTTGTTTTTGGATTAGACCTTATTAGGAACTAGACCTTGTTTGGATTTGGCTCAGTCCTGGTTTAGACCTGGTCCTGGGCCCAGGTTTTTACTCCTGAGTCCCCACCCTCAGGTTTTAGTTTATTCATGGTCTAGACCTGGTTTCATCCCTGGATTTTGTCCTGATTGTAGTCCCATTCCTGGTTTTGTTTTACTTTTAGTAAGTTCTGTCTTGCCACACTTTGCTCTAGACTTTTGAACCTTTTTTAGAACAGAGCTTTTTCAGGCTCATCTTTTCACTAACATTATTTTTACATTATTACATTAACATTATGTTGAATTCTGAAAACTTTTTTTGATTTAAATAAAAAAAAAAAAAAAAAAACAGTAAAATCCTTTCCTGTAAAAAGGCCACAGCGTCTGAAGAACAGGGGTTTCTCTGAACAGACCCAAGGGACACAGGCTGCTGCTGCTGCTGTTGCCACGGTGACCATTAATGCCCTCAGAGACAGTCTGAGGCCCCTCCTCCTGCAGCAGTGTTTCCGCGGCGACTGTTTCCAAGCAACGAACACACCCCTCAGTGTCAGAGCAGCACCAGCACTGGATTTGAACAGGTTTTAGATGGATCTGAACAGGTTTTAGATGGATTTGAACAGGTTTTAGATGGATCGGAACAGGTTTTAGATGGATCGGAACAGGTTTTAGATGGATCGGAACAGGTTTTAGATGGATCGGAACAGGTTTTAGATGGATTTGAACAGGTTTTAGATGGATCGGAACAGGTTTTAGATGGATCGGAACAGGTTTTAGATGGTTCGGAACAGGTTTTAGATGGGTCGGAACGGGTTTTAGTTGGGTCGGAACAATGGATAAATGTATTTTCTTCTGTTCCAGGGCAGTTCTCCGATTTGGGACGACTTCATCAACAAAGCCTCCAAACTGCAGTCCCAGCTCAGGTAACGCCCCCCGGCCCTGCCCCTCCTCCTGAACCAGAGGCCCTGATTAATGATGTCATTAATATGAGACACAGCGTACTTCTGTTGCTCCTCTGTCTCAGGTTAAACCCTGCTTTATTGCTTTATCTCTGATTTACTGAGCCTCTGCTTTTTTTTAATATATATTTTCAAAGTGCATTATGAATATCTTTATCTCAATCGAGCTGATTTTTAAATGTTGAAAGTGTCAAGTATATAATTTTATTTTCATATTTCAGTCTGTATCCTGACCGTGCAGCTTAAATTTCTTTGTAAAATAGTTTTAAAATCTGAACTTTTAGTAAACGCTCCTCCCATGTAAAGCTTTTAGACATTAGTCCAACTTATGAATGAATGAATATTTTAAGTGTCAAACACAAATGTGCCCGTCTGAGGTTGACACTACCATCAACATCATTACACATCCTTTTAACTCTGTCAGAGCCATTATTGTTTGAGTCATTATTTGTTTTCTATTTCCTTTAATAGGGCTTGGTTTGGGTTTATTGTGGTCGTCCTGACACAGGTGACGTATATTCAGCTCGGCCATAGGTGGCGGGTCAAAGCCTATCTAGGTGCACAGGTGCCTTGTGGGTGACGGGAGGTCACGGTTTTTAATGCTTTAAAATCCTTACAGGCCTTACATTTACATTTAGTCATTTAGCAGACGCTTTTATCCAAAGCGACTTACAAGTGAGGAAAACAATGGAAGCAATTTCAACAACACAAGGAACAAAAAGCATAAGTGCACAAAAACAAGTCACTTAAAACCTAGCACCGCATACAAAGCTAAGGATAGGAAAGTTTTTTTTATTTATTTATTTATTTTAATTTAAAGAAGGAATTGATAGAAAGGAAGTTAAGAATTCAGTGTTTGTCAGTCAGGTGTTGACAAAAGAGATTTCAAGCGTTTTTTAAAGATGTCTACAGAATCTGCTGATCTTGTAGCAGCAGTAGATCATTTCACCAATGAACAGATCCAGAGAAAGTACGCGAGAGGGATTTTTTTTTTCCTTTTTGGGATGGTACCACTAGACGTTGTTCATTTGCAGATCGCAGGGATCTGGTAGAACATAGGTCTGTATCAGTGAGTGAAGGTAGGAGGGGGCGGAGCCAGTGGTGGTCTTGTAGGACAAGTGAAGTTATGAGGGGGCGGAGCCAGTGGTGGTCTTGTAGGACAAGTGAAGATATGAGGGGGCGGAGCCAGTGGTGGTCTTGTAGGACAAGTGAAGATATGAGGGGGCGGAGCCAGTGGTGGTCTTGTAGGCCAAGATCATAGCTTTGAACTTGATGCGGGCATCAACAGGAGCCAGTGTAACCTAGTGAAGAGAGGAGTTATGTGCGTTCTCTTCGGTTCTTTAAAGACCACTCTTGCTGCTGCATTCTGGATGAGCTGCAGAGGTTTGGTTGTGCAGCAGGAGTCCAGGCAGAAGAGCATTGCAATAATCCAGTTTGGACAAGACAAGAGCCTGGACTAGGATTTGTGTAGAGTGCTCCGATAGGAAAGGTCTAATGTTCCTGATGTTGTAGATCAGAGGTCACTAATAGTTGGACCGCGGTCCAGATCCGGACCCCGAGAGGCTTTGATCTGGACCGCAAGACAGTATTCATAATTACAAGTAAAACCTTTTTTTTTGAACCGGCACTCCTAGGACAGCTATGTCCACGCGGGGGTCCTTAGGTTACTATGGTTACGGACAGAGCAGCGGGAAATTTCAACACGTTTAGCGTAGCCTGATAATGCGTTAGAAACGACTAAAATCTAAAAGTTGAGCCTTGACAAAAAATAACGAAGATTCACTGACGTTATGGACGGAGAGGGAACGTTTGTTTCAATCAGAAAATACAGCTCCTACAGCCCTTTTCCCTCTTGTCCCGGCGTCTGTGATAATCAGAGAATCAATCCAGAACTGAACCAGGACTGGACAGGTTTCATGTCGGGATTAAAAAGACTCAGAGGAAAGTGAGGACGTCTAATAATGTGGTGAGTTGTACATTTGTCTTCAACTTCTTTGTTGTGTTGTAACTTAGGGACTTGACTCGTTTGTCGCATATTTGACCTCATTTACAAACAACGTGAGGAATTAGCTCAAGCTATTTGTGTTCATTTGAACCCAACACACGTTCATTTGAACACAACACACGTTCATTTGAACCCAACACATGTTCATTTGAACCTAACACACGTTCATTTGAACACAACACACGTTCATTTGAACACAACACACGTTCATTTGAACCCAACACATGTTCATTTGAACACAACACACGTTCATTTGAACACAACACACGTTCATTTGAACACAACACACGTTCATTTGAACACAACACACGTTCATTTGAACACAACACACGTTCATTTGAACACAACACGTTCATTTGAACACAACACACGTTCATTTGAACACAACACACGTTCATTTGAACACAACACATGTTCATTTGAACCTAACACACGTTCATTTGAACACAACACACGTTCATTTGAACCTAACACACGTTCATTTGAACCTAACACACGTTCATTTGAACACAACACACGTTCATTTGAACACAACACACGTTCATTTGAACACAACACGTTCATTTGAACACAACACGCGTTCATTTGAACACAACACGCGTTCATTTGAACACAACACACGTTCATTTGAACACAACACACGTTCATTTGAACACAACACGCGTTCATTTGAACACAACACACGTTCATTTGAACCCAACACACGTTCATTTGAACCCAACACACGTTCATTTGAACACAACACACGTTCATTTGAACACAACACACGTTCATTTGAACACAACACACGTTCATTTGAACACAACACGCGTTCATTTGAACACAACACGCGTTCATTTGAACACAACACGCGTTCATTTGAACACAACACGCGTTCATTTGAACACAACACGCGTTCATTTGAACACAACACGCGTTCATTTGAACACAACACGCGTTCATTTGAACACAACACGCGTTCATTTGAACACAACACGCGTTCATTTGAACACAACACGCGTTCATTTGAACCTAACACGCGTTCATTTGAACACAACACGCGTTCATTTGAACACAACACGCGTTCATTTGAACACAACACGCGTTCATTTGAACACAACACGCGTTCATTTGAACACAACACGCGTTCATTTGAACACAACACGCGTTCATTTGAACCTAACACACGTTCATTTGAACCTAACACACGTTCATTTGAACACAACACACGTTCATTTGAACACAACACACGTTCATTTGAACACAACACACGTTCATTTGAACACAACACACGTTCATTTGAACACAACACGCGTTCATTTGAACACAACACGCGTTCATTTGAACACAACACGCGTTCATTTGAACACAACACGCGTTCATTTGAACACAACACGCGTTCATTTGAACACAACACGCGTTCATTTGAACACAACACGCGTTCATTTGAACACAACACGCGTTCATTTGAACCTAACACGCGTTCATTTGAACCTAACACGCGTTCATTTGAACCTAACACGCGTTCATTTGAACCTAACACGCGTTCATTTGAACCTAACACGCGTTCATTTGAACCTAACACGCGTTCATTTGAACCTAACACGCGTTCATTTGAACCTAACACGCGTTCATTTGAACCTAACGCGTTCATTTGAACCTAACACGCGTTCATTTGAACACAACAGCGTTCATTTGAACACAACACGCGTTCATTTGAACACAACACGCGTTCATTTGAACACAACACGCGTTCATTTGAACACAACACGCGTTCATTTGAACACAACACGCGTTCATTTGAACACAACACGCGTTCATTTGAACACAACACGCGTTCATTTGAACACAACAGCGTTCATTTGAACACAACACGCGTTCATTTGAACACAACACGCGTTCATTTGAACACAACACGCGTTCATTTGAACACAACAGCGTTCATTTGAACACAACACGCGTTCATTTGAACACAACACGCGTTCATTTGAACACAACACGCGTTCATTTGAACACAACACGCGTTCATTTGAACACAACAGCGTTCATTTGAACACAACACGCGTTCATTTGAACACAACACGCGTTCATTTGAACACAACACGCGTTCATTTGAACACAACACGCGTTCATTTGAACACAACACGCGTTCATTTGAACACAACACGCGTTCATTTGAACACAACACGCGTTCATTTGAACACAACACGCGTTCATTTGAACACAACAGCGTTCATTTGAACACAACACGCGTTCATTTGAACACAACACGCGTTCATTTGAACACAACACGCGTTCATTTGAACACAACACGCGTTCATTTGAACACAACACGCGTTCATTTGAACCTAACACGCGTTCATTTGAACACAACACGCGTTCATTTGAACACAACACGCGTTCATTTGAACACAACACAGGTTCATTTGAACACAACACAGGTTCATTTGAACACAACACAGGTTCATTTGAACACAACACAGGTTCATTTGAACACAACACGCGTTCATTTGAACACAACACGCGTTCATTTGAACACAACACGCGTTCATTTGAACACAACACGCGTTCATTTGAACCTAACACGCGTTCATTTGAACCTAACACGCGTTCATTTGAACCTAACACGCGTTCATTTGAACCTAACACGCGTTCATTTGAACCTAACACGCGTTCATTTGAACCTAACACGCGTTCATTTGAACCTAACGCGCGTTCATTTGAACCTAACACGCGTTCATTTGAACCTAACACGCGTTCATTTGAACCTAACACGCGTTCATTTGAACCTAACACGTTCATTTGAACCTAACACGCTTCATTTGAACCTAACACGCGTTCATTTGAACCTAACGCGCGTTCATTTGAACCTAACACGCGTTCATTTGAACCTAACGCGCGTTCATTTGAACCTAACACGCGTTCATTTGAACCTAACACGCGCGTTCATTTGAACCTAACACGCGTTCATTTGAACCTAACACGCGTTCATTTGAACCTAACACGCGTTCATTTGAACCTAACACGCGTTCATTTGAACCTAACACGCGTTCATTTGAACCTAACACGCGTTCATTTGAACCTAACAGCGTTCATTTGAACCTAACACGCGTTCATTTGAACCTAACACGCGTTCATTTGAACCTAACAGCGTTCATTTGAACCTAACACGCGTTCATTTGAACCTAACACGCGTTCATTTGAACCTAACACGCGTTCATTTGAACCTAACACGCGTTCATTTGAACCTAACACGCGTTCATTTGAACCTAACACGCGTTCATTTGAACCTAACACGCGTTCATTTGAACCTAACACACGCGTTCATTTGAACCTAACACGCGTTCATTTGAACCTAACACGCGTTCATTTGAACCTAACACGCGTTCATTTGAACCTAACACGTTCATTTGAACCTAACACGCGTTCATTTGAACCTAACACGCGTTCATTTGAACCTAACACGCGTTCATTTGAACCTAACACGTTCATTTGAACCTAACACGCGTTCATTTGAACCTAACACGCGTTCATTTGAACCTAACACGCGTTCATTTGAACCTAACACGCGTTCATTTGAACCTAACACGCGTTCATTTGAACACAACACGCGTTCATTTGAACACAACACGCGTTCATTTGAACACAACACGCGTTCATTTGAACACAACACGCGTTCATTTGAACACAACAGCGTTCATTTGAACACAACACGCGTTCATTTGAACACACGCGTTCATTTGAACACAACACGCGTTCATTTGAACACAACAGCGTTCATTTGAACACAACACGTTCATTTGAACACAACACGCGTTCATTTGAACACAACACGCGTTCATTTGAACACAACACGCGTTCATTTGAACACAACACGCGTTCATTTGAACACAACACGCGTTCATTTGAACACAACACGCGTTCATTTGAACACAACACGTTCATTTGAACACAACACGCGTTCATTTGAACACAACACGCGTTCATTTGAACACAACACGCGTTCATTTGAACACAACACGCGTTCATTTGAACACAACACGCGCGTTCATTTGAACACAACACGCGTTCATTTGAACACAACACGCGTTCATTTGAACACAACAGCGTTCATTTGAACACAACACGCGTTCATTTGAACACAACACGCGTTCATTTGAACACAACAGCGTTCATTTGAACACAACACGCGTTCATTTGAACACAACAGCGTTCATTTGAACACAACACGCGTTCATTTGAACACAACACGCGTTCATTTGAACACAACACGCGTTCATTTGAACACAACACGCGTTCATTTGAACACAACGCGCGTTCATTTGAACACAACACGCGTTCATTTGAACACAACACGCGTTCATTTGAACACAACACGCGTTCATTTGAACACAACACGCGTTCATTTGAACACAACACGCGTTCATTTGAACACAACACGCGTTCATTTGAACACAACACGCGTTCATTTGAACACAACACGCGTTCATTTGAACACAACACGCGTTCATTTGAACACAACACGCGTTCATTTGAACACAACACGCGTTCATTTGAACACAACACGCGTTCATTTGAACACAACACGCGTTCATTTGAACACAACACGCGTTCATTTGAACACAACACGCGTTCATTTGAACACAACACGCGTTCATTTGAACACAACACGCGTTCATTTGAACACAACACGCGTTCATTTGAACACAACACGCGTTCATTTGAACACAACACGCGTTCATTTGAACACAACACGCGTTCATTTGAACACAACACGCGTTCATTTGAACACAACACGCGTTCATTTGAACACAACACGCGTTCATTTGAACACAACACGCGTTCATTTGAACACAACACGCGTTCATTTGAACACACAACACGCGTTCATTTGAACACAACACGCGTTCATTTGAACACAACACGCGTTCATTTGAACACAACACGCGTTCATTTGAACACAACACGCGTTCATTTGAACACAACACGCGTTCATTTGAACACAACACGCGTTCATTTGAACACAACACGCGTTCATTTGAACACAACACGCGTTCATTTGAACACAACACGCGTTCATTTGAACACAACACGCGTTCATTTGAACACAACACGCGTTCATTTGAACACAACACGCGTTCATTTGAACACAACACGCGTTCATTTGAACACAACACGCGTTCATTTGAACACAACGCGCGTTCATTTGAACACAACACGCGTTCATTTGAACACAACAGCGTTCATTTGAACACAACACGCGTTCATTTGAACACAACACGCGTTCATTTGAACACAACACGCGTTCATTTGAACACAACACGCGCGTTCATTTGAACACAACACGCGTTCATTTGAACACAACACGCGTTCATTTGAACACAACACGCGTTCATTTGAACACAACACGCGTTCATTTGAACACAACACGCGTTCATTTGAACACAACACGTTCATTTGAACACAACACGCGCGTTCATTTGAACACAACACGCGTTCATTTGAACACAACACGCGTTCATTTGAACACAACACGCGCGTTCATTTGAACACAACACGCGTTCATTTGAACACAACACGCGTTCATTTGAACACAACACGCGTTCATTTGAACACAACACGCGTTCATTTGAACACAACACGCGTTCATTTGAACACAACACGCGTTCATTTGAACACAACACGCGTTCATTTGAACACAACAGCGTTCATTTGAACACAACACGCGTTCATTTGAACACAACACGCGTTCATTTGAACACAACACGCGTTCATTTGAACACAACACGCGTTCATTTGAACACAACACGCGCGTTCATTTGAACACAACAGCGTTCATTTGAACACAACACGCGTTCATTTGAACACAACACGCGTTCATTTGAACACAACACGCGTTCATTTGAACACAACACGCGTTCATTTGAACACAACACGCGTTCATTTGAACACAACACGCGTTCATTTGAACACAACACAGGTTCATTTGGGAGATTAAAAACATTAAAGGTGTAAAGGAGGGTTTATGAGTGACACAGGTTAAGTCTTCCTTAAGTTGTGTTAGCATTAGCTGTTGCTAATAATTAAAAGTAACAGTTATTTTTTAGCAACAGCTAATGCTAAAGAAATGCTCAGTGCATTTGTCCTTGTTCCTGTTGTTTTCAGAGGAATGACAATAGAAAGAGATCAATTATGACTGCATCTTTGTCATATTTATTTAACAAATATGTTTTGGTTTGATTTGATTATTTTGTATTTAAAATGTTCTCACACATGTATAAAGGAGTATTAGGACTTATCTGCAGGATTCCAGGCTGTTGTCAATAAACCACCGTCCAACAAAAGACCTTTAGCTTCGTAAAAGTAAGCGACTGGCACCGGACATCGACACCTAGCTTCGTTTTGTTCTTGTCTTTTTTATAAAAGACGAAAAATGTGAGACGACAGGAGCTGAATGCTTGTCTCAACACTTGGATGTTTCATGCACAGACTACAAAATAAACCCAATCAAAAGGTTCCTTTCTTTTTTTATTTCTATTTCAAAATACTACCAAATTTAAAGCCGATAAAATTACTCGCAGAGTAAAGCTAATTATAGGTATTTACTTTCTAAATGTGCATTTAAACTGAATATAGTCTTCTGTACCATCAGTTCCTTTGGCTGTTATTTCCATCATAGCCACAATTTAAAGACACAGATGGAACTTTTAATTCGAAGTAAAAATGCATTTCCGCTTCTTCCCAAACTTCAAACAACGGAAGCCGAGAAAGCTCTAATGACCAAACTTTGCACGGATTTTCCAAATACTATCATCTGCCAGGTGCCATACCAGTCCAACATTTACTACTGAATATACATTATTATCATACCTGCACCGGTTTGTAAATGAGCCAGACTCGTCCCTGATCCAACAACAGGTTGAACTGACACTGCCTGTTCTCGCAAAAAAACTGCTGACAGTTTGAAACAGAGACAACAAGCGCAGAAAACAGCTCCGACGTGCTGTAACTCTCGACCCAGATAGGCCCTCCGAGCCACGACTTTTTATTTACTATCTATGAGGGCGACAGACTGAAAGATAATGCTCCGGTGACTCAGTCATGCACGTACGAACACGCGCCAGTCTAAACACGAGCGCGAGCTGGTCACTAACTGTAGTTGCTCCTAACTGTTAGGTTTTTATGAAAGCTACGTAATGCCCCTTTAACATGACAAAACACAGATGATATAGAACCTGAAGCAGCAGCCCTCCCCAGCAGAGTCACGTGATCAAAGCCCTTATGACATCATGAAAGGCTGATGAAACGTTCTGTCTATGTGACGTCAGCAGAGTCACGTGATCAAAGCCCTTATGACATCATGAAAGGCTGATGAAACGTTCTGTCTATGTGACGTCAGCAGAGTCACGTGATCAAAGCCCTTATCGCGTCATATAAGGCTGATGAAACGTTCTGTCTATGTGACGTCAGCAGAGTCACGTGATCAAAGCCCTTATGACATCATGAAAGGCTGATGAAACGTTCTGTCTATGTGACGTCAGCAGAGTCACGTGATCAAAGCCCTTATGACATCATGAAAGGCTGATGAAACGCGTTCTGTCTATGTGGCGTCAGCAGAGTCACGTGATCAAAGCCCTTATGACATCATGAAAGGCTGATGAAACGTTCTGTCTATGTGACGTCAGCAGAGTCACGTGATCAAAGCCCTTATGACATCATGAAAGGCTGATGAAACGTTCTGTCTATGTGACGTCAGCAGAGTCACGTGATCAAAGCCCTTATGACATCATGAAAGGCTGATGAAACGTTCTGTCTATGTGACGTCAGCAGAGTCACGTGATCAAAGCCCTTATGACATCATGAAAGGCTGATGAAACGTTCTGTCTATGTGACGTCAGCAGAGTCACGTGATCAAAGCCCTTATCGCGTCATATAAGGCTGATGAAACGTTCTGTCTATGTGACGTCAGCAGAGTCACGTGATCAAAGCCCTTATGACATCATGAAAGGCTGATGAAACGTTCTGTCTATGTGACGTCAGCAGAGTCACGTGATCAAAGCCCTTATGACATCATGAAAAGCTGATGAAACGTTCTGTCTATGTGACGTCAGCAGAGTCACGTGATCAAAGCCCTTATGACATCATGAAAAGCTGATGAAACGTTCTGTCTATGTGACGTCAGCAGAGTCACGTGATCAAAGCCCTTATGACATCATGAAAGGCTGATGAAACGTTCTGTCTATGTGACGTCAGCAGAGTCACGTGATCAAAGCCCTTATGACATCATGAAAGGCTGATGAAACGTTCTGTCTATGTGACGTCAGCAGAGTCACGTGATCAAAGCCCTTATGACATCATGAAAGGCTGATGAAACGTTCTGTCTATGTGACGTCAGCAGAGTCACGTGATCAAAGCCCTTATGACATCATGAAAGGCTGATGAAACGTTCTGTCTATGTGACGTCAGCAGAGTCACGCGTGATCAAAGCCCTTATGACATCATGAAAGGCTGATGAAACGTTCTGTCTATGTGGCGTCCAGCAGAGTCACGTGATCAAAGCCCTTATGACATCATGAAAGGCTGATGAAACGTTCTGTCTATGTGACGTCAGCAGAGTCACGTGATCAAAGCCCTTATGACATCATGAAAGGCTGATGAAACGTTCTGTCTATGTGACGTCAGCAGAGTCACGTGATCAAAGCCCTTATGACATCATGAAAGGCTGATGAAACGTTCTGTCTATGTGACGTCAGCAGAGTCACGTGATCAAAGCCCTTATCGCGTCATATAAGGCTGGTGACGTCATTAGAGCGTGTCCATTCTGTCCATGTGACGTCATTCACAAGCGATCCGAAGTTTGCCAGTAGATGTGGATTTCAACAGGGTTTCATTGCTGAAATGTTTAAGTTATTATTCAGCAACTTAAAGTCGCATATAGCGAAAGCGTTTAAGTCATTAATTATCTTCTTAAATGCGCATTTAGGGTTAGTCTTTGGGTTAATCATAGGGTTAGCACTGGGGATAGAGTTTTCATCCCTCTTGGGGTACGTGGTAGCTCTAGGGCTTGGGTTAGGTATAGTGTTTTTGTTTTGGTTTCTTGTACAGGTTGTGTCTTTGGGGTTTTATAAGGGTTAGTTTTAGGGGTAAGGGTTGGGGTTAGAGTTTAATTGTTTAAGGGTTAGTTTTAGGGGTAAGGGGTTAGAGTTTAATTGTTTAAGGGTTAGTTTTAGGGGTAAGGGGTTAGAGTTTAATTGTTTAAGGGTTAGTTTTAGGGGTAAGGGTTGGGGTTAGAGTTTAATTGTTTAAGGGTTAGTTTTAGGGGTAAGGGTTGGGTTAGAGTTTAATTGTTTAAGGGTTAGTTTTGGGGGTAAGGGTTGGGGTTAGAGTTTAATTGTTTAAGGGTTGGTTTTAGGGGTAAGGGTTGGGGTTAGAGTTTAATTGTTTAAGGGTTAGTTTTAGGGGTAAGGGTTGGGTTAGAGTTTAATTGTTTAAGGGTTAGTTTTGGGGGTAAGGGGTTAGAATTTAATTGTTTAAGGGTTAGTTTTGGGGGTAAGGGGTTAGAGTTTAATTGTTTAAGGGTTAGTTTTAGGGTTAAGGGTTGGGGTTAGAGTTTAATTGTTTAAGGGTTAGTTTTAGGGGTAAGGGTTGGGGTTAGAGTTTAATTGTTTAAGGGTTAGTTTTAGGGTTAAGGGTTGGGGTTAGAGTTTAATTGTTTAAGGGTTAGTTTTAGGGGTAAGGGGTTAGAGTTTAATTGTTTAAGGGTTAGTTTTGGGGTTAAGGGGTTAGAGTTTAATTGTTTAAGGGTTAGTTTTAGGGGTAAGGGTTGGGGTTAGAGTTTAATTGTTTAAGGGTTAGTTTTAGGGGTAAGGGGTTAGAGTTTAATTGTTTAAGGGTTAGTTTTAGGGGTAAGGGTTGGGGTTAGAGTTTAATTGTTTAAGGGTTAGTTTTAGGGGTAAGGGGTTAGAGTTTAATTGTTTAAGGGTTGGTTTTAGGGGTAAGGGGTTAGAGTTTAATTGTTTAAGGGTTAGTTTTAGGGTTAAGGGTTGGGGTTAGAGTTTAATTGTTTAAGTGTTAGTTTTAGGGTTAAGGGTTGGGGTTAGAGTTTAATTGTTTAAGTGTTAGTTTTAGGGTTAAGGGTTGGTTTTAGGGGTAAGGGGTTAGAGTTTAATTGTTTAAGGGTTAGTTTTAGGGGTAAGGGGTTAGAGTTTAATTGTTTAAGGGTTAGTTTTAGGGGTAAGGGGTTAGAGTTTAATTGTTTAAGGGTTAGTTTTAGGGGTAAGGGGTTAGAGTTTAATTGTTTAAGGGTTAGTTTTAGGGGTAAGGGGTTAGAGTTTAATTGTTTAAGGGTTAGTTTTAGGGTTAAGGGTTGGGGTTAGAGTTTAATTGTTTAAGTGTTAGTTTTAGGGTTAAGGGTTGGGGTTAGAGTTTAATTGTTTAAGGGTTAGTTTTAGGGTTAAGGGGTTAGAGTTTAATTGTTTAAGGGTTAGTTTTAGGGTTAAGGGTTGGGGTTAGAGTTTAATTGTTTAAGGGTTAGTTTTAGGGGTAAGGGTTTACTAGTGCATTTCTGGGGACGCAAAGACGCTTTACATATCAATTACACATAGCTCAAATACTCAAGGACAACAATTAAAAGCAACAAATACAAACTTACTGACTGTAGTTGCTCCTAACTGTTAGGTTTTTATGAAAGCTACGTAATGCCCCTTAATGTATGTAGCCAACATGTAATCCATTACTTAGCCTTCAGAAACGTGGCAGTGGATGACTCTAGTGCCAAAAATATAAAATGTGCATCTGTTGGTAGCAGCAACCAATAGACCTATTACATACCTTTACATTGGCACTAAACATGGTTTAAATAAGCCTTTTATATAGGCTATTATTATTTATGAAACATTAATTTATGTTGACTGATGTGTAATCACCGGAATAATAAATAAACACTGTTAAAAATGACAGAAATTAAGAATGTGTGATCAATAAATATTTGTTGCCATGACCATAAAGGCTACACTTGAAAGTTTCAAGCAGTGATTAAGAAAGCACTGGGCACTTATTGTGTCCTGGCATGGAGCATTGTGGAGAACAAGGACAGATACTTGTGTCTACACCACTGTAGGAGTATTATTACGCACCGCACCTGCAGAGTTTGGGGCTGAGATGAAGCGGGCAGGAGGATGATACCTAAAGTGTGTTTGCTTAATGCGTGAGCAACACCAAAATGTGATGTAAGAAAGAAAATGCATAAAAATGATGCTCTTCCAGATACTGCCCTTCACCAGCTGCACGTGAGCTTTTGTGCCTAAATCATGAACTGTGGCCACAGACCTGTGCAGTAAGGTTAGCTCCTATTGTGCTATTGCGCATACCAGTTATTACTAATTCTTCAGGAGCAGGACACACAATAGAGCAGAGGTCACTAATAGTTGGACCGCGGTCCGGATCCGGACCCCGAGAGGCTTTGATCTGGACCGCAAGACAGTATTCATAATTACAAGTAAAACCTTTTTTTGAACCGGCACTCCTAGGACAGCTATGTCCACACGGGGGTCCTCAGGTTACTATGGTTACGGACAGAGCAGCGGGAAATTTCAACAGGTTTAGCGTAGCCTGATAATGCGTTAGAAACGACTAAAATCTAAAAGTTGAGCCTTGACAAAAAATAACGAAGATTCACTGACGTTATGGACGGAGAGGGAACGTTTGTTTCAATCAGAAAATACAGCTCCTACAGCTCCTTTTCCCTCTTGTCCCGGCTGCTGCGATAATCAGAATCAATCCAGAACTGAACCAGGACTGGACAGGTTTCATGTCGGGATTAAAAAGACTCAGAGGAAAGTGAGGACGTCTAATAATGTGGTGAGTTGTACATTTGTCTTCAACTTCTTTGTTGTGTTGTAATTTAGGGACTTGACTCGTTTGTCGCATATTTGACCTCATTTACAAACAACGTGAGGAATTAGCTCAAGCTATTTGTGTTCATTTGAACCTAACACACGTTCATTTGAACCTAACACAGGTTCATTTGAACACAACACACGTTCATTTGAACACAACACACGTTCATTTGAACCCAACACACGTTCATTTGAACACAACACACACGTTCATTTGAACACAACACACACGTTCATTTGAACACAACACACACGTTCATTTGAACACAACACACACGTTCATTTGAACACAACACACACGTTCATTTGAACACAACACACGCGTTCATTTAACCACAACACACGCGTTCATTTGAACACAACACACGCGTTCATTTGAACACAACACACGCGTTCATTTGAACACAACACACGCGTTCATTTGAACACAACACGCGTTCATTTGAACACAACACGCGTTCATTTGAACACAACACGCGTTCATTTGAACACAACACGCGTTCATTTGAACACAACACGCGTTCATTTGAACACAACACGCGTTCATTTGAACACAACACGCGTTCATTTGAACACAACACCGCGTTCATTTGAACACAACACGCGTTCATTTGAACACAACACGCGTTCATTTGAACACAACACGCGTTCATTTGAACACAACACGCGTTCATTTGAACACAACACGCGTTCATTTGAACACAACACGCGTTCATTTGAACACAACACGCGTTCATTTGAACACAACACAGGTTCATTTGAACACAACACAGGTTCATTTGAACACAACACAGGTTCATTTGAACCTAACACACGTTCATTTGAACACAACACACGTTCATTTGAACCTAACACAGGTTCATTTGAACACAACACATGTTCATTTGAACACAACACACGTTCATTTGAACACAACACACGTTCATTTGAACCTAACACAGGTTCATTTGAACACAACACACGTTCATTTGAACACAACACAGGTTCATTTGAACCCAACACATGTTCATTTGAACCCAACACACGTTCATTTGAACACAACACACGTTCATTTGAACCCAACACACGTTCATTTGAACCTAACACAGGTTCATTTGAACACAACACACGTTCATTTGAACACAACACACGTTCATTTGAACACAACACACGTTCATTTGAACACAACACACGTTCATTTGAACACAACACACGCGTTCATTTGAACACAACACACGCGTTCATTTGAACACAACACACGCGTTCATTTGAACACAACACACGCGTTCATTTGAATACAACACACGCGTTCATTTGAACACAACACGCGTTCATTTGAACACAACACGCGTTCATTTGAACACAACACGCGTTCATTTGAACACAACACGCGTTCATTTGAACACAACACGCGTTCATTTGAACACAACACGCGTTCATTTGAACACAACACGCGTTCATTTGAACACAACACGCGTTCATTTGAACACAACACGCGTTCATTTGAACACAACACGCGTTCATTTGAACACAACACGCGTTCATTTGAACACAACACGCGTTCATTTGAACACAACACGCGTTCATTTGAACACAACACGCGTTCATTTGAACACAACACGCGTTCATTTGAACACAACACGCGTTCATTTGAACACAACACGCGTTCATTTGAACACAACACGCGTTCATTTGAACACAACACGCGTTCATTTGAACACAACACGCGTTCATTTGAACACAACACGCGTTCATTTGAACACAACACAGGTTCATTTGAACACAACACAGGTTCATTTGAACACAACACAGGTTCATTTGAACACAACACAGGTTCATTTGAACACAACACAGGTTCATTTGGGAGATTAAAAACAGAAAAGGTGTAAAGGAGGGTTTATGAGTGACACAGGTTAAGTCTTCCTTAAGTTGTGTTAGCATTAGCTGTTGCTAATAATTAAAAGTAACAGTTATTTTTTTAGCAACAGCTAATGCTAAAGAAATGCTCAGTGCATTTGTCCTTGTTCCTGTTGTTTTCAGAGGAATGACAATAGAAAGAGATCAATTATGACTGCATCTTTGTCATATTTATTTAACAAATATGTTTTGGTTTGATTATTTTGTATTTAAAATGTTTTCACACATGTATAAAGGAGTATTAGGACTCATCTGCAGGATTCCAGGCTGTTGTCAATAAACCACCAGGTCCTGAGCTTTAGCTTTAGCCTCTTTTGATTTGTTTTTTTTTACCTGTTGTCTGTGAGATGTGTTTGGGAAAAGCTAAACACTCAAACATGGAAACAAAGGATAAAAAAAAAACAGTGGATTATCTACATTCATCTCCAGATTGTTTAAGAGGCTGTAGGTGTGGAATAAATGAGACTTTACTTTAAAGAATTATATTCAAACACATATAGTTTTATTTCAATTTTCCGGACCCCTCACTTGAGGAAAGTTAACTAAGTGGACCTCGGCTGATTTTAATTGAGGACCCCTGTTGTAGAGGATGAATCTACAGGACCTGGTGGTGCTGGCAACATGATTTTAACTCATTCCATCTGATATATCCTGCTGCCATAGGCCACTTCTACTGGACATTATTATATCATTCATCATGTTCCTTTTGTATTCATTAAACGACAACCCACCAGAGATACTTCTCAGTCTGAGCGTTGGTTCTGTAAAGTGCGTTATGAGCCTGAAGCGACTAAAACTCAGGATACACTGTACTTTGTCTCCGAGTCCAGGCCTTCTCTAGAAACCGCCATTAGCCATCCAGAACCAATCAGGATTTTGACAAACAAAACAAATCTCAAATCTTTATATATTTAAGCAATTATAAACAAATGCTCTGTAATCTTGTGAATAAACTGAACATGAATAAAAAAATAAAGGTAATTGTGAACAAACGTGACCTCTGCTCTTTGTTCCAGGACGACGGAGCTTTAATGACCTCTGCTCTTTGTTCCAGGACGACGGAGCTTTAATGACCTCTGCTCTTTGTTCCAGGACGACGGAGCTTTAATGACCTCTGCTCTTTGTTCCAGGACGACGGCGCTTTAATGACCTCTGCTCTTTGTTCCAGGACGACGGAGCTTTAATGACCTCTGCTCTTTGTTCCAGGACGACGGAGCTTTAATGACCTCTGCTCTTTGTTCCAGGACGACGGCGCTTTAATGACCTCTGCTCTTTGTTCCAGGACGACGGAGCTTTAATGACCTCTGCTCTTTGTTCCAGGACGACGGAGCTTTAATGACCTCTGCTCTTTGTTCCAGGACGACGGCGCTTTAATGACCTCTGCTCTTTGTTCCAGGACGACGGAGCTTTAATGACCTCTGCTCTTTGTTCCAGGACGACGGAGCTTTAATGACCTCTGCTCTTTGTTCCAGGACGACGGAGCTTTAATGACCTCTGCTCTTTGTTCCAGGACGACGGAGCTTTAATGACCTCTGCTCTTTGTTCCAGGACGACGGAGCTTTAATGACCTCTGCTCTTTGTTCCAGGGCACGGAGCTTTAATGACCTCTGCTCTTTGTTCCAGGACGACGGAGCTTTAATGACCTCTGCTCTTTGTTCCAGGACGACGGAGCTTTAATGACCTCTGCTCTTTGTTCCAGGACGACGGAGCTTTAATGACCTCTGCTCTTTGTTCCAGGACGACGGAGCTTTAATGACCTCTGCTCTTTGTTCCAGGACGACGGAGCTTTAATGACCTCTGCTCTTTGTTCCAGGACGACGGAGCTTTAATGACCTCTGCTCTTTGTTCCAGGACGACGGAGCTTTAATGACCTCTGCTCTTTGTTCCAGGACGACGGAGCTTTAATGACCTCTGCTCTTTGTTCCAGGACGACGGTTGTGGCTGTAGCTGCTTTTCTCGATGCCTTTCAGAAAGTGGCCGACCTCGCCACCAACAGCCGAGGTAGGACCTGGTTTAGAAGCCTCTCAGATTCACTTTGGGTTTGTCTCTTTATGTGTGACTATATTCAGGCCTAACGCTTATTAACTTCAGTCTCTTTAAAAGCATGTTCCTCTGTGGTTTTTGGCTCTAGACTTTTCTTTTGCCGTTGGTTTTGTTTGATCTCGTCCCGTTTCTGCCGTGTTTCCAGATTAAGCTCAGTTTAACTTCTGTGTGTGACCAGTCTTTGTTCTGACTCTAGAATGTTCTGATCATTGATTATTTTAGTTTTATTGAAAAAGCGTCTGAAACACAGCGGTCACAGACTGGAGCGGTTTCACCAGGACTGGACTCTGGCCTCATTTTGAAAGAACGGATCATTCCTGACCCAGTTCCTTCTGGTTTTAGAGTCATTAAATTGATTTAATGTAATTTTTTATTAAGTGTAGTGTATTTTACTTTCAAATATTCTTTGCATGCACATTAAAACCCTTTGACTTTTACAGATGTATAAATTACTTTTTATTTTTATTATTTTTTGGTTCCCAGAACAAAACCCTTTGCTCCGCTCTTGTTGTTGGTCACAGTTCTGATGGACTCTTATTCTTACAAAAGGGTAAAGGTTTTGACGCAGGGACAGCTCTGAGCAAAGAAACACAACAACCACAGCTGTAACCACGATTATTTTATCTGTCGTTCAGCCACTTTCAGCTTTTTCTGCAGATTTCAGATTTATCTCGTTCCCTTTCTACGGAGCCCCTCTGGTCTCACTATGTAAAAAAAAAAAATATATGTAACTAAGTCGTGGCCACGAGATACGCTAAGTCGTGGCCACGAGATACGCTAAGTCGTGGCCACGAGATACGCTAAGTCGTGGCCACGAGATAAGTAAATATGAAAGCATGCACGCTAACTCTGCCGCCCATAAGGCTCATACATACAGCCAGATGGACCTAAGCCTACAACGCCCTCTGCTGACGTTTTATCGTAGGCTACACAGACATGCTTTTCCAAAATGTCAAAGACTTCAATAATTAATAAACCAGTCTGCACACTACTGTAGACTATCTTAAAATCACAATCAGAAATACTTTACTGATCTTTATTGATATCGATAACCCAGGGGACAATTGTTGTGTCACAGTTGATGTGCACATCAAGACATTTAAAGAAATATAAATAATAATATAAGTTGGTAAATAAACAAGTAGCCTATACACATGTAAAAAGTATATGCTAAATAAATATATGCTATAAAATATGAAGAAGAGATATAAAGGACCATGGATATGCAGCCTACAAGATTTACATTACTGTATTAACAGAATTGAATTGATTGTGATGAACAGTACTAGTAAATAAATAGAAGCAGAACTGCAGCAAACTATATTACACTGAATATTAAAACAGATAATATTGCACAGAATGTGAAGTATTACATTGCACTACAGTACAGGGTCCATTTAAATAACAAAGGTTATCGATATCAATAAAGATCAATAAAGTATTTCTGATTATGATTTTAAGATAGTCTATATTAGTGTGCAGACTGGTTTATTAATTATTGAAGTCTTTGACATTTTGGAAAAGCATGTCTGTGTAGCCTACGATAAAACGTCAGCAGAGGGCGTTGTAGGCTTAGGTCCATCTGGCTGTATGTATGAGCCTTATGGGCGGCAGAGTTAGCGTGCATGCTTTCATATTTACGTATCTCGTGGCCACGACTTAGCGTATCTCGTGGCCACGACTTAGTTACATATATTTTTTTTTTTTACATAGTGAGACCAGAGGGGCTCCGTACCTTTCACATTTTGTAGTCCCAATAATCTAACGAGCACAAAGCTACAGTGGCTCAGGAGACTCCACCTGCTGCTCAGAGACGCTGGTTAATAATTCAAACGCACCTCTGGGACAATGCTCTGATTACTCTGGCTTTATCAGGTTTGAGAGAACAGAAGAGAGCATTTTACTGAATTCTTTCTGAATAAAATGATAAAGTGAGATGACTGCTTTTACTTCGACTGGACTCACTTTCATTTTAAAGATTTTAACTTCTCACCGCGGTTAAAGTCAGAATCTAGTTGAATTATATTCTTTTGTGTAAAATACTGTAAGTGTATTAATAAGTGTATTTCAACAAATAATTCTATTTTCATTCATCCTCCTCAGTTTAATGTTCCTTTCATTTAATATTCATGAAGTCTGAATAATTCAAACACTATTAATTGTAGCATGAGACCTGGTTTAGGCCTGGTTTAGGCCTGGTTTAGGCCTGGTTTAGGCCTGGTTTAGTCTAAAGTGGGCCATGCAGAGAACTGTATTGATAAATGGAAAGTGAAGCAGAGAAAATCGATGTCCGTGACTGAACCAGGACTCAAGGTCACTGTCACTGAAACCACACTCGCAGGCTGACCTCTGTGAGTCTGGACCTGGTCTAAGACTGGACTAACTCTGACCTCTGTGAGTCTGGACCTGGTCTAAGACTGGACTAACTCTGACCTCCGTGAGTCTGGACCTGGTCTAAGACTGGACTAACTCTGACCTCCGTGAGGCTGGACCTGGTCTAAGACTGGACTAACTCTGACCTCCGTGAGTCTGGACCTGGTCTAAGACCGGACTATCTCTGACCTCCGTGAGTCTGGACCTGGTCTAAGACCGGACTAACTCTGACCTCCGTGAGGCTGGACCTGGTCTAAGACTGGACTAACTCTGACCTCCGTGAGGCTGGACCCGGTCTAAGACTGGACTAACTCTGACCTCCATGAGTCTGGACCCGGTCTAAGACTGGACTAACACTGACCTCCGTGAGTCTGGACCTGGTCTAAGACCGGACTAACACTGACCTCCATGAGTCTGGACCTGGTCTAAGACCGGACTAACACTGACCTCCATGAGTCTGGACCTGGTCTAAGACTGGACTAACACTGACCTCCGTGAGTCTGGACCTGGTCTAAGACCGGACTAACACTGACCTCCGTGAGACTGGACCTGGTCTAAGACCGGACTAACACTGACCTCCGTGAGTCTGGACCTGGTCTAAGACCGGACTAACACTGACCTCCGTGACTAACTCTTTCGTCGGTTCTTCGGTAGACTCTGTTCCAGTGTATCTTACACTGGTTAAATATCCTGATGCTGTCGTAATAAGACGTTTCTAGTTCAGTCCTCAGCACAAACACAGACGCCCCTGAGGCTCAGTGTTCTCTGGGCTCTGGTGGTGTTCTCTGGGCTGAGTGTTCTCTGGGATCTGGTGGTGTTCTCTGGGATCTGGTGGTGTTCTCTGGGCTCTGGTGGTGTTCTCTGGGATCTGGTGGTGTTCTCTGGGCTCTGGTGGTGTTCTCTGGGATCTGGTGGGATCTGGTGGTGTTCTCTGGGATCTGGTGGTGTTCTCTGGGCTCTGGTGGTGTTCTCTGGGCTCAGTGTTCTCTGGGCTCAGTGTTCTCTGGGATCTGGTGGTGTTCTCTGGGCTCTGGTGGTGTTCTCTGGGATCTGGTGGTGTTCTCTGGGCTCTGGTGGTGTTCTCTGGGATCTGGTGGGATCTGGTGGTGTTCTCTGGGCTCTGGTGGTGTTCTCTGGGATCTGGTGGGATCTGGTGGTGTTCTCTGGGATCTGGTGGGATCTGGTGGTGTTCTCTGGGATCTGGTGGTGTTCTCTGGGCTCTGGTGGTGTTCTCTGGGATCTGGTGGTGTTCTCTGGGATCTGGTGGTGTTCTCTGGGATCTGGTGGTGTTCTCTGGGATCTGGTGGGATCTGGTGGTGTTCTCTGGGCTCTGGTGGTGTTCTCTGGGCTCTGGTGGTGTTCTCTGGGATCTGGTGGTGTTCTCTGGGCTCTGGTGGTGTTCTCTGGTGGGCTCAGGGTCTCGTGTTGGCTGAGGGTCTGTAGACGTCGGTGAAAGACTGATTAATGAAGACGAGGTGGTGCAGTGTCTCCGTCACACAGCGTTCCGTTCTGTCTGAGAGGCCTCTAAAACAGACTTAAACGGCAAAGAATTCAGCTTTAAATCCCCACAAAGGCTCAGATCATTCATTTAATCTATTTTCTTACAAAACAGGAAGCCAACATGTATAAGGTCCGTCAGCGGAAGTGCACCTGGACTGTTTATCTGTGGCTCTTCTGAAGGTTGCTCCAGGGTTGTCTCAGTGAGAGGTCATTAAAGTCGGTGAAGTGTGTGAAACGGCTCCATCTGTTTCCTGTTGAGTCCAGTCTGTGCACACTGTCCTCGTCAGACTCTGGCCTCCGACACAGATCCACCTTTTCATCAGTTCGACTCTGTTTTAGTTTTAGTAGCAATGTTATATTTAGCATTATTTTTCACAAATCAG
The DNA here is from genome assembly GCA_024349245.1 of Neodontobutis hainanensis. Lineage (NCBI taxonomy): Eukaryota > Metazoa > Chordata > Actinopteri > Gobiiformes > Odontobutidae > Neodontobutis > Neodontobutis hainanensis. The sequence continues at coordinate 264,313 of JALDNG010000217.1, forward strand.
TGGCTAGATTTAAGAAGAATAATGTATGATGTTCAAAAGTAACTTAATGTGCTTCAGAGAAAAAGAGAAAAGCAAAGAACAAAGTAAATGTGTCCAACATGAACAGATACCTCGTTAATAAACCCTTTAACTTGGGCACACTGAATGTTCTCGGCTTTAAATGGAATGAACCACAGTCCTTGAGCTCAACGCCCAGAAGACAGTGAAGATGATCGTGGACCTCCCCATCACCACCGTGGACTCCTGCTTCCTCGGTACCACCCTCAGTCAGGACCTCAAGTGGGAGCCCACCATCGACCTGCACGTGTCCAGGACCTGTAGGTCTGAAGGACCTGCACGTGTCCAGGACCTGTAGGTCTGAAGGACCTGCACGTGTCCAGGACCTGTAGGTCTGAAGGACCTGCACGTGTCCAGGACCTGTAGGTCTGAAGGACCTGCACGTGTCCAGGACCTGTAGGTCTGAAGGACCTGCACGTGTCCAGGACCTGTAGGTCTGAAGGACCTGCACGTGTCCAGGACCTGTAGGTCTGAAGGACCTGCACGTCTCCAGGACCTGTAGGTCTGAAGGACCTGCACGTCTCCAGGACCTGTAGGTCTGAAGGACCTGCACGTGTCCAGGACTCGGAGATGAGCAGGTCGGATCACAGCCGACCCTTCTCACCGTGGACATGGACTATTTGAGTCGCTCCCCTCGGGCGGAGGCTACAGAACCTCCCACCATAAGAAGTTTCTTTTCCTCTGTCAGTGGACTCAACACTTCATAACACTTGTCACTTTAACACTTCATAACACTTGTCACTTTAACACTTCATAACACTTGTCACTTCATAACACTTGTCACTTTAACACTTCATAACACTTGTCACTTCATAACACTTCATAACACTTGTCACTTCATAACACTTGTCACTTCATAACACTTCATAACACTTATCACTTTACACTTCATAACACTTGTCACTTCATAACACTTGTCACTTTAACACTTCATAACACTTGTCACTTCATAACACTTGTCACTTCATAACACTTCATAACACTTATCACTTTACACTTCATAACACTTGTCACTTTAACACTTCATAACACTTGTCACTTCATAACACTTCATAACACTTGTCACTTCATAACACTTCATAACACTTGTCACTTCTTAACACTTCATAACACTTGTCACTTCATAACACTTGTCACTTTAACACTTCATAACACTTGTCACTTCATAACACTTGTCACTTCATAACACTTGTCACTTCATAACACTTCATAACACTTATCACTTTAACACTTCATAACACTTGTCACTTCATAACACTTGTCACTTTAACACTTCATAACACTTGTCACTTCATAACACTTGTCACTTTAACACTTCATAACACTTGTCACTTTAACACTTCATAACACTTGTCACTTATTAACACTTCATAACACTTGTCACTTATTAACACTTCATAACACTTGTCACTTATTAACACTTCATAACACTTGTCACTTATTAACACTTCATAACACTTGTCACTTCATAACACTTATCACTTTAACACTTCATAACAATTGTCACTTCATAACACTTGTCACTTTAACACTTCATAACACTTGTCACTTCATAACACTTGTCACTTTAACACTTCATAACACTTGTCACTTCATAACACTTGTCACTTTAACACTTCATAACACTTGTCACTTATTAACACTTCACATTTTGCACCGTATCCAACAACTGTAAATTGTGTGTATATTCAGGTTTTCTTTCTTTATATTGTATTTTATGGCCTTTTCTGATTGTGATGATGTAGTTCTGTCAGCTCTGATGCGTCTGTTGTTTTCAGGAGGGACGAGGGACATCGGCTCGGCTCTGACCCGGATGTGTTTGAGACATCGCAGCATCGAGACCAAACTGCGACACTTCTCCACGTGAGGCTCCAGTTACTTTAGGTTTGGCTCAGATTCCTCTGAGCTTTGGGTAAACCCTGGAGAGAGGAGTGTTTCTGCAGCAGGGCCTCTCTGGTTTAATAAGACCTCAGTGTGTCTGAAACTAGGAACAGCTGCTGACGGTAAAAGGCCAGGCTTTATCATGTTTTCTCTTGAGTGACTTCTGCTGAAGCTTAAAGAACATGTGTTTTTAGTGAAGAAGGTGGTGTCGGGCAGACCTGAGAGGACGTCACTGTTACAGGAAACAGGAAGTGATTATTCATAGAGTTTAAGTAAACGAGACCATCTAGAGCTGCCTCTTTTCTGGATTTGTTCAGGGTTTTTGTGGACTGTCTGATAAACCCTCTCCAGGAGCAGATGGAGGACTGGAGGAGAACCGCCAACTCTCTGGACAAAGACCACGCCAAAGGTACGGGTTTAGACCTGGTTTAGTCCATGTTTAGACCATGTTTAGTCCATGTTTACACCGGGTTTAGACCTGGTTTAGTCCATGTTTAGACCATGTTTAGTCCATGTTTACACCGGGTTTAGACCTGGTTTAGTCCATGTTTAGACCATGTTTAGTCCATGTTTACACCGGGTTTAGACCGGGTTTAGACCATGTTTAGACCGGGTTTACACCGGGTTTAGACCGGGTTTAGTCCTGGTTTAGTCCTGGTTTAGACCGGGTTTAAACCATGTTTACACCGGGTTTAGTCCATGTTTAGACCGGGTTTAGACCATGTTTAGTCCATGTTTACACCGGGTTTAGACCTGGTTTAGTCCATGTTTAGACCATGTTTAGTCCATGTTTAGACCGGGTTTAGACCTGGTTTAGTCCATGTTTAGACCATGTTTAGTCCATGTTTACACCAGGTTTAGTCCTGGTTTAGACCGGGTTTAGTCCATGTTTACACCGGGTTTACACCGGGTTTAGATCGGGTTTAGTCCTGGTTTAGACCGGGTTTAAACCATGTTTACACCGGGTTTAGTCCTGGTTTAGACCGGGTTTAGTCCTGGTTTAGACCGGGTTTAGACCATGATTAGTCCGGGTTTAGACCGGGTTTAGACCATGTTTAGACCTATCTGACCCGGGTTTTGTCTCTTTGGGGACAGAATATAAAAAGGCTCGTCAGGAGATAAAGAAGCGCTCGTCGGACACACTGAAGCTGCAGAAAAAGGCCAAGAAAGGTTTGAACATTTTATTTTTATTTTTACATATATCGATATAGATGTATGGATATATTTTTTATGTTTTATTAAACTAAAAAGTCTTTGTTTTGATGTTTCCCATCATGCTCTGCTCTGACAGCTGATCTGTTTGGTAAGTATACACTCTGTAATCCTATTGGTCGAACAGTCACTTTTATCACAGCTGTGGTGCCTCACGTGGTCCTCGGGACAACACTGAGTGAGAGTCTCTTTCTGTTCTGACTTTAAAACCCTTTCATTAACCCGAGACAAAAGGACAGCTGCAGGGACAAAGAGGGTTGTGTGGTGTCGTCCACAGTCGGCTGATGCCTGGAGGAAGTTTTAGTCGACGGTTGTTTGTGAGATTCTCATTAACATTCAAAGAAATGGTCTTGAGGGACTATTTTCAGCGGCGGATGAACCCACTGTTATAATTAAGGAAGGAATGTGTTTTCATCAGCTTCAGAAGTGAGTCGAAGTGGAAATATGTTACTGTTGAGCTGCTCTGATGTTTGTTTTAATCAAAGCTCTGACTTTATTACGAAACTCTTTAAGAAATGCACTTCTATGAAGTGTTTGGAGACTCTTTGTCCTGATTACGCCTGTTGTTTTATCGTTAGCATCACTAACTACAGTTGGCTAATGCTAACAGCCAGGTGGTATTCAGGGGTTTTTAACATTTAATCAGGATCTGAAATATTTTTTGGGGAAATATTCTCAGTCAAACCCTCTGAACCTGTCTCTATTGCATATGTCCAATGTTTCTTTATTCCTCTCTAAAGCTGAGCGTTTCATTTGTAGGCCTTTTTGTTTTATTCCTCAGTGCGCGGAGACCTGCAGCCTCAGTTGGACAGCGCGATGCAGGACGTCACCGACAAATACCAGCTCCTGGAGGAAACGGAGAAGACGGCCGTGAGGAGAGCCCTGATCGAGGAGAGGGGACGCTTCTGCTGCTTCGTGTCCATGCTCCGGCCCATCATGGTCAGTCGACAGGATTCAGAAGAGTCCCAGAGAAACGTGAAGGAGAGCTTATGTCTGTATTTGTGTCGCTGCAGGAGGAGGAGATGAGTTTGTTGGGGGAGATCTCTCACCTCCAGACTCTGAGTGAGGACCTGAAGACCCTCACCATGGACCCACACAAACTGCCCGCCTCCAGCGAACAGGTAACACTCACCTGAGAGTAACAAGCGCTGGAGCTGTTCACTCTGAGCATGTGCAACTCATTACTAAAGATATCGGACAATGACTTTAACAATTTAAATTCTGTTAAATAGTTCCCATTCGTTTCAGAGACTCTGTTTAATATGTTTTAGAAAATAAGGTGAGTGGTGTTGTCCTCAGGTGATCGTGGACCTGAAGACCTCCGACTGCTCCTGGTCCTATCAGACTCCGCCCTCGTCGCCGAGCTCCACCGTATCCAGGAAGTCCAGCATGTCCAGGTCAGTTACCACAGATGTATTTTTAGAGCCGGACAGTGAGGGTAAAGCAGCTGCTGTGTTGTGTAGGACATACTGGAGGCGCCCTACGGCACATGATCCGTTCTGACCAATGGGCTGAAGGCGGGACCGAGTGCTGCCGTCACAAACTTATTTTTAAACGACAATCTTGTCATAAATGACATGAAAATTGTTAATAAACACTACAAAACCTGACCATTTTGGTCTCTGTGGGCTCCTGTAGCTGAAAACCAGCTGTTTGACCCAGAAAGAGCTCAAAGTAAACACAGAGGGTTTATATTTTATTCTATTTTTTATTTTTTTTGCTGCAATACCTTCAGTGTCCACTAATGAAAAATACCTTAAGGAAAAGAGGCGGTCCCCGTTTAGTTCTAATAATACATTCATGGTTACCACGGCAACGCCTGCACCACCACCATCATCATCATTAGTCTTAAAAAAAAAAACAGTTCAGTGTTGTCTGCTGCCACCTGCTGGACAGAAATGGGAAGAGGACCTGGTTTGGACCTGGTTTGGACCTGGTTTTGTCTGGTCCACAGCTCGGTGAACAGTGTGAGCAGCAGTGACTCTCGCTCCAGTGGCTCCAGATCCCCTCACTTCAGGTTCAGGTCCGGTTCTGGTCTCACTCAGTCCTGCTCCGTCCGTCTGTCCTCGGTCTCGTCCCACGACTCGGGCTTTATCTCCCACGAAGGCTTCCCCACGAAGAGTCCCAGCACCAGGGCCCCAGACCAGGTACTGGAACAGGACTAAGCTGGACTCTAGACCAGGTACTGGAACTGGACTAGAACAGGACTCCTAAGGCTAGGTCAGGACTAAACCTAGGATTGAGCCTGGACTAAAGTAGGTCTAACCCTGTTTGGTCACATGACGTCTGCTTGTGGCTCAGGACTGGTCTAAAGCTGGTCTGTACGATCAGCCGACGGTCCACACTCTGAGGAGGAGCCACCGCAGAGAGACTCCAGATCCCAGCAGCCACCAGGGTGCTGATGTCACAACGGGGGAGGAGCCTAAAGGGAGGCACTCTGTTACATCCACAAAGGTTAGTAATACTTTAAAAATACTGTTTTATCTGACTTTGTTTTTCACAAATAAAGCTTGTTCTTGTGGAAAGTCATTCAAAAAGAGAAAAGTATAAATGGTGAAAGTTGTATTTCATTCTTGTCAAAATAAGGATAAATATGCTTTTGTAAAGACCCACATCATTCAAACTACATACAGTACTTTCACAATGGTCCAAAGAAAATAAAGGTTTTACTTTATTGTATCTGAAAATGTTCTCTTGCTGTTGATATTAAGGGCATTTGTTTTCTCTGCAGCAGGAGGACAGAGACACTCACGAGGAGCTGGTCCAAGCCCTGGCTCGTGGGCTCCATCTGGACGTCCAGGGCTCCAGCCGAGACTCTCTGCAGGGGTCGAGCGGATACAGCAGCCAGACCCATACGCCCTGCTGCTCCGAGGACCAGCAAGGTTCTGAAAATACAAGCATGTGTTCGACACTTGTGTCTGTGGTGTTCATTTAAATCCATAAATAACCAGTTGTGCCATTGTTGCCCAGGTAAGACCAGGTAAGACCAGGTAAGACCAGGTAAGACCAGGTAAGACCAGGTAAGACCAGGTAAGACCAGGTAAGACTGTTGGCCTGGCTTTAAGGAACTCGATGCGGCAAAAAAAAGATTCAAAATCACTTTATTAATTCCCACATCATTTGGAAACGTGGTGGACTTATTTTTATTCGCCAACCCTCTGAGTTCCATGTGTTCTTTATTGTCCTCCTCAGGCTCAGATTGCGACTCCTACTCGGTCAGCGCAGAGTCCGAAGTGGACCCTCGGACTCCAGACCTGGACAAATCCTGCAGCGCTCCACGAAACGGCGACCTGCCTCAGTCGTACCGTCGCATGTTTCAGACTAAACCCGCCTCTTCTGTGATCACACCTGGAGTCGCCACCATCCGACGAACGCCTTCCTCCAAACCCAACCTCCGCCGCCCGTCGCTGGGTCTAAACCTGGGCCCCATCCCGATCCGACTCCCGATGATCCCCGTCAAAACCCCCACAGTCCCCGAGATGAACTTTCAGAGCTCCCTGAAGTCCAGTTTTGGACCGGAGCCGCCGACCCCGCCGCCGCAGACCTCCGCTCGGCCGGACTTCGAGGGGCGGAGCCTTCTCCCGGAGCTGCTGGAGGAGGCGGAGAACGCGGAGGCGGAGGATTATCTGACGACCATAAAACGTGGAATAAAACTGAAGAAAACGACGGAGATTAACGACAGATCGGCGCCATCTATTCACTGAAGTTTAATGGAATGAAGTCAGAAGAGAGTTCAGCGCAAACTTCAAATGTTAAAACTTATCTGATCAGAAGAAGGTCTTGAAAGAAAACGGAGATAAGTGATTGCTGCTTAATTTTTGACTCGAGGTAAAATACGTTGGACAGAGCCTAAAAAAACTTGGAATAACATTGGTAACAAAGGAATACGTTTTAATTGAAAAAGATGAGTCTGAGTTGATCACAATTCCATAAAGAGTTGGATAACATTTAAAAACATCTCTGGTTTTAAACATATTAATCCAAATGTTTTCTCAAAGCAGCAGTTACCAAACGAGTCAAAAGTAAGAAGTGGATTTTTTTACTTTTAATTTAGAGAAATACTTGTAAAAATCAATAAGTATTCAATCAAACTTATCTGCTTTTGTCTTGTCCGCAGTGCGACTGTGACGAGACAAAAGTAACTCAAACACATCAGTGTTGCACTTTAAGAAATGTTCCAGAGTTCTTATAAATGTAGAAGTAAAGGGCCTGAAAAACTTTTACTCGAGATAATTTTTGAATTTTTAAGAGACCAAACCAAAAACGTGCAAATTTTATCTACTTCAATTTTTGGAAACTTGCATAAACCTTTAGAAACTATAAAATAATTATTCACTGAACAAAATCTATTATAAACCATGTTTTTTTTATTTTTTTTATTTATTGAACCTTTTTAATAAAAAACAATCGCTTTTCATTTGAATTTAAATATAAATGAAGTTTACTCAAAAGCACTGATGCTGTTTTTAATCAGATCAACAAGTGTTAAAAAGTGTTAATGAACTAGGACAGTATATTTGAATGTAAATATATTTAATTTAAAGTATTTATACATTGATTTTACACTTCCACTCGTTCCTCTTACGGTGCCAAATTTTGTATTTATTTCAAGTTAATAGAAAACCTTTTTTTTATTTTTATTTTTTTACTTTAGGCTGCATGTTTTTTTTAATTTAAAAACCTGCTCGTATGAATATTCTCCTTTAAACTAAAAACAGGATAGCACTAACTTTGACGTTTGAATAAATGTAAAAGCTAAAGTTGATGTTAGCTTGTAGCACAATAACGTTTACGACTGTTTAAATCAAAATGTGTCGATCTTAAAAATTGCTTCAGGTTTGTTGTGTTTTTAAGAAGTTAAACACAAGCTTGGACAAAATGTTGGCGTATTATCTGTAAGCTAACGTTACATTAGCATTAAAGCGTTTTGATGCTAGCTCATGAATGTATCAGCCGAACAAGTGTCATTTATTGGACCTTTTGGGTTTTTGGGTTTAATGTAAAGACTCTAAAGTTAGTTTTTTGGCTTCTCTGGACGTTAGCAGTGAATATTAGAACTATTAACGTTGTTAGTGTTTTCTTTTATTACCGATCAACTCCTCAGTCCTTAACTTATACAACTTATCTAATGTTTTTAATGTTTTTATGTAACAATTATTTCATTTTATGTCTCGGACCAATTGTCTATTCATTATAAATTTCTTCTTGCGTTACCATGACTTTCCAAAACAATTGCACTAGTTCATTTTTTTCCAATACATTTATGAAGAAAAAGCTTCAACATTGAGACATAAATGTAAGTGCTGTAAGAATTTACGAGTCGCCTGAGAGCCGGTTATTTTGTGTAACCGTCTCCGAAAGGCTCCGGTGATGCGTCCAGTTAAACATTTTCAATTAAAGATGAGTATAAAGAAGAAAATCATTAGATTATATGAAAAAGAACGTTAATGATGGCAATAAATTTCCATAATTTGTCCCGGCTGCCGTTAAAGATTGAGGCTCAGTCCGAACTCCTGCTGTTCAGGAAGTGTCCTGCTTTGGACTGACCAGTATTTCAAGGTCTCCACGTAATCCACACTTCAGTCAGAAAGGAGCTTCAACGCCTCCTAAGATTTACCGCCGGGGGAGTCGTTTTCTCTCTCTCTGCCGCCGGGGGAGTCGTTTCTCTCTCTCTGCCGGGGGAGTCGTTTTCTCTCTCTCTGCCGGGGGAGTCGTTTCTCTCTCTCTGCCGCCGGGGGAGTCGTTTCTCTCTCTCTGCCGCCGGGGGAGTCGTTTTCTCTCTCTGCCGGGAGTCGTTTCTCTCTCTGCCGCCGGAGTCGTTTCTCTCTCTCTGCCGTCGGAGTCGTTTCTCTCTCTGCCGCCGGAGTCGTTTCTCTCTCTGCCGCCGGGAGTCGTTCTCTCTCTGCCGTCGGAGTCGTTCTCTCTCTCTGCCGTCGGGAGTCGTTTCTCTCTCTGCCGGAGTCGTTTCTCTCTCTGCCGCCGGGAGTCGCTCTCTCTCTGCCGCCGGGAGTCGTTCTCTCTCTGCCGCCGGGGGAGTCGTTTCTCTCTCTCTGCCGCCGGGGGAGTCGTTTCTCTCTCTCTGCCGCCGGGGGAGTCGTTTCTCTCTCTCTGCCGCCGGGGGAGTCGTTTCTCTCTCTGCCGCCGGAGTCGTTTCTCTCTGCCGCCGGGAGTCGCTTTCTCTCTCTGCCGCCGGGAGTCGCTTCTCTCTCTCTGCCGCCGAAGTCGTTTCTCTCTGCCGCCGGAGTCGTTTCTCTCTCTGCCGCCGGGGGAGTCGTTTCTCTCTCTCTGCCGCCGGGGGAGTCGTTTCTCTCTCTCTCTGCCGCCGGGGGAGTCGTTTCTCTCTCTCTCTGCCGCCGGGGGAGTCGTTTCTCTCTCTCTGCCGTCGGGGGAGTCGTTTCTCTCTCTCTGCCGTCGGGGGAGTCGTTTTTCTCTCTCTGCCGTCGGGGGAGTCGTTTCTCTCTCTCTCTGTCGGGGGAGTCGTTTTCTCTCTCTCTCTGTCGGGGGAGTCGTTTCTCTCTCTCTGGGGGAGTCGGTGGAGAAGGTGCTTGTTGTAGTCCATTTTTGGGATGTGTAGTTTTTTGTTTCTGCCGAGAGGTCAGAGGAGTGGGTTGTGCCTGAAGCTCCTAACGCCTCATGTTGACCTCACGACGAGGTCACAAAGGTCAAGGGGCAGGAATCAGGATCTATCATTTTGAGGATTTCGGATTGAGCCTCGTTCGTTTTGGCTTTGAGATATTTTATTTTATTGTTCATAAAATAAAATATCTGTATCTCAAAGTACATCCGTGTTTTCACCAAATGTCAAGGTGGAATCATTTTGTGCCAAATGCATATTATTCAATGTATCTGGATGTTTGGGTCAATCAAATCGTTTTATTTGATTTGTAGTGTCTAACATTTCAGGGTTTTTTAAATGTATTTCTTTTATTTATTCAGAATGAGGCCGACTGTGCGTCCCGTTTTAAAACCTGATCCGTTTGTTAATGAGCCTCTTTAAAAGTGTTGTGCCTAAAGGACGCTGTGATATAGGTTGATGCTCGAGTTCTGTCCGTGTTTTTGTTCGGCTGACGCAGTTTTACGCAAATGAAGCCAGACATTTCTGTAACTGTGTTTAAAGAGGATCTTACGAGTGATTTACGACTAAAGCGATTTCCATTGAGGTTTTTCCTAAAGTGGACAAAAAGATAAGTGTAAGAATCTGAAGGACGTATAGTCACTCGTCCGGTCTCGTGTTTGTCGTAAAAACTGTTGAATGTTGCTGCCTTTAGAACAAGTTGCCAAATTTTGTCTAATCTTTGCTGAATGAAACTAGTGCTTTTGATTGTGTTTTGGAGCTCAGTGATGTTTCCTTTTGAAATAAAAGTCTCTAAAAACAGACTCTTTGTGGAAATGACCGGAATAAGAAATGTTTTAATTTACTTTATTTGCAAAACTGCTTAAAGTGTGTTGTTTGTATGAAATATTAGACGTTTCTCAAATGACGTCCAAATCAAAATGGGTCTAAACTCTGAATCTCGTCCGCCACTTTATAAAAAACACTACTGTAGCAGTGTGTATAGATTTAGTTTAAAAACTGTATACTCTGAAATATGTATAATAATTTAACTTCTCACAGTTTCTCTTTGTCTGGAATCTCTAAATCAGCGGTCCCCAACCCCCGGAACTGGTTTTAAATGGATTTGAGCAGGTTTAAGTTGGATTTGAGCTGGTTTTAGTTGGATTTGAGCTGGTTTTAGATGGATTTGAACAGGTTTAAGTTGGATTTGAACAGGTTTTAGATGAATTTGAACAGGTTTTAGATGAATTTGAACAGGTTTTAGTTGGATTTGAACAGGTTTTAGATGAATTTGAACAGGTTTAAGTTGGATTTGAACAGGTTTAAGTTGGATTTGAACAGGTTTAAGTTGGATTTGAGCTGGCTTTAGTTGGATTTGAACAGGTTTTAGATGAATTTGAACAAGTTTTAGATGAATTTGAACAGGTTTTAGATGAATTTGAACTGGTTTTAGTTGGATTTGAACAGGTTTTAGATGGATTTGAACTGGCTTTAGATGGATTTGAACTGGCTTTAGTTGGATTTGAACAGGTTTTAGATGGATTTGAACAGGTTTTAGATGGATTTGAAGATGTTTTAGATGGATTTGAACAGGTTTTAGATGGATTTGAAGATGTTTTAGATGAATTTGAGCTGGTTTTAGATGGATTTGAACAGGTTTTAGATGGATTTGAGCAGGTTTTAAATGTAGGGGGGGCCAACAGAATAAATAACTTGCATTATTTCTGTTTTGTTTCTGAGTCTGAACAATGTTTTATTTTGAAAAATGACCGGATTCCCTCGGTTACATCCGTCTGTGACTCACTCGTGATGCTTGTCCCGGTCACTTTTACTTGAACCTATTTTCCCAGATGTCCTGGATGACTGAGAACCTTCAGATATCTAGTATTGTCCAAATGACGAGACAAGAAGCCACTCTAACAGATTTATTTCCAGTAAATATAAAACACTCTTTTTGCACATTGGCATCTTATAGTTTTACAGACTTCATTAAGCGTTGTAATTGCATCAAAGGTAAACATTCACATTCTTTTTAATCATCCGCTGCTGTAGCTCCAAGTGTCCACACGGTGGCAGTAGACGTTAAACTCAGTTTAACCTCATTCAGGAAAAATACTTCAAAAACTTCAAATCATGCTCCATTCTTCAATTTAGAAAAATACATGCTGCGTATTTATTATTACACTAAGATTTTACAACATCAATAAAAACTATGTAATGCTTTTTTCATAAAATAGTTTGGATAAAATATGTAAAAGATTTTGTGCCGATTCCATGCATTTTCTTTTAAAATCTAAGTAGTAGGAAACGAGGGAAGGTTGCAAGGAGGAAGGAAGGAGGGGGTTTGTTTTAAACTGAAGTTTGGACTTTGTTCTTAGAAATGTGCAGATTTTAGTTTAGCACCGTCTCCATCAAAGGGTTTTAGTTGGATTTGAGCAGGATTTAGATGGATTTGTACAGGTTTTAAATGGATTTGAGCAGGTTTTAGTTAGATTTGAGCAGGATTTAAATGGATTTGAGCAGGTTTCAGCTGGATTTAAATAGGTTCTAGATGGATTTGAGCAGGTTTTAGATGGAGTTGAACAGGATTTGAACAGGTTTTAGTTGGATTTGAGCAGGTTTTAGATGGAGTTGAGCAGGATTTGAACAGGATTTAGTTGGATTTGAGCAGGTTTTAGATGGATTCAAACAGGTTTTAAATAGATTTGAACAGGTTGTAGTTGGATTTGAACAGGTTTTAAATAGATTTGAACAGGTTCTAGATGGATCTGAGCAGGTTTTAGATGGATCTGAGCAGGTTTTAGATGGAGTTGAACAGGATTTGAACAGGTTTTAGATGGAGTTGAGCAGGATTTAGTTGGATTTGAGCAGGTTTTAGTTGGATTTGAGCAGGTTTTAGATGGAGTTGAACAGGATTTGAGCAGGTTTTAGATGGAGTTGAGCAGGATTTGAACAGGATTTAGTTGGATTTGAGCAGGATTTAGTTGGATTTGAGCAGGTTTTAGATGGAGTTGAACAGGATTTTAACAGGATTTAGTTGGATTTGAGCAGGTTTTAGATGGAGTTGAACAGGATTTGAACAGGTTTTAGTTGGATTTGAGCAGGTTTTAGTTGGATTTGAGCAGGTTTTAGATGGAGTTGAACAGGATTTGAACAGGTTTTAGTTGGATTTGAGCAGGTTTTAGATGGAGTTGAACAGGATTTGAACAGGTTTTAGTTGGATTTGAGCAGGATTTGAACAGGATTTAGTTGGATTTGAGCAGGTTTTAGTTGGATTTGAGTAGGTTTTAGATGGAGTTGAACAGGATTTAAATAGATTTGAACAGGTTCTAGATGGATCTGAGCAGGTTTTAGATGGATCTGAGCAGGTTCTCGATGGATTTGAGCAGGTTCTAGATGGATCTGAGCAGGTTTTAGATGGATCTGAGCAGGTTCTAGATGGATTTGAGCAGGTTCTAGATGGATCTGAGCAGGTTTTAGATGGATCTGAGCAGGTTCTAGATGGATTTGAGCAGGTTTTAGATGGATCTGAGCAGGTTCTAGATGGATTTGAGCAGGTTCTAGATGGATTTGAGCAGGTTCTAGATGGATTTGAGCAGGTTCTAGATGGATCTGAGCAGGTTTTAGATGGATTTGAGCAGGTTCTAGATGGATCTGAGCAGGTTTTAGATGGATCTGAGCAGGATTTGAACAGGTTTTAGTTGGATTTCAGCAGGTTTTAGATGGATCTGAGCAGGTTCTAGATGGATTTGAGCAGGTTCTAGATGGATCTGAGCAGGTTTTAGATGGAGTTGAACAGGATTTGAACAGGTTTTAATTGGATTTGAACAGAATTTGAACAGGATTTAGTTGGATTTGAGCAGGTTTTAGATGGAGTTGAACAGGATTTGAACAGGTTTTAATTGGATTTGAACAGGATTTGAGCAGAATTTGAACAGGATTTAGTTGGATTTGAGCAGGTCTTAGATGGAGTTGAACAGGATTTGAACAGGTTTTAGTTGGATTTGAGCAGGTTTTAGATGGAGTTGAGCAGGATTTCAACAGGATTTAGTTGGATTTGAGCAGGTTTCAGATGGATTCAAACAGGTTTTAAATAGATTTGAACAGGTTGTAGTTGGATTTGAACAGGTTTTAAATAGATTTGAACAGGTTCTAGATGGATCTGAGCAGGTTTTAGATGGATCTGAGCAGGTTCTAGATGGATCTGAGCAGGTTCTAGATGGATTTGAGCAGGTTCTAGATGGATTTGAGCAGGTTTTAGATGGATCTGAGCAGGTTCTAGATGGATTTGAGCAGGTTTTAGATGGATCTGAGCAGGTTCTAGATGGATTTGAGCGTGTCGTTCTGTTATCTGCACACTTCCCTCTTGTGTAAAGTCTTTTGGAATAAACGAAGCGAACCATCTGGAGCTGAACAAACTCATGAGTGTCGAGTGAAAACAGAAAAACATACTTCAAAAAGCACCAAACAAACCCAAAAATAGCTTCTGAAAAACACCTCCGTCTCGTTTCAAACGAAAGAATCAGCGGGACCTAAACACATCCTTCAGGGCTGATCTCTCTGGACTGTGGTTTATCTATGGTTTTAGTTGGATTTCAGCTGGATTGGAGCAGGTTTTAGATGGATTTGTTCAGGATTTGAACAGGTTTTTGCAGAAACTAGTGATAAATAAGTTTCCAGAACAAACAGTGAAGCTCAGTATGTGTTTTATGAAGCATAAACTAATAAAGAGCTATCTTTCTCGGTCACTGGACAGTTGTGGATGGATTGTGATGTCATCAGTATGAGACCTGTGATGTCATCAGTATGAGACCTGTGATGTCATCAGTATGAGACCTGTGCGATCCACAAATTAGTGTCTTTTCAACAAACTAGTGCTTATTTGCAGCAAACTGACTTTTAAAGACAAACGTTTAAATGTAGCTGCACTGACCTGTGTTCACATTCTCCAGAGAACTCTGCAGAAGACTTTTCATTATCAAAACATTTCTCTCAAACTGTAAAGTAAAGCTTGTGCGTCTCTGAACTTTAGACTGAGGTAGAGGCTGTCATCGTGTCTTCTTTATTTTATCTCTGTCTGACGTAAACAAAGCAGTAGTGTTTAAATTCTGTTCTGTGACAGGTTACAACCTCATTGGGATGAAGAGCAGTGAGACTTCTTGTCTTCGTCATCGTCGAGAAAAAACAGAGGAAACATCCCCAAAATACAACCGATGGACACGCCGATGGCTTTACCCTGAAACGCAAGACGGAAACAGGTGGACTTGAGCAGGTTTTGTTGGATTTAAACCGGTTTTAAAAGGATTGGAGCAGGTTTTAGTTGGATTTGAGCAGGATTTTGATGGATTTAAACCGGTTTTAAAAGGATTGGGGCAGGTTTTAGTTGGCTTTGATAAGGTTTTAGATGGATTTGAATGGGTTTCAGCAGGATTTGAACAGGATTTAGTTGGATTGGAGCAGGATTAAGGTAGATTTGAACAGGTTTTAAAAGGATTTGTTCAGGATTTGAACAGGTTTTGGTTGGATTTGAACAGGATTTGAACAGGTTTTGGTTGGATTTGAGCAGGTTTTAGAAGGATTTGGATGGGTTTCAGCTGGATTTGAACAGGATTTAGTTGGATTTGAGAAGGTTTTAGTTGGATTTGAGCAGGTTTTAGATGGAGTTGAACAGGGTTTGAACAGGTTTTAGTTGGATTTGAGCAGGTTTTAGTTGGAGTTGAACAGGATTTGAACAGGTTTTAGATGGAGTTGAGCAGGATTTAGTTGGATTTGAGCAGGTTTTAGATGGAGTTGAACAGGATTTGAGCAGGTTTTAGATGGATTTGAGCAGGTTTTAGAAGGATTTGGATGGGTTTCAGCTGGATTTGAACAGGATTTAGTTGGATTTGAGCAGGATTTGAAAAGGTTTTAGTTGGATTTGAGCAGGTTTTAGTTGGATTTGAGCAGGTTTTAGTTGGATTTGAGCAGGTTTTAGATGGAGTTGAACAGGATTTGAACAGGTTTTAATTGGATTTGAGCAGGTTTTAGATGGAGTTGAACAGGATTTGAACAGGTTCTCGATGGATTTGAGCAGGTTCTAGATGGATCTGAGCAGGTTTTAGATGGATCTGAGCAGGTTCTAGATGGATTTGAGCAGGTTTTAGATGGATCTGAGCAGGTTCTAGATGGATCTGAGCAGGTTCTAGATGGATTTGAGCAGGTTTTAGATGGATCTGAGCAGGTTTTAGATGGATCTGAGCAGGTTCTAGATGGATTTGAGCAGGTTTTAGATGGATCTGAGCAGGTTCTAGATGGATTTGAGCAGGTTCTAGATGGATTTGAGCAGGTTCTAGATGGATTTGAGCAGGTTCTAGATGGATCTGAGCAGGTTTTAGATGGATTTGAGCAGGTTCTAGATGGATCTGAGCAGGTTTTAGATGGATCTGAGCAGGATTTGAACAGGTTTTAGTTGGATTTCAGCAGGTTTTAGATGGATTTGAGCAGGTTTTAGTTGGATTTGAGCAGGTTTTAGTTGGATTTGAGCAGGTTTTAGATGGAGTTGAACAGGATTTGAACAGGTTTTAATTGGATTTGAACAGGATTTGAGCAGAATTTGAACAGGATTTAGTTGGATTTGAGCAGGTTTTAGATGGAGTTGAACAGGATTTGAACAGGTTTTAATTGGATTTGAACAGGATTTGAGCAGAATTTGAACAGGATTTAGTTGGATTTGAGCAGGTCTTAGATGGAGTTGAACAGGATTTGAACAGGTTTTAGTTGGATTTGAGCAGGTTTTAGATGGAGTTGAGCAGGATTTCAACAGGATTTAGTTGGATTTGAGCAGGTTTCAGATGGATTCAAACAGGTTTTAAATAGATTTGAACAGGTTGTAGTTGGATTTGAACAGGTTTTAAATAGATTTGAACAGGTTCTAGATGGATCTGAGCAGGTTTTAGATGGATCTGAGCAGGTTCTAGATGGATCTGAGCAGGTTCTAGATGGATTTGAGCAGGTTCTAGATGGATTTGAGCAGGTTTTAGATGGATCTGAGCAGGTTCTAGATGGATTTGAGCAGGTTTTAGATGGATCTGAGCAGGTTCTAGATGGATTTGAGCGTGTCGTTCTGTTATCTGCACACTTCCTCTTGTGTAAAGTCTTTTGGAATAAACGAAGCGAACCATCTGGAGCTGAACAAACTCATGAGTGTCGAGTGAAAACAGAAAAACATACTTCAAAAAGCACCAAACAAACCCAAAAATAGCTTCTGAAAAACACCTCCGTCTCGTTTCAAACGAAAGAATCAGCGGGACCTAAACACATCCTTCAGGGCTGATCTCTCTGGACTGTGGTTTATCTATGGTTTTAGTTGGATTTCAGCTGGATTGGAGCAGGTTTTAGATGGATTTGTTCAGGATTTGAACAGGTTTTTGCAGAAACTAGTGATAAATAAGTTTCCAGAACAAACAGTGAAGCTCAGTATGTGTTTTATGAAGCATAAACTAATAAAGAGCTATCTTTCTCGGTCACTGGACAGTTGTGGATGGATTGTGATGTCATCAGTATGAGACCTGTGATGTCATCAGTATGAGACCTGTGATGTCATCAGTATGAGACCTGTGCGATCCACAAATTAGTGTCTTTTCAACAAACTAGTGCTTATTTGCAGCAAACTGACTTTTAAAGACAAACGTTTAAATGTAGCTGCACTGACCTGTGTTCACATTC
Source organism: Neodontobutis hainanensis (assembly GCA_024349245.1). Taxonomy (NCBI): domain Eukaryota; kingdom Metazoa; phylum Chordata; class Actinopteri; order Gobiiformes; family Odontobutidae; genus Neodontobutis; species Neodontobutis hainanensis. The sequence goes on from JALDNG010000217.1 coordinate 281,723, forward strand.
TCCAGAGAACTCTGCAGAAGACTTTTCATTATCAAAACATTTCTCTCAAACTGTAAAGTAAAGCTTGTGCGTCTCTGAACTTTAGACTGAGGTAGAGGCTGTCATCGTGTCTTCTTTATTTTATCTCTGTCTGACGTAAACAAAGCAGTAGTGTTTAAATTCTGTTCTGTGACAGGTTACAACCTCATTGGGATGAAGAGCAGTGAGATTTCTTGTCTTCGTCATCGTCGAGAAAAAACAGAGGAAACATCCCCAAAATACAACCGATGGACACGCCGATGGCTTTACCCTGAAACGCAAGACGGAAACAGGTGGACTTGAGCAGGTTTTTGTTGGATTTAAACCGGTTTTAAAAGGATTGGAGCAGGTTTTAGTTGGATTTGATAAGGTTTTAGATGGATTTGAATGGGTTTCAGCAGGATTTGAACAGGATTTAGTTGGATTGGAGCAGGATTAAGGTAGATTTGAACAGGTTTTAAAAGGATTTGTTCAGGATTTGAACAGGTTTTGGTTGGATTTGAACAGGATTTAAGCAGGATTTAGTTGGATTTGAGCAGGATTTAGAAGGATTTGGATGGGTTTCAGCTGGATTTGAACAGGATTTAGTTGGATTTGAGCAGGTTTGAGTTGGATTTGAGCAGGTTTTAGATGGAGTTGAACAGGATTTGAACAGGTTTTAATTGGATTTGAACAGGATTTGAGCAGAATTTGAACAGGATTTAGTTGGATTTGAGCAGGTCTTAGATGGAGTTGAACAGGATTTGAACAGGTTTTAGTTGGATTTGAGCAGGTTTTAGATGGATTCAAACAGGTTTTAAATAGATTTGAACAGGTTGTAGTTGGATTTGAACAGGTTTTAAATAGATTTGAACAGGTTCTAGATGGATCTGAGCAGGTTTTAGATGGATCTGAGCAGGTTCTAGATGGATCTGAGCAGGTTCTAGATGGATTTGAGCAGGTTCTAGATGGATTTGAGCAGGTTTTAGATGGATCTGAGCAGGTTCTAGATGGATTTGAGCAGGTTTTAGATGGATCTGAGCAGGTTCTAGATGGATCTGAGCAGGTTTTAGATGGATCTGAGCAGGTTCTAGATGGATCTGAGCAGGTTCTAGATGGATTTGAGCAGGTTTTAGATGGATTTGAACAGGTTCTAGATGGATCTGAGCAGGTTCTAGATGGATTTGAGCAGGTTTTAGATGGATCTGAGCAGGTTCTAGATGGATTTGAGCGTGTCGTTCTGTTATCTGCACACTTCCCTCTTGTGTAAAGTCTTTTGGAATAAACGAAGCGAACCATCTGGAGCTGAACAAACTCATGAGTGTCGAGTGAAAACAGAAAAACATACTTCAAAAAGCACCAAACAAACCCAAAAATAGCTTCTGAAAAACACCTCCGTCTCGTTTCAAACGAAAGAATCAGCGGGACCTAAACACATCCTTCAGGGCTGATCTCTCTGGACTGTGGTTTATCTATGGTTTTAGTTGGATTTCAGCTGGATTGGAGCAGGTTTTAGATGGATTTGTTCAGGATTTGAACAGGTTTTTGCAGAAACTAGTGATAAATAAGTTTCCAGAACAAACAGTGAAGCTCAGTATGTGTTTTATGAAGCATAAACTAATAAAGAGCTATCTTTCTCGGTCACTGGACAGTTGTGGATGGATTGTGATGTCATCAGTATGAGACCTGTGATGTCATCAGTATGAGACCTGTGCGATCCACAAATTAGTGTCTTTTCAACAAACTAGTGCTTATTTGCAGCAAACTGACTTTTAAAGACAAACGTTTAAATGTAGCTGCACTGACCTGTGTTCACATTCTCCAGAGAACTCTGCAGAAGACTTTTCATTATCAAAACATTTCTCTCAAACTGTAAAGTAAAGCTTGTGCGTCTCTGAACTTTAGACTGAGGTAGAGGCTGTCATCGTGTCTTCTTTATTTTATCTCTGTCTGACGTAAACAAAGCAGTAGTGTTTAAATTCTGTTCTGTGACAGGTTACAACCTCATTGGGATGAAGAGCAGTGAGATTTCTTGTCTTCGTCATCGTCGAGAAAAAACAGAGGAAACATCCCCAAAATACAACCGATGGACACGCCGATGGCTTTACCCTGAAACGCAAGACGGAAACAGGTGGACTTGAGCAGGTTTTGTTGGATTTAAACCGGTTTTAAAAGGATTGGAGCAGGTTTTAGTTGGATTTGAGCAGGATTTTGATGGATTTAAACCGGTTTTAAAAGGATTGGGGCAGGTTTTAGTTGGATTTGATAAGGTTTTAGATGGATTTGAATGGGTTTCAGCAGGATTTGAACAGGATTTAGTTGGATTGGAGCAGGATTAAGGTAGATTTGAACAGGTTTTAAAAGGATTTGTTCAGGATTTGAACAGGTTTTAGTTGGATTTGAACAGGATTTAAGCAGGATTTAGTTGGATTTGAGCAGGATTTAGAAGGATTTGGATGGGTTTCAGCTGGATTTGAACAGGATTTAGTTGGATTTGAGCAGGTTTTAGATGGAGTTGAACAGGATTTGAACAGGTTTTAATTGGATTTGAACAGGATTTGAGCAGAATTTGAACAGGATTTAGTTGGATTTGAGCAGGTCTTAGATGGAGTTGAACAGGATTTGAACAGGTTTTAGTTGGATTTGAGCAGGTTTTAGATGGAGTTGAGCAGGATTTCAACAGGATTTAGTTGGATTTGAGCAGGTTTTAGATGGATTCAAACAGGTTTTAAATAGATTTGAACAGGTTGTAGTTGGATTTGAACAGGTTTTAAATAGATTTGAACAGGTTCTAGATGGATCTGAGCAGGTTTTAGATGGATCTGAGCAGGTTCTAGATGGATCTGAGCAGGTTCTAGATGGATTTGAGCAGGTTCTAGATGGATTTGAGCAGGTTTTAGATGGATCTGAGCAGGTTCTAGATGGATTTGAGCAGGTTTTAGATGGATCTGAGCAGGTTCTAGATGGATCTGAGCAGGTTTTAGATGGATCTGAGCAGGTTCTAGATGGAGTTGAACAGGATTTGAACAGGTTTTAATTGGATTTGAACAGGATTTGAGCAGAATTTGAACAGGATTTAGTTGGATTTGAGCAGGTCTTAGATGGAGTTGAACAGGATTTGAACAGGTTTTAGTTGGATTTGAGCAGGTTTTAGATGGAGTTGAGCAGGATTTCAACAGGATTTAGTTGGATTTGAGCAGGTTTTAGATGGATTCAAACAGGTTTTAGATGGATTCAAACAGGTTTTAAATAGATTTGAACAGGTTGTAGTTGGATTTGAACAGGTTTTAAATAGATTTGAGCAGGTTCTAGATGGATCTGAGCAGGTTTTAGATGGATCTGAGCAGGTTCTAGATGGATCTGAGCAGGTTCTAGATGGATCTGAGCAGGTTCTAGATGGATCTGAGCAGGTTCTAGATGGATTTGAGCAGGTTCTAGATGGATTTGAGCAGGTTTTAGATGGATCTGAGCAGGTTCTAGATGGATCTGAGCAGGTTCTAGATGGATTTGAGCAGGTTCTAGATGGATCTGAGCAGGTTTTAGATGGATCTGAGCAGGTTCTAGATGGATTTGAGCGTGTCGCTCTGTTATCTGCACACTTCCTCTTGTGTAAAGTCTTTTGGAATAAACGGCGAACCATCTGGAGCTGAACAAACTCATGAGTGTCGAGTGAAAACAGAAAAACATACTTCAAAAGCACCAAACAAACCCAAAAATAGCTTCTGAAAAACACCTCCGTCTCGCTTTCAAACGAAAGAATCAGCGGGACCTAAACACATCCTTCAGGGCTGATCTCTCTGGACTGTGGTTTATCTATGGTTTTAGTTGGATTTCAGCTGGATTGGAGCAGGTTTTAGATGGATTTGTTCAGGATTTGAACAGGTTTTTGCAGAAACTAGTGATAAATAAGTTTCCAGAACAAACAGTGAAGCTCAGTATGTGTTTTATGAAGCATAAACTAATAAAGAGCTATCTTTCTGGTCACTGGACAGTTGTGGATGGATTGTGATGTCATCAGTATGAGACCTGTGATGTCATCAGTATGAGACCTGTGCGATCCACAAATTAGTGTCTTTTCAACAAACTAGTGCTTATTTGCAGCAAACTGACTTTTAAAGACAAACGTTTAAATGTAGCTGCACTGACCTGTGTTCACATTCTCCAGAGAACTCTGCAGAAGACTTTTCATTATCAAAACATTTCTCTCAAACTGTAAAGTAAAGCTTGTGCGTCTCTGAACTTTAGACTGAGGTAGAGGCTGTCATCGTGTCTTCTTTATTTTATCTCTGTCTGACGTAAACAAAGCAGTAGTGTTTAAATTCTGTTCTGTGACAGGTTACAACCTCATTGGGATGAAGAGCAGTGAGATTTCTTGTCTTCGCCATCGTCGAGAAAAAACAGAGGAAACATCCCCAAAATACAACCGATGGACACGCCGATGGCTTTACCCTGAAACGCAAGACGGAAACAGGTGGACTTGAGCAGGTTTTGTTGGATTTAAACCGGTTTTAAAAGGATTGGAGCAGGTTTTAGTTGGATTTGAGCAGGATTTTGATGGATTTAAACCGGTTTTAAAAGGATTGGGGCAGGTTTTAGTTGGCTTTGATAAGGTTTTAGATGGATTTGAATGGGTTTCAGCAGGATTTGAACAGGATTTAGTTGGATTGGAGCAGGATTAAGGTAGATTTGAACAGGTTTTAAAAGGATTTGTTCAGGATTTGAACAGGTTTTGGTTGGATTTGAACAGGATTTGAACAGGTTTTGGTTGGATTTGAGCAGGTTTTAGAAGGATTTGGATGGGTTTCAGCTGGATTTGAACAGGATTTAGTTGGATTTGAGAAGGTTTTAGATGGAGTTGAGCAGGTTTTAGATGGAGTTGAACAGGATTTGAACAGGTTTTAGATGGAGTTGAGCAGGATTTAGTTGGATTTGAGCAGGTTTTAGATGGAGTTGAACAGGATTTGAGCAGGTTTTAGTTGGATTTGAGCAGGTTTTAGTTGGAGTTGAACAGGATTTGAACAGGTTTTAGTTGGATTTGAGCAGGTTTTAGATGGAGTTGAACAGGATTTGAGCAGGTTTTAGATGGAGTTGAGCAGGATTTGAGCAGGTTTTAGTTGGATTTGAGCAGGTTTTAGTTGGATTTGAGCAGGTTTTAGTTGGATTTGAACAGGTTTTAGATGGATTTGAACAGGTTTTAGTTGGATTTGAGCAGGTTTTAGATGGAGTTGAGCAGGATTTGAACAGGTTTTAGTTGGATTTGAACAGGATTTAGTTGGATTTGAGCAGGTTTTAGTTGGATTTGAGCAGGTTTTAGTTGGATTTGAGCAGGTTTTAGATGGAGTTGAACAGGATTTGAACAGGATTTAGTTGGATTGGAGCAGGATTAAGGTAGATTTGAACAGGTTTTAAAAGGATTTGTTCAGGATTTGAACAGGTTTTAATTGGATTTGAACAGAATTTGAACAGGATTTAGTTGGATTTGAGCAGGTCTTAGATGGAGTTGAACAGGATTTGAACAGGTTTTAGTTGGATTTGAGCAGGTTTTAGATGGAGTTGAGCAGGATTTGAACAGGTTTTTGCAGAAACTAGTGATAAATAAGTTTCCAGAACAAACAGTGAAGCTCAGTATGTGTTTTATGAAGCATAAACTAATAAAGAGCTATCTTTCTCGGTCACTGGACAGTTGTGGATGGATTGTGATGTCATCAGTATGAGACCTGTGATGTCATCAGTATGAGACCTGTGCGATCCACAAATTAGTGTCTTTTCAACAAACTAGTGCTTATTTGCAGCAAACTGACTTTTAAAGACAAACGTTTAAATGTAGCTGCACTGACCTGTGTTCACATTCTCCAGAGAACTCTGCAGAAGACTTTTCATTATCAAAACATTTCTCTCAAACTGTAAAGTAAAGCTTGTGCGTCTCTGAACTTTAGACTGAGGTAGAGGCTGTCATCGTGTCTTCTTTATTTTATCTCTGTCTGACGTAAACAAAGCAGTAGTGTTTAAATTCTGTTCTGTGACAGGTTACAACCTCATTGGGATGAAGAGCAGTGAGATTTCTTGTCTTCGTCATCGTCGAGAAAAAACAGAGGAAACATCCCCAAAATACAACCGATGGACACGCCGATGGCTTTACCCTGAAACGCAAGACGGAAACAGGTGGACTTGAGCAGGTTTTTGTTGGATTTAAACCGGTTTTAAAAGGATTGGAGCAGGTTTTAGTTGGATTTGAGCAGGATTTTGATGGATTTAAACCGGTTTTAAAAGGATTGGGGCAGGTTTTAGTTGGATTTGATAAGGTTTTAGATGGATTTGAATGGGTTTCAGCAGGATTTGAACAGGATTTAGTTGGATTGGAGCAGGATTAAGGTAGATTTGAACAGGTTTTAAAAGGATTTGTTCAGGATTTGAACAGGTTTTGGTTGGATTTGAACAGGATTTAAGCAGGATTTAGTTGGATTTGAGCAGGATTTAGAAGGATTTGGATGGGTTTCAGCTGGATTTGAACAGGATTTAGTTGGATTTGAGCAGGTTTGAGTTGGATTTGAGCAGGTTTTAGATGGAGTTGAACAGGATTTGAACAGGTTTTAATTGGATTTGAACAGGATTTGAGCAGAATTTGAACAGGATTTAGTTGGATTTGAGCAGGTCTTAGATGGAGTTGAACAGGATTTGAACAGGTTTTAGTTGGATTTGAGCAGGTTTTAGATGGAGTTGAGCAGGATTTCAACAGGATTTAGTTGGATTTGAGCAGGTTTTAGATGGATTCAAACAGGTTTTAAATAGATTTGAACAGGTTGTAGTTGGATTTGAACAGGTTTTAAATAGATTTGAACAGGTTCTAGATGGATCTGAGCAGGTTTTAGATGGATCTGAGCAGGTTCTAGATGGATCTGAGCAGGTTCTAGATGGATTTGAGCAGGTTCTAGATGGATTTGAGCAGGTTTTAGATGGATCTGAGCAGGTTCTAGATGGATTTGAGCAGGTTTTAGATGGATCTGAGCAGGTTCTAGATGGATCTGAGCAGGTTTTAGATGGATCTGAGCAGGTTCTAGATGGATCTGAGCGTGTCGCTCTGTTATCTGCACACTTCCTCTTGTGTAAAGTCTTTTGGAATAAACGGCGAACCATCTGGAGCTGAACAAACTCATGAGTGTCGAGTGAAAACAGAAAAACATACTTCAAAAGCACCAAACAAACCCAAAAATAGCTTCTGAAAAACACCTCCGTCTCGTTTCAAACGAAAGAATCAGCGGGACCTAAACACATCCTTCAGGGCTGATCTCTCTGGACTGTGGTTTATCTATGGTTTTAGTTGGATTTCAGCTGGATTGGAGCAGGTTTTAGATGGATTTGTTCAGGATTTGAACAGGTTTTTGCAGAAACTAGTGATAAATAAGTTTCCAGAACAAACAGTTTAGCTCAGTATGTGTTTTATGAAGCATAAACTAATAAAGAGCTATCTTTCTCGGTCACTGGACAGTTGTGGATGGATTGTGATGTCATCAGTATGAGACCTGTGATGTCATCAGTATGAGACCTGTGATGTCATCAGTATGAGACCTGTGCGATCCACAAATTAGTGTCTTTTCAACAAACTAGTGCTTATTTGCAGCAAACTGACTTTTAAAGACAAACGTTTAAATGTAGCTGCACTGACCTGTGTTCACATTCTCCAGAGAACTCTGCAGAAGACTTTTCATTATCAAAACATTTCTCTCAAACTGTAAAGTAAAGCTTGTGCGTCTCTGAACTTTAGACTGAGGTAGAGGCTGTCATCGTGTCTTCTTTATTTTATCTCTGTCTGACGTAAACAAAGCAGTAGTGTTTAAATTCTGTTCTGTGACAGGTTACAACCTCATTGGGATGAAGAGCAGTGAGATTTCTTGTCTTCGTCATCGTCGAGAAAAAACAGAGGAAACATCCCCAAAATACAACCGATGGACACGCCGATGGCTTTACCCTGAAACGCAAGACGGAAACAGGTGGACTTGAGCAGGTTTTGTTGGATTTAAACCGGTTTTAAAAGGATTGGAGCAGGTTTTAGTTGGATTTGAGCAGGATTTTGATGGATTTAAACCGGTTTTAAAAGGATTGGGGCAGGTTTTAGTTGGATTTGATAAGGTTTTAGATGGATTTGAATGGGTTTCAGCAGGATTTGAACAGGATTTAGTTGGATTGGAGCAGGATTAAGGTAGATTTGAACAGGTTTTAAAAGGATTTGTTCAGGATTTGAACAGGTTTTGGTTGGATTTGAACAGGATTTAAGCAGGATTTAGTTGGATTTGAGCAGGATTTAGAAGGATTTGGATGGGTTTCAGCTGGATTTGAACAGGATTTAGTTGGATTTGAGCAGGTTTTAGATGGAGTTGAACAGGATTTGAACAGGTTTTAATTGGATTTGAACAGGATTTGAGCAGAATTTGAACAGGATTTAGTTGGATTTGAGCAGGTCTTAGATGGAGTTGAACAGGATTTGAACAGGTTTTAGTTGGATTTGAGCAGGTTTTAGATGGATTTAAACCGGTTTTAAAAGGATTGGAGCAGGTTTTAGTTGGATTTGAGCAGGATTTTGATGGATTTAAACCGGTTTTAAAAGGATTGGGGCAGGTTTTAGTTGGCTTTGATAAGGTTTTAGATGGATTTGAATGGGTTTCAGCAGGATTTGAACAGGATATAGTTGGATTGGAGCAGGATTAAGGTAGATTTGAACAGGTTTTAAAAGGATTTGTTCAGGATTTGAACAGGTTTTGGTTGGATTTGAACAGGATTTGAACAGGTTTTGGTTGGATTTGAGCAGGTTTTAGAAGGATTTGGATGGGTTTCAGCTGGATTTGAACAGGATTTAGTTGGATTTGAGCAGGTTTTAGATGGAGTTGAACAGGATTTGAGCAGGTTTTAGTTGGATTTGAGCAGGTTTTAGATGGAGTTGAACAGGATTTGAGCAGGTTTTAGTTGGATTTGAGCAGGTTTTAGTTGGAGTTGAGCAGGATTTGAACAGGTTTTAGTTGGATTTGAGCAGGTTTCAGATGGAGTTGAACAGGATTTGAACAGGATTTAGATGGAGTTGAGCAGGATTTGAACAGGTTTTAGTTGGATTTGAACAGGATTTAGTTGGATTTGAGCAGGTTTTAGATGGAGTTGAACAGGATTTGAACAGGTTTTAGTTGGATTTGAGCAGGTTTTAGATGGAGTTGAACAGGATTTGAACAGGTTTTAGTTGGATTTGAGCAGGATTTAGTTGGATTTGAGCAGGATTTAGTTGGATTTGAGCAGGTTTTAGTTGGATTTGAGCAGGATTTGAACAGGATTTAGTTGGATTTGAGCAGGTTTTAGTTGGATTTGAGTAGGTTTTAGATGGAGTTGAACAGGATTTAGTTGGATTTGAGCAGGTTTAGATGGAGTTGAACAGGATTTGAACAGGTTTTAGTTGGATTTGAGCAGGTTTTAGATGGAGTTGAACAGGATTTGAACAGGTTTTAGTTGGATTTGAGCTGGATTTGAACAGGATTTAGATGGAGTTGAGCAGGATTTGAGCAGGTTTTAGTTGGATTTGAGCAGGTTTTAGATGGAGTTGAACAGGATTTGAACAGGTTTTAGTTGGATTTGAGTAGGTTTTAGATGGAGTTGAACAGGATTTAGTTGGATTTGAGCAGGTTTAGATGGAGTTGAACAGGATTTGAACAGGTTTTAGTTGGATTTGAGCAGGTTTTAGTTGGATTTGAGCAGGTTTTAGATGGAGTTGAACAGGATTTGAACAGGTTTTAGTTGGATTTGAGTAGGTTTTAGATGGAGTTGAACAGGATTTAGTTGGATTTGAGCAGGTTTAGATGGAGTTGAACAGGATTTGAACAGGTTTTAGTTGGATTTGAGCAGGTTTTAGTTGGATTTGAGCAGGTTTTAGATGGAGTTGAACAGGATTTGAGCAGGTTTTAGTTGGCTTTGATAAGGTTTTAGATGGATTTGAATGGGTTTCAGCAGGATTTGAACAGGATATAGTTGGATTGGAGCAGGATTAAGGTAGATTTGAACAGGTTTTAAAAGGATTTGTTCAGGATTTGAACAGGTTTTGGTTGGATTTGAACAGGATTTGAACAGGTTTTGGTTGGATTTGAGCAGGTTTTAGAAGGATTTGGATGGGTTTCAGCTGGATTTGAACAGGATTTAGTTGGATTTGAGCAGGTTTTAGATGGAGTTGAACAGGATTTGAGCAGGTTTTAGTTGGATTTGAGCAGGTTTTAGATGGAGTTGAACAGGATTTGAGCAGGTTTTAGTTGGATTTGAGCAGGTTTTAGTTGGAGTTGAGCAGGATTTGAACAGGTTTTAGTTGGATTTGAGCAGGTTTCAGATGGAGTTGAACAGGATTTGAACAGGATTTAGATGGAGTTGAGCAGGATTTGAACAGGTTTTAGTTGGATTTGAACAGGATTTAGTTGGATTTGAGCAGGTTTTAGATGGAGTTGAACAGGATTTGAACAGGTTTTAGTTGGATTTGAGCAGGTTTTAGATGGAGTTGAACAGGATTTGAACAGGTTTTAGTTGGATTTGAGCAGGATTTAGTTGGATTTGAGCAGGATTTAGTTGGATTTGAGCAGGTTTTAGTTGGATTTGAGCAGGATTTGAACAGGATTTAGTTGGATTTGAGCAGGTTTTAGTTGGATTTGAGTAGGTTTTAGATGGAGTTGAACAGGATTTAGTTGGATTTGAGCAGGTTTAGATGGAGTTGAACAGGATTTGAACAGGTTTTAGTTGGATTTGAGCAGGTTTTAGTTGGATTTGAGCAGGTTTTAGATGGAGTTGAACAGGATTTGAACAGGTTTTAGTTGGATTTGAGCTGGATTTGAACAGGATTTAGATGGAGTTGAACAGGATTTGAACAGGTTTTAGTTGGATTTGAGCAGGTTTCAGATGGAGTTGAACAGGATTTGAACAGGTTTTAGTTGGATTTGAACAGGATTTAGTTGGATTTGAGTAGGTTTTAGATGGAGTTGAACAGGATTTGAACAGGTTTTAGATGGAGTTGAGCAGGATTTAGTTGGATTTGAGCAGGTTTAGATGGAGTTGAACAGGATTTGAACAGGTTTTAGTTGGATTTGAGCAGGTTTTAGTTGGATTTGAGCAGGTTTTAGATGGAGTTGAGCAGGTTTTAGTTGGATTTGAGCAGGTTTAGATGGAGTTGAACAGGATTTGAACAGGTTTTAGTTGGATTTGAGCAGGTTTTAGTTGGATTTGAGCAGGTTTTAGATGGAGTTGAACAGGATTTGAACAGGTTTTAGTTGGATTTGAGCTGGATTTGAACAGGATTTAGATGGAGTTGAACAGGATTTGAACAGGTTTTAGTTGGATTTGAGCAGGTTTAGATGGAGTTGAACAGGATTTGAACAGGTTTTAGTTGGATTTGAGCAGGTTTTAGTTGGATTTGAGCAGGTTTTAGATGGAGTTGAACAGGATTTGAACAGGTTTTAGTTGGATTTGAGCAGGTTTTAGATGGAGTTGAACAGGATTTGAACAGGTTTTAGTTGGATTTGAGCTGGATTTGAACAGGATTTAGATGGAGTTGAGCAGGATTTAGTTGGATTTGAACAGGATTTGAGCAGGTTTTAGTTGGATTTGAGCAGGTTCTAGATGGAGTTGAGCAGGATTTAGTTGGATTTGAGCAGGTTTTAGATGGAGTTGAACAGGATTTGAACAGGTTTTAGTTGGATTTGAGCAGGTTTTAGATGGAGTTGAACAGGATTTGAGCAGGTTTTAGATGGAGTTGAGCAGGATTTAGTTGGATTTGAGCAGGTTTTAGTTGGAGTTGAACAGGATTTGAACAGGTTTTAGTTGGATTTGAGCAGGTTTTGAACAGGATTTAGTTGGATTTGAACAGGATTTAGTTGGATTTGAACAGGATTTAGTTGGATTTGAGCAGGTTTTAGTTGGATTTGAGCAGGTTTTAGAAGGATTTGGATGGGTTTCAGCTGGATTTGAACAGGATTTAGTTGGATTTGAGCAGGTTTTAGATTGGAGTTGAGCAGGTTTTAGATGGAGTTGAACAGGATTTGAACAGGTTTTAATTGGATTTGAACAGGATTTGAGCAGAATTTGAACAGGATTTAGTTGGATTTGAGCAGGTTTTAGATGGAGTTGAACAGGATTTGAACAGGTTTTAGATGGAGTTGAGCAGGATTTAGTTGGATTTGAGCAGGTTTAGATGGAGTTGAACAGGATTTGAACAGGTTTTAGTTGGATTTGAGCAGGTTTTAGTTGGATTTGAGCAGGTTTTAGATGGAGTTGAGCAGGTTTTAGATGGAGTTGAACAGGATTTGAGCAGGTTTTAGATGGAGTTGAGCAGGATTTAGTTGGATTTGAGCAGGTTTTAGTTGGGGTTGAACAGGATTTGAACAGGTTTTAGTTGGATTTGAGCAGGTTTTAGATGGAGTTGAACAGGATTTGAACAGGTTTTAGTTGGATTTGAGCAGGTTTTAGTTGGATTTGAGCAGGTTTTAGATGGAGTTGAACAGGATTTGAACAGGTTTTAGTTGGATTTGAGCAGGTTTTAGAAGGATTTGGATGGGTTTCAGCTGGATTTGAACAGAATTTAGTTGGATTTGAGCAGGTTTTAGATGGAGTTGAACAGGATTTGAGCAGGATTTGAACAGGATTTAGTTGAATTTGAGCAGGTTTTAGATGGAGTTGAGCAGGATTTGAACAGGTTTTAGTTGGATTTCAGCAGGTTTTAGATGGATTTGAGCAGGTTTTAGTTGGATTTGAGCAGGTTTTAGATGGAGTTGAACAGGATTTGAACAGGTTTTAATTGGATTTGAACAGGATTTGAGCAGAATTTGAACAGGATTTAGTTGGATTTGAGCAGGTTTTAGATGGGAGTTGAACAGGATTTGAACAGGATTTGAACAGGTTTTAGTTGGATTTGAGCAGGTTTTAGATGGAGTTGAACAGGATTTGAACAGGTTTTAGTTGGATTTGAGCAGGTTTCAGATGGAGTTGAACAGGATTTGAACAGGTTTTAGTTGGATTTGAGCAGGTTTTAGATGGAGTTGAACAGGATTTGAACAGGTTTTAGTTGGATTTGAACAGGATTTAGTTGGATTTGAGCAGGTTTTAGAAGGAGTTGAACAGGATTTGAACAGGATTTAGTTGGATTTGAGCAGGTTTTAGATGGAGTTGAACAGGATTTGAACAGGTTTTAGTTGGATTTGAGCAGGTTTTAGATGGAGTTGAGCAGGATTTGAACAGGTTTTAGTTGGATTTGAACAGGATTTAGTTGGATTTGAGCAGGTTTTAGATGGAGTTGAACAGGATTTGAACAGGTTTTAATTGGATTTGAACAGAATTTAAACAGGATTTAGTTGGATTTGAGCAGGTTTTAGTTGGATTTGAGTAGGTTTTAGATGGAGTTGAACAGGATTTGAACAGGTTTTAGTTGGATTTGAGCTGGATTTGAACAGGATTTAGATGGAGTTGAACAGGATTTGAACAGGTTTTAGTTGGATTTGAGCAGGTTTCAGATGGAGTTGAACAGGATTTGAACAGGTTTTAGTTGGATTTGAACAGGATTTAGTTGGATTTGAGTAGGTTTTAGATGGAGTTGAACAGGATTTGAACAGGTTTTAGTTGGATTTGAGCAGGATTTGAACAGGATTTAGTTGGATTTGAGCAGGTTTTAGTTGGATTTGAGTAGGTTTTAGATGGAGTTGAACAGGATTTGAACAGGTTTTAGTTGGATTTGAGCAGGTTTTAGATGGAGTTGAACAGGATTTGAACAGGTTTTAGTTGGATTTGAGCTGGATTTGAACAGGATTTAGATGGAGTTGAGCAGGATTTAGTTGGATTTGAACAGGATTTGAGCAGGTTTTAGTTGGATTTGAGCAGGTTTTAGTTGGAGTTGAGCAGGATTTGAACAGGTTTTAGTTGGATTTGAGCAGGTTTTAGATGGAGTTGAACAGGATTTGAACAGGTTTTAGTTGGATTTGAGCAGGTTTTAGATGGAGTTGAACAGGATTTGAACAGGTTTTAGTTGGATTTGAGCAGGTTTCAGATGGAGTTGAACAGGATTTGAACAGGTTTTAGTTGGATTTGAACAGGATTTAGTTGGATTTGAGCAGGTTTTAGAAGGAGTTGAACAGGATTTGAACAGGTTTTAGTTGGATTTGAGCAGGTTTTAGATGGATTTGAGCAGGTTTCAGATGGAGTTGAACAGGATTTGAACAGGTTTTAGTTGGATTTGAACAGGATTTAGTTGGATTTGAGCAGGTTTTAGATGGAGTTGAACAGGATTTGAACAGGTTTTAGTTGGATTTGAGCAGGATTTAGTTGGATTTGAGCAGGTTTTAGATGGAGTTGAACAGGATTTGAACAGGTTTTAGTTGGATTTGAGCAGGTTTTAGTTGGATTTGAGCAGGTTTTAGATGGAGTTGAACAGGATTTGAACAGGTTTTAGTTGGATTTGAGCAGGTTTTAGAAGGATTTGGATGGGTTTCAGCTGGATTTGAACAGGATTTAGTTGGATTTGAGCAGGTTTTAGATGGAGTTGAGCAGGTTTTAGATGGAGTTGAACAGGATTTGAACAGGATTTGAGCAGAATTTGAACAGGATTTAGTTGGATTTGAGCAGGTTTTAGTTGGAGTTGAGCAGGATTTGAGCAGGTTTTAGTTGGATTTGAGCAGGTTTTAGATGGAGTTGAACAGGATTTGAACAGGTTTTAATTGGATTTGAACAGGATTTGAGCAGAATTTGAACAGGATTTAGTTGGATTTGAGCAGGTTTTAGATGGATTTGAGCAGGTTTTAGATGGGAGTTGAACAGGATTTGAACAGGATTTGAGCAGAATTTGAACAGGATTTAGTTGGATTTGAGCAGGTTTTAGATGGAGTTGAACAGGATTTGAACAGGTTTTAGTTGGATTTGAGCAGGTTTTAGATGGAGTTGAGCAGGATCTGAACAGGTTTTAGTTGGATTTGAACAGGTTTTAGTTGGATTTGAACAGGATTTAGTTGGATTTGAGCAGGTTTTAGATGGAGTTGAACAGGATTTGAACAGGTTTTAGTTGGATTTGAGCAGGTTTCAGATGGAGTTGAACAGGATTTGAACAGGTTTTAGTTGGATTTGAGCAGGTTTTAGATGGAGTTGAACAGGATTTGAACAGGTTTTAGTTGGATTTGAGCTGGATTTGAACAGGATTTAGATGGAGTTGAGCAGGATTTAGTTGGATTTGAACAGGATTTGAGCAGGTTTTAGTTGGATTTGAGCAGGTTCTAGATGGAGTTGAGCAGGATTTAGTTGGATTTGAGCAGGTTTTAGATGGAGTTGAACAGGATTTGAACAGGTTTTAGTTGGATTTGAGCAGGTTTTAGATGGAGTTGAACAGGATTTGAACAGGTTTTAGTTGGATTTGAACAGGATTTAGTTGGATTTGAGCAGGTTTTAGAAGGAGTTGAACAGGATTTGAACAGGTTTTAGTTGGATTTGAGCAGGTTTTAGATGGATTTGAGCAGGTTTCAGATGGAGTTGAACAGGATTTGAACAGGTTTTAGTTGGATTTGAACAGGATTTAGTTGGATTTGAGCAGGTTTTAGATGGAGTTGAACAGGATTTGAACAGGTTTTAGTTGGATTTAAGCAGGATTTAGTTGGATTTGAGCAGGTTTTAGATGGAGTTGAACAGGATTTGAACAGGTTTTAGTTGGATTTGAACAGGATTTAGTTGGATTTGAGCAGGTTTTAGATGGAGTTGAACAGGATTTGAACAGGTTTTAGTTGGATTTGAGCAGGTTTTAGATGGAGTTGAACAGGATTTGAACAGGTTTTAGTTGGATTTGAGCTGGATTTGAACAGGATTTAGTTGGATTTGAGCAGGTTTTAGATGGAGTTGAACAGGATTTGAACAGGTTTTAGTTGGATTTGAGCAGGATTTAGTTGGATTTGAGCAGGTTTTAGATGGAGTTGAACAGGATTTGAACAGGTTTTAGTTGGATTTGAGCAGGTTTTAGTTGGTTTTGAGCAGGTTTTAGATGGAGTTGAACAGGATTTGAACAGGTTTTAGTTGGATTTGAGCAGGTTTTAGAAGGATTTGGATGGGTTTCAGCTGGATTTGAACAGGATTTAGTTGGATTTGAGCAGGTTTTAGTTGGAGTTGAGCAGGATTTGAGCAGGTTTTAGTTGGATTTGAGTAGGTTTTAGATGGAGTTGAACAGGATTTGAACAGGTTTTAGTTGGATTTGAGCAGGTTTTAGTTGGAGTTGAGCAGGATTTGAGCAGGTTTTAGTTGGATTTGAGCAGGTTTTAGATGGAGTTGAACAGGATTTGAACAGGTTTTAGTTGGATTTGAGCAGGTTTTAGATGGAGTTGAGCAGGATTTGAACAGGTTTTAGTTGGATTTGAACAGGATTTAGTTGGATTTGAGCAGGTTTTAGATGGAGTTGAACAGGATTTGAACAGGTTTTAGTTGGATTTGAACAGGATTTAGTTGGATTTGAGCAGGTTTTAGATGGAGTTGAACAGGATTTGAACAGGTTTTAGTTGGATTTGAGCAGGTTTTAGATGGAGTTGAACAGGATTTGAACAGGTTTTAGTTGGATTTGAGCTGGATTTGAACAGGATTTAGATGGAGTTGAACAGGATTTGAACAGGTTTTAGTTGGATTTGAGCAGGTTTCAGATGGAGTTGAACAGGATTTGAACAGGTTTTAGTTGGATTTGAACAGGATTTAGTTGGATTTGAGTAGGTTTTAGATGGAGTTGAACAGGATTTGAACAGGTTTTAGTTGGATTTGAGCAGGATTTGAACAGGATTTAGTTGGATTTGAGCAGGTTTTAGTTGGATTTGAGTAGGTTTTAGATGGAGTTGAACAGGATTTGAACAGGTTTTAGTTGGATTTGAGCAGGTTTTAGATGGAGTTGAACAGGATTTGAACAGGTTTTAGTTGGATTTGAGCTGGATTTGAACAGGATTTAGTTGGATTTGAACAGGATTTGAGCAGGTTTTAGTTGGATTTGAGCAGGTTTTAGATGGAGTTGAACAGGATTTGAACAGGTTTTAGTTGGATTTGAGCAGGATTTAGTTGGATTTGAGCAGGTTTTAGTTGGATTTGAGCAGGTTTTAGATGGATTTGAGCAGGTTTCAGATGGAGTTGAACAGGATTTGAACAGGTTTTAGTTGGATTTGAACAGGATTTAGTTGGATTTGAGCAGGTTTTAGAAGGAGTTGAACAGGATTTGAACAGGTTTTAGTTGGATTTGAACAGGTTTTAGTTGGATTTGAACAGGATTTAGTTGGATTTGAGCAGGTTTTAGATGGAGTTGAACAGGATTTGAACAGGTTTTAGTTGGATTTAAGCAGGATTTAGTTGGATTTGAGCAGGTTTTAGATGGAGTTGAACAGGATTTGAACAGGTTTTAGTTGGATTTGAACAGGATTTAGTTGGATTTGAGCAGGTTTTAGATGGAGTTGAACAGGATTTGAACAGGTTTTAGTTGGATTTGAGCAGGTTTTAGATGGAGTTGAACAGGATTTGAACAGGTTTTAGTTGGATTTGAACAGGATTTAGTTGGATTTGAGCAGGTTTTAGATGGAGTTGAACAGGATTTGAACAGGTTTTAGTTGGATTTGAGCAGGTTTTAGATGGAGTTGAACAGGATTTGAACAGGTTTTAGTTGGATTTGAGCTGGATTTGAACAGGATTTAGATGGAGTTGAACAGGATTTGAACAGGTTTTAGTTGGATTTGAGCAGGTTTCAGATGGAGTTGAACAGGATTTGAACAGGTTTTAGTTGGATTTGAACAGGATTTAGTTGGATTTGAGCAGGTTTTAGATGGAGTTGAACAGGATTTGAACAGGATTTAGTTGGATTTGAGCAGGTTTTAGATGGAGTTGAACAGGATTTGAACAGGTTTTAATTGGATTTGAGCAGGTTTTAGATGGATTTGAGCAGGTTTTAGATGGAGTTGAGCAGGATTTGAACAGGTTTTAGTTGGATTTGAACAGGATTTAGTTGGATTTGAGCAGGTTTTAGATGGAGTTGAACAGGATTTGAACAGGTTTTAGTTGGATTTGAGCAGGTTTTAGATGGAGTTGAACAGGATTTGAACAGGTTTTAGTTGGATTTGAGCAGGTTTTAGATGGAGTTGAACAGGATTTGAACAGGTTTTAGTTGGATTTGAGCAGGTTTTAGATGGAGTTGAACAGGATTTGAACAGGTTTTAGTTGGATTTGAGCAGGTTTTAGTTGGATTTGAGCAGGTTTTAGATGGAGTTGAACAGGATTTGAACAGGTTTTAGTTGGATTTGAGCAGGTTTTAGATGGAGTTGAACAGGATTTGAACAGGTTTTAGTTGGATTTGAACAGGATTTAGTTGGATTTGAGCAGGTTTTAGATGGAGTTGAACAGGATTTGAACAGGTTTTAGTTGGATTTGAGCAGGTTTTAGATGGAGTTGAACAGGATTTGAACAGGTTTTAGTTGGATTTGAGCTGGATTTGAACAGGATTTAGATGGAGTTGAACAGGATTTGAACAGGTTTTAGTTGGATTTGAGCAGGTTTCAGATGGAGTTGAACAGGATTTGAACAGGTTTTAGTTGGATTTGAACAGGATTTAGTTGGATTTGAGCAGGTTTTAGATGGAGTTGAACAGGATTTGAACAGGATTTAGTTGGATTTGAGCAGGTTTTAGATGGAGTTGAACAGGATTTGAACAGGTTTTAATTGGATTTGAGCAGGTTTTAGATGGATTTGAGCAGGTTTTAGATGGAGTTGAGCAGGATTTGAACAGGTTTTAGTTGGATTTGAACAGGATTTAGTTGGATTTGAGCAGGTTTTAGATGGAGTTGAACAGGATTTGAACAGGTTTTAGTTGGATTTGAGCAGGTTTTAGATGGAGTTGAACAGGATTTGAACAGGTTTTAGTTGGATTTGAGCAGGTTTTAGATGGAGTTGAACAGGATTTGAACAGGTTTTAGTTGGATTTGAGCAGGTTTTAGTTGGATTTGAGCAGGTTTTAGATGGAGTTGAACAGGATTTGAACAGGTTTTAGTTGGATTTGAGCTGGATTTGAACAGGATTTAGATGGAGTTGAGCAGGATTTGAGCAGGTTTTAGTTGGATTTGAGCAGGTTTTAGATGGAGTTGAACAGGATTTGAACAGGTTTTAGTTGGATTTGAGCAGGTTTTAGATGGAGTTGAACAGGATTTGAACAGGTTTTAGTTGGATTTGAGCAGGTTTCAGATGGAGTTGAACAGGATTTGAACAGGTTTTAGTTGGATTTGAACAGGATTTAGTTGGATTTGAGCAGGTTTTAGATGGAGTTGAACAGGATTTGAACAGGATTTAGTTGGATTTGAGCAGGTTTTAGATGGAGTTGAACAGGATTTGAACAGGTTTTAATTGGATTTGAGCAGGTTTTAGATGGATTTGAGCAGGTTTTAGATGGAGTTGAGCAGGATTTGAACAGGTTTTAGTTGGATTTGAACAGGATTTAGTTGGATTTGAGCAGGTTTTAGATGGAGTTGAACAGGATTTGAACAGGTTTTAGTTGGAGTTGAACAGGATTTGAACAGGATTTAGTTGGATTTGAGCAGGTTTTAGTTGGATTTGAGCAGGTTTTAGATGGAGTTGAACAGGATTTGAACAGGTTTTAGTTGGATTTGAGCAGGTTTTAGATGGAGTTGAGCAGGATTTGAACAGGTTTTAGTTGGACTTCTTACCAGATGTGAGCTGACTCTGGTCTGCCACATGTCGGCTTGTTTCGGAGTCAGGTCTGGGCCCTTAATTCCCAGTTTGGACACGAGGGCCTCCACGTAACCTGCCAGACTTCAGACGAAGGACAGAGGTCAGATGAAGGACAGAGGTCAGACGAAGGACAGAGGTCAATCCAAACAGCTCAGTGTCAGACAAAGTCTTAAAGAAGGGTGCACTCACCCGAGTCCGGCCAGGTCTGACACCAGGTTCCCCAAAGCCGCCGCTGAAGACACAAGAGACACTGAATAGATGTGTTTTTGAATCAAAGTAAAACCGGGACTTTGGTTTGGTTCCTGATGCTGAACAGAGCCAAGTCCTTTAGGAGTCGTGCTTTACTTTAGTAAAAAACACTTTGATTTTCCTGTCTTTTGGCTAAAGTCTAGGCCTTTCTAAAAAAGAAACGCACACATTGAGTTCCCGTCTCGACGACTGTAAAGCACTGTTGGATTTTCTCTCAGACCTGTCAGTCCGGTTGACAGTGGACTTTAACATGCTTTTAAAGCAACAATAGCCTTGCATTTTTGTATTTAAGTGAAAATGTCCGGAAACCCAGTCGAGCTGCGAACCCTCACAAGCCTGTCTCAGTTTAACCTTTTAACTGCAGTTAACATCTACAAAATAAATGTGCTACATTAATAAAGTTTGATTTGATGCAGCCCCTGTCTCCAGTCTTAAAGCTCTATTAAAAAATAAAAACAAAACATTGTTGAAACACATCACCCACAATCGTCTCTAAAAGCCCCGGACAGGAACCAGGCTTGGACAGAAATGTGAGTGTTTGGTCCTGGTGGAGACACAGTTTAGGTCGTACCTGCCATAGTGGAGATGCCCAGAGTGACTCCGATGGACAGTTCGATCTGAGTGCCCTGCAGACAAACGAGACATTAATATTAACAAACGTGAAAACCAGGAGGCGTCTGCTGCGGGTGAAGGACAGGTAAAGGACAGAAGGACGAGTGAAAGACAGGAAAAGGACAGGTGAAGGACATAAGGACAGGTGAAGGACGGGTGAAGGACGGGTAAAGGACAGAAGGACGGGTAAAGGACAGAAGGACGAGTGAAAGACAGGAAAAGGACGGGTGAAGGACATAAGGACGGGTGAAGGACGGGTGAAGGACATATGGACGAGTGAGGGACGTGTGAAGGACAGAAGGACAGGTGAGGAACATGTGGACAGGTAAAGGGGTGAGGGACAGGTAAAGGACAGAAGGACGAGTGAAGGACAGGAAAAGGACAGGTGAAGGACATAAGGACAGGTGAGGGACATGTGAAGGACAGGTAAAGGACGAGTGAAGGACAGGTAAATGACAGGTGAAGGACAGGTAAAGGACGAATAAAGGACGAGTGAAGGACAGGTAAAGGACGAGTGAAGGACAGGTGAAGGACATAAGGACGAGTGAGGGACAAGTGAAGGACGAGTGAAGGACAAGTGAAGGACGAGTGAAGGACAAGTGAAGGACAGGTAAAGGACGAGTGAAGGACAAGTGAGGGACAAGTAAAGGACAGAATGACAGGTGAGGGACAGGTGAAGGACGGGTGAGGGACAGGTGAAGGACAGGTGAAGGACGAGTGAAGGACAGGTGAGGGACAGGTGAAGGACAAAAGGACAGGGGAAGGACGAGTGAAGGACAGAAGGACGAGTGAAGGACAGGTGAAGGACAGAAGGACAGGTGATGGACAGGTGAAGGACAAAAGGACAGGGGAAGGACAAGTGAAGGACGGGTAAGGGACAGGTAAAGGATGAGTGAGGGACGTGTGAAGGACAGGTAAAGGAAGGGTGAAGGACAGGTAAAGGACGGGTGAAGGACAGGTGAATGACGAGTGAAGGACAAATGGACAAGTGAAGGACAATAGGACAGGTGAGGGACAGGTAAAGGATGAGTGAGGGACTTGTGAAGGACAGGAGAGGGACATGTGAAGGACGGGTTAAGGACAGGTGTAGGACGAGTGAAGGACAGGAAAAGGACAGGTGAAGGACAAAAGGACAGGTGAAGGACGGGTAAAGGATGAGTGAAGGACATAAGGACAGGTGAAGGACAAAAGGACAGGTGAAGGACGGGTAAAGGACGAGTGAAGGACAGGTGAAGGACCAAAGGACAGGTGAAGGACGAGTGAAGGACAGGTGAAGGACAAAAGGACAGGTGAAGGACGAGTAAAGGACAGGTAAAGGACGTGTGAAGGACAGGTGAGGGACAGGTAAAGGACAGGTGAGGGACAGGTAAGGACAGGTGAGGGACAGGTAAGGACAGGTGAAGAACAGGTGAAGGACAGAAGGACAGGTGAGGGACAGGTAAAGGACAGGTGAGGGACAGGTAAGGACAAGTGAAGAACAGGTAAGGGACAGGTAAGGGACAGGTAAAGGACAGGTAAGGGACAGGTAAAGGACAGGTAAAGGACAGGTGAGGGACAGAAGGACATGTAAAGGACATGTAAAGGACAGGTAAAGGACAGGTGAGGGACAGGTGAGGGACAGGTAAAGGACAGGTAAAGGACAGGTGAGGGACAGGTGAGGGACAGAAGGACAGGTGAAGGACAGAAGGACAGGTGAAGGACAGAAGGACAGGTGAAGGACAGGTAAAGGACAGGTAAAGGACAGGTAAGGACAGGTGAAGAACAGGTGAAGGACAGAAGGACAGGTGAGGGACAGGTAAAGGACAGGTAAAGGACAGGTGAGGGACAGAAGGACAGGTAAAGGACAGGTGAAGGACAGGTGAGGGACAGGTGAGGGACAGAAGGACAGGTGAAGGACAGAAGGACAGGTAAAGAACAGGTGAGGGACAGGTGAGGGACAGGTGAAGGACAGGTGAAGGACAGGTGAGGGACAGAAGGACAGGTGAAGGACAGGTGAGGGACAGGTGAGGGACAGAAGGACAGGTGAAGGACAGAAGGACAGGTAAAGAACAGGTGAGGGACTCACGGCTGCGATCATGATGGCGTTGTCCAGGAAACCGAAGCCGACGAAGGGGATGGCGTTGTGCAGCAAAACTAAAAAACAGAAATGCTAGGTTTAATGCTAGAACGTCATGGTTTTTTGCTGAATAATGGGTTTAAATTGTTACAGAAATGTCACATCATCTTTGAACAAAATTAAGAAAAACGCATTAAAGAAATTACAAAAAAAAAAGACAGAAATTTTAGCTCCATTAAATTTAGAATTTAAAGTCCACAGTTGTTTTTATTAAATATCAATAAATAATGCAGTTTTCCTGACGATACAAACAGGGTTTGGTGTGTTTGGTGTCGTCTACATCTGTATCTAAAAGTGTCTTACCGTATCTAATCTGAGCAGAGGTCAGTGGAGTCGCCTCCTGTTTTTCTGAAACAAACAGAACAATCTCACTTTAAAGGAGCGCTTCATTTAGACGTTGTACATTTCTGAATGAGACCAACTGTATGAACTGTGGGGAAAACAGGAATCGAACCGCCAACCTTTCAGTTAAGAAAAACCCCTCTACCACTGAGCCACTGCAGCCCATAAATGACTTGCTCTGGTTTGTTATTTAAAAAGAGCCTCATGTTAAATCCACCACTGAGCTTCTGTTCCAGTAAAAACCATCCGTTTCATTTGAACAGATTTCTGGCTCAATTTCCTCCGAGATGCGTTTCCTGAAAGAGTCATGTGACCGCCGTCTGGATGGTCTCCGAGAACAGCCTCCATCAGAGACACATTTAAAACTCTTTAAATAGCTCTGCGACTGTGTTCTCACTCTTTTAACGAAGCAGCAGCATTATTCAGAACAGGCTCCGAGAGGCCTGACTGAGACTGACTGAGACTGACTGAGACTGACTGAGTCTGACTGAGACTGACTGAGTCTGACTGAGACTGACTGAGACTGACTGAGACTGACTGAGTCTGACTGAGTCTGACTGAGACTGACTGAGACTGACTGAGACTGACTGAGACTGACTGAGACTGACTGAGCCTGACTGAGACTGACTGAGACTGACTGAGTCTGACTGAGTCTGACTGAGTCTGACTGAGACTGACTGAGTCTGACTGAGACTGACTGAGACTGACTGAGACTGACTGAGACTGACTGAGACTGACTGAGACGTGAGGCGATAAAGAAGCTGCAGAAACAGGAACCGGACGAAAAATAACATGGACAGCAGTGACCCTTCCAGGAGCTGTGGCAGTGAGACTGAGACCTGTTGTTCACCAAAGCAAACCTTCTTCTTCAAACCCTCAGTGCCTCTGAGAAAGAAGCCTCGAAGACTTAAAGGACACTTCCAAATAAACCTTTTTGGACAATCTTTTACATTAGTTTCAAGTTTATTAAAGCATTCTGGTTGTGTCTAGTTCAAACAAAACGTTCACTTACTTTCTTGATGCATGTCAAGGCCTTTATACTGTCTTTATTCAAATTAATGAGCCATAATCAGCTGCTGTTTGAAGAAGAGACATTATCCAGTGAATAAAAACAAACCAGTTTGTAATTGTCATTCATCGTCAGAAGTGGTTTCTCTTTGAACGTCTTGTTTCAAGGTTTTAGGTGGATTTGAGCAGGTTTTTGTTGGATTTAAAGAGCTTTTAGTCCTAAGTCTGGTCCAGGTTTAACCCTTGAATAAACCTAGCTCCAGGTCCGGACATAGATTAGTTTCCTGCTCTTAGTAATGATTCATATTTCCATTCTTCAGCTTTGTTCAGTCACACATTCCTTTAAACTCCCTTTTACTGAACTGCTGTTTATCTTTGGCGTGAACTCAAGCTCAAACAGACTTATATTTAATGAAAAGCAGTCATTTTACCTTTTCTTTTCATAAATGCAGTCTATAATTTAACATTTCTTCTCACCTTGAGCAATGGCTGTGTTTTCAAAAGTCTGCAGTTCCTGGAGTAAACACGTCCTCTCCGCGGGCTGGAGCCGGTAGATGAACTCCTTGGCCCCCTGGGGACAGTTCAGCGGCTCCTTGGGGTCTTTTTTCCCGCCGTGTGTCCCCATGAAGCGACCCGGTGTGAGGCGCACTGTCCCCGGCTTCAACTGCGCCGCTTCCCTCGCTGTTACAACCGGGTAAAACCTCCACAAACCTGGCCGTAGAGCTCCACGAACACATAGCTTCAACATTGTGGATAGTTCAAGACGGTAAATAATTCTGTAAGTGTAAAAAATAAAGCGCGCAATGTCGTTTTTTTAACAGCGGAACTTCTTGAAAGTCTCCCCGGTTAACAACAACTGTAACCCGGGTTGAAGTTGTTCCTCGTCTCGGTCTCACGGTAGCTTCTCGGAGCACCTTCTTCGCTTAACAACACCGGAAAACCTTCACAATACAGGCCAACAAGCACCACGAGAACAACCCTGGAGTTGGGCTTTTACACGAGTCTTTTAGTCTTCATAGAAATGCAGTTTTAAGCGTCTGTCGCGGCGCGGAGCTTCGTGAACGTCTTCCCGCTCACCAACGGCTGTAGCCCGGGCTGAAGTAGTGACACTCCTCGGTGCAGGGTTAGCTTCTCCTCTGACTGTTAACGCAAATAAACGTAAGATTTAGTGAATATTATAAATAATAAAGGGTTTAAGATATCGTTAACTGTCATGTCGTTGTTCTTGTCCCTGAAAAGAGCCGTAAAAACGCCTTCTTGTTGAGTTTGTGTCACATGGAGTTTAACCGGTGACAAGTTAAACGGAAGTGCCTCTTCACAATAAAAGCCTTCACAATAAAACTGGATTTAAACTGAGTCTAAACTTGAAATAAACCTGGGTTTAGAGGTAGGAACAGGGTTTAGAAGGATTTAAACAGGTTCTAGTTGGATTCGAACAGGTTTTAGTCGGATTTGAACAGGTTTTAGTTGGATTTGGGCAGTAGCCTTCATAATAAAACTGGGTTTAAAGAAACCAGAGTTAAACCGAGTTTAGACCAGGATTAAATCCATCGGACTGTTTCTAAATATATATAACACCTTCCAAATGAAGATGTACATGTTTTTCCTGCAACAGGTAAAGGTAAATAAACAGGTAAAAGCTGTAAAGAAACAGAAAAAGGATCGTGTTCCGGCTTTGAAAACTTTCAAACCTTGACCTGGAGAAACAGACGAGGACGACTTTAGACTGTGGCTTCTGAGAGTTACGGCCTCACGAACTGCTCTGACACTATTTTTAAACCTAAACATTTTTTAAGTATTTAAACTTTCAGAATAAGAGTGGCCTCAGTAAAAGGAACTTGTATTAAAGGCTTATTTGGGACTTCTGCTGGTTTAGTAAATGTTATTTTATTTGTGGATGTTACAGTAAAAATATATGATTATTGTAGCTCTTTGTAAAGTGACAATAAAAGAAATGAAATAGTTAAGAAATATTAGTTTGTATTGCGGAATGGAACAGCGCCACCTGCTGATGACAGGCCTGAACTGAGACTAAACCAGGACCTCTTCTAATTGATATGTTATCAATAAAAGTGACTGGTGTCGACTGTCTGGATCTGTCGTACGTTTCCACAGAGCTCTACCTCGAGACAACCCTTCGATGACGTGTTACTTCAGCTTCAGACAGGGACCTGGACTAAGGTTTAGTTTCTCATGAACCCTCAGAGAACGGAGGGTCTGGTGTTGGTCTGCTTCCAGAGACAGAAGGAGGCGGCTGGGAAACAAAGGAGGTGCTGCTGCTTTGGGGAGGTTCATGAGAAATGTGACGCTCTTCTGAAAAACAATCCGTTTGTGTTTCCAGCCGTTTCCTTTTGACCGAGTTGAACAAGACTGTGGACTGGGCTGTGGCTTTAATGGAGCGTCAGAGCAGACCACGTGAGAGGAAAGAGTGCTGTTAGTTAAAGATGTCAGGATGTGGAGCTGCTGGCAGTGGGACATTTGCACTAAACACTCACAAAGTTCCGCAGTATTCGTTTGGTTCAGTGACGTCTGGTCTCCAGTTTATAACCTTTGACCCTGGTCTGTTCAGGGCTCGACTGTGGAGCACGTGTCTCTGCAGAGTTTTACAGAAGAACTGGAGAAATACACTAATCTGACTGGAGCAGGGCCGATAGAGACATGTTATTAATAACAGAGATCATACAGACACCTTTTAACGGTCTTTAGGAAACGCTTGACAGGAGGCTTCTGTTTTTAAACCCTCCGTTCTCTCGTATTCATGAGTTTAATCCTGCTTTGGGTCTAAAGTCTGAACTATCAGTAAACTCTGTTTCACAAATGAACCGGACCTTGGTTGAGTTTGGTTCCTGGCCGTTTGTTCTGAAGCACGTCCTTCCATCAGAGCAGTGTTTACAGAACAACATGGACAGTCCCCTGCACTGGGCTTTAGTCTGAGAGCCGCTGCAGGACCCTCGTCATCATCGTCTGAACACAACCGCTTAATCTAATTTTCTGTTTCTAAACCCAATGGTGACCTCAACAACCCTGATCAGTGCCAAAACCTACAATTATTTAAAAAGTCACCAAAATGACAACATAGAAGTCACCCAACTGTTTTGAACAGGTTTTTAAAATAAACACGTCAATACTCAGACTTGGCTTTCATTTTTGTACCGTTTAAACCTCGACAGAAGAAAAGATCCCACCTTCAGAGAAAACAGAAATAAATTATACAGTGTCTTATAAATGTCTCTTTATTCCCAGATAAACCATGATTCACAACATTCAACCGTCTCTATCTTTTAATTTAACTCATATTTAAACGGCTTCAAAATAAAATCACTAATATTTTTGGTTTGAGCCACATTCATTCACTCATTCATCCACAGAGCAGCGTTTTCCTCGAAGCCCTTTTTCTGATAAACACTTCATTTTTGAGCAGTTTTTAAATTAAATATAATCAGACTCTGAGTCAGTCTTCTCTGAGTTCAGCGCATTTCCTTCCTTCGTTGTTTTTAGCGTCAAATGTAAAAGTAGGATTCAAAATAAACCCAAGAAAAAAATCAGCAAAAGAAAAGAGCAGAGGCCATGTTCAGATCTGGGAGGCTTTGAACAGGTTTTAGTTGGATTTGGGCAGGTTTTAGTCAGATTTGAACAGGTTTCAGATGGATTTGGGCAGTTTTTAGTTGGATTTGAAAAAGTTTTAGTTGGATTTGAACAGGTTTTAGTTGGATTTGAACAAGTTTTAGTTGGATTTGAACAGGTTTTAGTTGGATTTGGACAGGTTTTAGTTGGATTTGGACAGGTTTTAGTTGGATTTGGGCAGTTTTTAGTTGGATTTGAACAGGTTTTAGTTGGATTTGGACAGGTTTTAGTCAGATTTGAACAGGTTTCAGATGATTTGAACAGGTTTTAGTCAGATTTGAACAGGTTTCAGATGATTTGAACAGGTTTCAGATGATTTGAACAGGTTTCAGATGATTTGAACAGGTTTTAATCAGATTTGAACAGGTTTTAATCAGATTTGAACAGGTTTTAGTCAGATTTGAACAGGTTTCAGATGATTTGAACAGGTTTTAGTCAGATTTGAACAGGTTTTAGTTGGATTTGGACAGGTTTTAGTCAGATTTGAACAGGTTTAAGCCCAGATCCTGAACTTGGTCGTGGTCAGAATGATTTAGTTTGAACTAAAGAAGGAAGGAAGCCCATTGTCTGTGCTTCTCTTTAATTTAAATCTCTGTTAATGCTCTTCTGTGGAGTCCGTGTCTTCGTCGATGTACTCCTCTTCGATCGGAGCCGCTCCGTTCTGAGTCCCCCATTCGTCCGAGTCGTACTCTATACTGTCGTTATCGTTTATCTCTCCCCCTCTCTCCTCTGCTCCCGCCTCTCCTCTGTCCTCTCCTCCATCCAAACCTCCTCCGCCCTCCGCCGCTCGCTCGTTCTCGTACGCCGCCGCTCCGTTGTTGTTGGAGAACGGCGCTCGGTCCTGGACGTCCTCCTCGATGTAGACTCTCTGGTGACACATGGGGCACGTGTCCTGGATGTACAGCCACTTCCTCAAACACAGAGCGTGGAAATAGTGGTTGCACGGCGTGATCCGAGCCGAGGAGGAGAACTCTTGGTAGCAGATGGCGCAGACGTCTTCGATCTCTCGTAAATAGCCGCCTTTGACCTCGGGCAGGGAGTTGATTTTCTTGACGGCGCTGCGGCGGTTGATGAAGGTCTTCCAGCCGTTCTTGGCCTGGAGGTAAATGTTGAAGTAAGCGTGGAGGCACATCATGCAGGCGCGGATCTTGCTGCCGGTCTCGAACAACATGGTGAAGGCGCCGTTTCCGAACATGACAACTCCAAACAGG
Source organism: Neodontobutis hainanensis (assembly GCA_024349245.1). Lineage (NCBI taxonomy): Eukaryota > Metazoa > Chordata > Actinopteri > Gobiiformes > Odontobutidae > Neodontobutis > Neodontobutis hainanensis. The sequence goes on from JALDNG010000217.1 coordinate 310,610, forward strand.
AACTCAATCACGTTTCCCGTCGAGCGAACATAGTAAACGTAGTCGTCCAGTTTCTCCCAAAGACACACGGAAAGACCGTCCGCCATGAACAGGCCGTAGACCGTCAGAGACACCACCACCTGAGGAGAAAAACACAAAGTTAGAGGTGTTTGGGCTGGGTTCAGAGGGACTCTAACAGGTTTCAGTAGGATTAAAACAGGTTTTAGTAGGGTTAGAACAGGTAACCTGTTGGATTTAAACAGGTTTCAGTTGGATTTAAACAGGTTTCAGTTGGATTAAAACAGGTTTTAGTAGGGTTAGAACAGGTAACCTGTTGGATTTAAACAGGTTTCAGTTGGATTTAAACAGGTTTCAGTTGGATTTGAACAGGTTTCAGTTGGATTAAAACAGGTTTCAGTTGGATTAAAACAGGTTTCAGTTGGATTAAAACAGGTTTTAGTAGGGTTAGAACAGGTAACCTGTTGGATTTAAACAGGTTTTAGTTGGATTTAAACAGGTTTCAGTTGGATTTTAACAGGTTTCAGTTGGATTTGAACAGGTTTCAGTTGGATTTGAACAGGTTTCAGTTGGATTTAAACAGGTTTCAGTTGGATTTAAACAGGTTTCAGTTGGATTTAAACAGGTTTCAGTTGGATTAAAACAGGTTTCAGTTGGATTTAAACAGGTTTCAGTTGGATTTAAACAGGTTTCAGTTGGATTTAAACAGGTTTCAGTTGGATTAAAACAGGTTTCAGTTGGATTTGAACAGGTTTCAGTTGGATTAAAACAGGTTTCAGTTGGATTAAAACAGGTTTCAGTTGGATTAAAACAGGTTTTAGTAGGGTTAGAACAGGTAACCTGTTGGATTTAAACAGGTTTCAGTTGGATTTGAACAGGTTTCAGTTGGATTAAAACAGGTTTTAGTAGGGTTAGAACAGGTAACCTGTTGGATTTAAACAGGTTTCAGTTGGATTTAAACAGGTTTCAGTTGGATTTGAACAGGTTTCAGTTGGATTAAAACAGGTTTCAGTTGGATTAAAACAGGTTTCAGTTGGATTAAAACAGGTTTCAGTTGGATTAAAACAGGTTTTAGTAGGGTTAGAACAGGTAACCTGTTGGATTTAAACAGGTTTTAGTTGGATTTAAACAGGTTTCAGTTGGATTTTAACAGGTTTCAGTTGGATTTGAACAGGTTTCAGTTGGATTTAAACAGGTTTCAGTTGGATTTAAACAGGTTTCAGTTGGATTTAAACAGGTTTCAGTTGGATTTAAACAGGTTTCAGTTGGATTTAAACAGGTTTCAGTTGGATTAAAACAGGTTTTAGTAGGGTTAGAACAGGTTTCAGTTGGATTTAAACAGGTTTCAGTTGGATTTGAACAGGTTTCAGTTGGATTAAAACAGGTTTTAGTTGGATTTGAACTTGTTTCAGTTGGATTTAAACAGGTTTCAGTTGGATTTAAACAGGTTTCAGTTGGATTTAAACAGGTTTCAGTTGGATTAAAACAGGTTTCAGTTGGATTTAAACAGGTTTCAGTTGGATTTAAACAGGTTTCAGTTGGATTTAAACAGGTTTCAGTTGGATTTAAACAGGTTTCAGTTGGATTAAAACAGGTTTCAGTTGGATTAAAACAGGTTTCAGTTGGATTTGAACAGGTTTCAGTTGGATTTGAAAAGGTTTCAGTTGGATTAAAACAGGTTTCAGTTGGATTTGAACAGGTTTCAGTTGGATTAAAACAGGTTTCAGTTGGATTAAAACAGGTTTCAGTTGGATTAAAACAGGTTTCAGTTGGATTTGAACAGGTTTCAGTTGGATTTGAAAAGGTTTCAGTTGGATTAAAACAGGTTTCAGTTGGATTTGAACAGGTTTCAGTTGGATTAAAACAGGTTTCAGTTGGATTTGAACAGGTTTGTGGTGGATTTGAACAGGTTTCAGTTGGATTTGAACAGGTTTCAGTTGGATTTGAACAGGTTTCAGTTGGATTTGAACAGGTTTCAGTTGGATTAAAACAGGTTTCAGTTGGATTTGAACAGGTTTGTGGTGGATTTGAACAGGTTTCAGTTGGATTTGAACAGGTTTCAGTTGGATTTGAACAGGTTTCAGTTGGATTTGAACAGGTTTCAGTTGGATTAAAACTGGTTTCAGTTGGATTAAAACAGGTTTCAGTTGGATTAAAACAGGTTTCAGTTGGATTTGAACAGGTTTGAGGTGGATTTGAACAGGTTTCAGTTGGATTTGAACAGGTTTCAGTTGGATTAAAACAGGTTTCAGTTGGATTAAAACAGGTTTTAGTTGGATTTGAACTGGTTTCAGTTGGATTAAAACTGGTTTCAGTTGGATTAAAACTGGTTTCAGTTGGATTAAAACTGGTTTCAGTTGGATTTTAAGAGGTTATAACCCGACTTAGACCAGATTTAAAGCCGTGTGACCCCTGACCTTGAGGCAGAGCTCGACGCAGAAGGCCGTGACGGCGAACAGCCAGGTGTTGAGCACGTGGTGTTCCCACAGATACACACTGAGGACCACAGGCAGCAGCAGCAGAGCCACAGACACCAGCAGCACAGGCAGGTGGCGCCGTAGAGACGACACGTGGGACGCACTCAGTGACATCAGCACCGGGTCCGTCATCCCGTGGATAAAGTGGAGGATGGCCGTCAGCAGCAGGCACATGTTCCGGCTCAGACGCACCTGAAGCACAAGAGAATCATCAGGAACAAAAAGACAAAAGTGAGTCAAGCTCAACAGAACCGACTGAAACAATAATACATTTCTACGAGAGACGCCGCTGAAGAACAGAGCCCAAACCAGGAGAGTTCACAAAGAGCTCCAGACGCCCTGAAGGAGGAGCTCCAGGGGAAATCCAGGGTTAGGTCACAGGTAGAAACAGACTCCAGTCAGGACACACATAAAGGCAACACCGGGTGTCAGCTGACTCACCAGTCGATCAGCTGGTGCCAGGCTGCTGAGTCCCGTCTGCAGAGCCAGGATAAAGAAGAGGACCGGAGCCACGAAGCCCAGACGCTTGTCCTCCTCCTCCGTCGATCCTACACAAACACAAGACATCCGTCAATTTAACAACAACCACCTTTCAAATGTGATAAAGTTACCAGAGTTTTCCACCACCGTACAAGTCAACCTTTATTCTTTTATTTTACATTTATCCAACACAAAACTCACTGAGAATACGCCCGAGCAGCAGAGTAACAGGGCTCAGTCAAACATTTGAGTTACTATATAGATTTAAACAGGTTTTAGTTGGACTTAAACAGGTTTCAGTTGGATTTGAACAGGTTTTAGTTGGATTTGAACATGTTTTAGTTGGATTTGAACAGGTTTTAGTTGGATTTGAACAGGTTTTAGTTGGATTTGAACAGGTTTTAGTTGGATTTGAACAGGTTTTAGATGGATTTGAACAGGTTTTAGTTGGATTTGAACAGGTTTTAGTTGGATTTGAACAGGTTTTAGCTGGATTTGAACAGGTTTTAGCTGGATTTGAACAGGTTTTAGTTGGATTTGAACAGGTTTTAGTTGGATTTGAACAGGTTTTAGTTGGATTTGAACAGGTTTTAGTTGGATTTGAACAGGTTTTAGATGGATTTGAACAGGTTTTAGTTGGATTTGAACAGGTTTTAGTTGGATTTGAACAGGTTTTAGCTGGATTTGAACAGGTTTTAGCTGGATTTGAACAGGTTTTAGCTGGATTTGAACAGGTTTTAGTTGGATTTGAACAGGTTTTAGTTGGATTTGAACAGGTTTTAGTTGGATTTGAACAGGTTTTAGTTGGATTTGAACAGGTTTTAGCTGGATTTGAACAGGTTTTAGCTGGATTTGAACAGGTTTTAGTTGGATTTGAACAGGTTTTAGTTGGATTTGAACATGTTTTAGTTGGATTTGAACATGTTTTAGTTGGATTTGAACAGGTTTTAGCTGGATTTGAACATGTTTTAGCTGGATTTGAACAGGTTTTAGTTGGATTTGAACAGGTTTTAGTTGGATTTGAACAGGTTTTAGTTGGATTTGAACAGGTTTTAGATGGATTTGAACAGGTTTTAGTTGGATTTGAACAGGTTTTAGTTGGATTTGAACAGGTTTTAGCTGGATTTGAACATGTTTTAGTTGGATTTGAACATGTTTTAGTTGGATTTGAACAGGTTTTAGTTGGATTTGAACAGGTTTTATTTGGATTTGAACAGGTTTTAGCTGGATTTGAACAGGTTTTAGTTGGATTTGAACAGGTTTTAGTTGGATTTGAACATGTTTTAGTTGGATTTGAACATGTTTTAGTTGGATTTGAACATGTTTTAGTTGGATTTGAACAGGTTTTAGTTGGATTTGAACAGGTTTTAGTTGGATTTGAACAGGTTTTAGTTGGATTTGAACAGGTTTTAGTTGGATTTGAACAGGTTTTAGTTGGATTTGAACAGGTTTTAGCTGGATTTGAACAGGTTTTAGTTGGATTTGAACATGTTTTAGTTGGATTTGAACATGTTTTAGTTGGATTTGAACATGTTTTAGTTGGATTTGAACATGTTTTAGTTGGATTTGAACAGGTTTTAGTTGGATTTGAACAGGTTTTAGTTGGATTTGAACAGGTTTTAGTTGGATTTGAACAGGTTTTAGTTGGATTTGAACATGTTTTAGTTGGATTTGAACATGTTTTAGTTGGATTTGAACATGTTTTAGTTGGATTTGAACATGTTTTAGTTGGATTTGAACAGGTTTTAGTTGGATTTGAACAGGTTTTAGTTGGATTTGAACAGGTTTTAGTTGGATTTGAACAGGTTTTAGTGGCGAGAAATGAACAATACAATTACAATTTTTAGTGTATATGGTGGTAAATTATTATTAAAAGCATTATTTTTTTGAGGACCAGATATAATTAACAGAGGACCTGATTTGGCCCACAGACCTCTGGTTGGACACACTTGGCCTTCAGTGGCTCACATTAATGTCTCCGAGACACAAACCGATGGAAACAAGTCACACTCGTTCTAAAACAATAACTTATCTCAGAAAGAGTTCAGACACAGACCAAAGCTCCACGTTTGCAGTTTAGCCACATTACTAACGGTAATTATCCAAAGGTTAACGAGACTATTAGTTATTTTTGTGATTACGGACTAGACAAGGAGGCAACACTCCTTTCCTCTGTTCTGAATCTGCTGCAGTTTTACCAGAAGAACAATAAAATAATAATATACTAATAAACAAGACAAAAAACATGGCCTGTCTGGTGTTGCCTGTAACACCAGTGACACTAGTGACACCTGTGACACTAGTAACACCAGTGACACCCGTAACACTAGTAACACCTGTGACACTAGTAACACCAGTGACACCAGAGACACCCGTGACACTAGTAACACCTGTGACACTAGTAACACCAGTGACACCAGAGACACCCGTGACACTAGTAACACCTGTGACACTAGTAACACCAGTGACACCCGTAACACTAGTAACACCTGTGACACTAGTAACACCAGTGACACCAGAGACACCCGTGACACTAGTAACACCTGCGACACTAGTAACACCAGTGACACCAGAGACACATGTGACACTAGTAACACCTGTGACACTAGTAACACCAGTGACACTAGTAACACCAGTGACACTAGTAACACCCGTAACACTAGTAACACCTGTAACACCAGAGACACCCGTAACACTAGTAACGCCCGTAACACTAGTAACGCCCGTAACACTAGTAACGCCCGTAACACCTGTGACACTAGTAACACCTGTGACACCAGAGACACCCGTGACACCAGAGACACCCGTGACACTAGTAACACCTGTGACACTAGTAACACCTGTGACACCACAGACACTCGTAACACTAGTAACACCCGTGACACTAGTAACACCAGTGACACTAGTAACACCTGTGACACCAGAGACACCCGTGACACCAGAGACACCCGTGACACTAGTAACACCTGTGACACTAGTAACACCTGTGACACCACAGACACTCGTAACACTAGTAACACCCGTGACACTAGTAACACCAGTGACACTAGTAACACCTGTGACACTAGTAACACCTGTGACACTTGTAACACTAGTAACACCCGTAACACTAGTGACGCCTGTAACACCTGTGACACTAGTAACACCTGTGACACTAGTAACACCTGTGACACTAGTAACACCTGTGACACTCGTAACACCTGTGACGGCCGTAACACTAGTGACGCCTGTAACACCTGTGACACTAGTAACACCTGTGACACCACAGACACTCGTAACACTAGTAACACCCGTAACACTAGTGACGCCTGTAACACCTGTGACACTCGTAACACTAGTAACACCCGTAACACTAGTGACGCCTGTAACACCTGTGACACCAGAGACACCCGTAACACTAGTAACACCCGTAACACTAGTGACGGCCGTAACACTAGTGACGCCTGTAACACCTGTGACACTAGTAACACATGTTGGGCACTTTAAGCCGTTGACTTATTCCAGGCTGGAAAATGTTCAAAAGCAAGTCGGCTAGCTGATTTAAAAAAACTCCGCCAGGATGTGTCCACTCGATGGAACAGTACATTGTACATGTTCCAAAGTCTGTTAGAACAGAAATTGGCGCTTGCAGCCTTTGCTGCAGAACATGAATTCACACGTTCACACTTCACCGGTGGAAATTAATCGACTATTAATTGACTATGATCCACACGGGGCGAGGATCGATCCTCGACCCGTTTGAAGAGCTCACACAACAAATTAGCTCATCAGCTGCGTCCGCTGCGGCTGTGATTCCATGTACAAGAGCTCTCATCCGACTCTTGGAGAAGGCGGTGGAGTCTGACCATGGTGTGAAAACATCAAAAACTGTACTTCTGGAAGCTGTCAGAAGAAGATTGGCTGACATTGATACACAGAAGCTATATGCAAATGGATCCAAGGTAAGATAAACTTATATCATTTATCATTAGTCTCCCCCCGTCTAACTGTCCAACTATCTCTAATCTAAATATTTAATATTTTTGGTCATAGTTGAAAATGGGTTACTCTAGTATTTAATTTTTGTGACTATGTAATCTGACACAAATGTATGCAGGGTCCGAAATTATTGATGACAAAAGAAACCGGCTGACACCAAAAAATGCGGAGATGCTCATAGTCATCAAGAGAAACTTTCCTTTTATGATGGAGACCTGAATGATTTTGTACTCTATGTTAGTAGGCCGAGGCCCAGCAAGTTTAGGTTTGAAATGTTTTGTGGCCAATTGTTTAATTTAAATATATAAAAAAGGGCTATATTTTACAAGTTGCCTGGGCCTATGTGACCTCATCCCATCCCAAGTTCATCTGATTGGTAACTATCTGCTGCTCCAGGTTTCTCTGCTTTTTTATTTAGGCATCCTTATTTGAAAAAGATGACCTACAGTAGCCTTATCTCATTTTCTAAAATAAACACTTGGTGGTTCTTCAAGATCTTGACTCTAGCCTAAATTTTGTCTACAGTTTATTTTTCTCAATACAGTTAATTTAGAGTTAGTTTTATTTCTACAAATGGTGCAACCTCTGCATGATTATAGATTAAATTATATTCTGTAAGTAATTTTATTTTCTCGGCCATAAGAAGCACTTGGTTATTGTCGCGCTGACCTGGTGAAGGTGTGGCTGGCTTCCGTGTGTATTTCTGTGTTGTGAGTCAGCGTGTCGGGTTTTTTTTCTCCTGCGTACCGCCTTCCCTGTGCGTGCTCCGTATGCCGGCGCGCACGTAACTGTGCGCGGTCTGATTCAGGCTCAACCAGGTGATTTTAATTGGGAAAATTGGAAGCGCACCTGATTCAGTGTTTAAAAGACACGCATCAGTCATTTGAAAGAGGCACAACAGGAAGAACAGTCGGCAGAGGCGCAAATTCATTCACTGTGAGGAACTGGGACTTTTTCCTTTGATTATGACGGACTATTGGTAAGCTCACGTTGACTTTTATTTCATAGATTCTCGTTTGAATCCTTTTTCTGTTCATTTGTTTGATATTTAATGGGGGAAAATGGTACAAGTGAAGGGTTGAAGCATTTAATACTGCATGGTTTAAACAAGTGAAACTAGTAACCAAGACTAAATGCTTAGGTTGAGATAGTATTGTTTGTAGCTTGTAAAGTGTAAAAGAAAGGACCAAGCTGTGTTGCCTGTAAAATGCATTTGACATTTCCTGTGTTAACAAATACCTGATTATTTAAAATGTTTTCCTTTCCTTATTTATTTAAAGGTTTTCACCTGTTGTATGTGATCCTCCTACATCAACTGATCAAATAAATATTTCTGAGTGAAATCCCAAGTATGGTCCTTTTCAAGTGTAGGGCACCTCACAGTTAGAAAACACTTGACAGTTATTGTTATCGGCGCATGTGTAATTTGAACCCATTCTCGTTTTGAGTGTTACCTATAAAGGCCAGGATGCTGAGGCCTAAGTAATGAGCCACGGACGAGATGACGGCGCTCATCCCTAAAACTGTGAGAGTGGAGTCACATCCGGAGATGATCAGGTTCGAGAGCAGGTCCCAGAGCACGTCCCAGCTCAGCAGACTGCCCTGAGGAGAGACACAGAGACAGGAATTAATGACTTCATTTGTGGTCGATTCCTCCTGGGACAGTGAACAATGACTCATCGGTTTCTGGGGTGTTTTTGACAAAGATTCAGAGCTGGGCAGGCGCCAATATTGACTGAAAAAGTAAGTTGTGGTTTGTAGGACTGCTTGATTGAATCTGCTGAATACAAACACACACAGAGCGCTGCTTTGATGCAACAGGATTATTCTTACAACAGAGGTACATCTGGAGATGAAGCTGGCTGCTGCAAAGAACTTTAGTGACTAATGCTAATGTTTTGTTCCTGCTTCAGTTTGTCTCCTCGGTCTCTGTTGGTGTCCACCACTCGTTTCTCCTGCAACTGGAGAATTGTACTGTCGACTAACGCTTGTCACTTTTTCTCGTCTTTCTCTGGAGAAAAGTGTCACTTGTTTGTCATCAGACTCTTCTCTCCGATGACTCCTACAGAGTCTGCACTGAGCTCTTGTCAGAGACTTTAGAAAAATCACAGAACAAACACAGGTTTAGAATAAAGACTCTGAAATATAAACCTAACACAATAATTACATCACTAAATTTCTCAGTGTTTATGGCGGCGGGCCACAGACGCAAAACTTTTTCCAAAACTTTATAGCTTTCATGATCTTATGACAGTGGACTAATAAACATTTTGCAATTCTGGGCCGTTTATATAAAAACTTTCATGAACGTGAGGCTTGAGCCTAACTTCCTCTCATTATGTTAAAGAGTCAAAGCACACAAAAATGTTCATGAAATGTCTCAGTTCATAAAATGTATTAGACTCCAAGCTAATGAACAAACCTCTGAGTCCGTCCCTGCGTCTGTTAAGACTCCCGTCGTGTCTGCGCTGTCCTTCCTCACTGCTTTCAGGACGTAGACCAGGATCAGAGCCTGCGCCGTGACCCGCGTCAACCAAAAAACCCTGAGCACGTCCGGAAACCGTATCCTCTTCCAGGTTTCCTCCAACAGCAGCTGCAGCCCGTAAATCCGATACATGTGCCTCACCAGCAGGTAAACATAACGACAAGAGTAATAGAACCACCTCAGTCTCATCGCCAGGCAGAAAAACGTGGTGAACGCCAACGCCAGCCCTGATAATACTGCAATGAGCTGCCGCACGTCCACCGACAGCTCCACCATCATCCCCGAGAGCGGCATCAACACGTCCAGCATGACCACAGCGGCCAAGAGCGAGTGCACGTTCAGCAGGAAGATGTACCCGATCCCGAAGGTCAGCTGGACGACCGCCAGAGCCAGACACAGTGTCGAGCCGCTCTTCGGGAGCAGTTTGAACGATAAAGACGTTTTGTGGTAAGTGGCGTTGAAGTCGCACTGAGAGGCGGCGTAGTAGTTGACCAGAACGGAGGCGGCAGCGAGAAGGACGCCCAGGAACAGGGAGTAGAAACGGAACAGGGCCTTCTGCGACAGGAACAGCACCACAGTGGACACCAGCACTCCTGAGGAAACACAGAGAGAGGGTTAGAGGAGGGCTTCAGGGGCCACAAACACTCCTGAAGAAACACAGAGAGAGGGTTAGAGGAGGGCTTCAGGGGCCACAAACACTCCTGAGGAAACACAGAGAGAGGGTTAGAGGAGGGCTTCAGGGGCCACAAACACTCCTGAAGAAACACAGAGAGAGGGTTAGAGGAGGGCTTCAGGGGCCACAAACACTCCTGAAGAAACACAGAGAGAGGGTTAGAGGAGGGCTTCAGGGGCCACAAACACTCCTGAGGAAACACAGAGAGAGGGTTAGAGGAGGGCTTCAGGGGCCACAAACACTCCTGAGGAAACACAGAGAGAGGGTTAGAGGAGGGCTTCAGGGGCCACAAACACTCCTGAAGAAACACAGAGAGAGGGTTAGAGGAGGGCTTCAGGGGCCACAAACACTCCTGAAGAAACACAGAGAGAGGGTTAGAGGAGGGCTTCAGGGGCCACAAACACTCCTGAGGAAACACAGAGACAGGGTTAGAGGAGGGCTTCAGGGGCCACAAACACTCCTGAGGAAACACAGAGAGAGGGTTAGAGGAGGGCTTCAGGGGCCACAAACACTCCTGAAGAAACACAGAGAGAGGGTTAGAGGAGGGCTTCAGGGGCCACAAACACTCCTGAGGAAACACAGAGAGAGGGTTAGAGGAGGGCTTCAGGGGCCACAAACACTCCTGAAGAAACACAGAGAGAGGGTTAGAGGAGGGCTTCAGGGGCCACAAACACTCCTGAGGAAACACAGAGAGAGGGTTAGAGGAGGGCTTCAGGGGCCACAAACACTCCTGAGGAAACACAGAGAGAGGGTTAGAGGAGGGCTTCAGGGGCCACAAACACTCCTGAGGAAACACAGAGACAGGGTTAGAGGAGGGCTTCAGGGGCCACAAACACTCCTGAGGAAACACAGAGACAGGGTTAGAGGAGGGCTTCAGGGGCCACAAACACTCCTGAAGAAACACAGAGAGAGGGTTAGAGGAGGGCTTCAGGGGCCACAAACACTCCTGAAGAAACACAGAGAGAGGGTTAGAGGAGGGCTTCAGGGGCCACAAACACTCCTGAAGAAACACAGAGAGAGGGTTAGAGGAGGGCTTCAGGGGCCACAAACACTCCTGAAGAAACACAGAGAGAGGGTTAGAGGAGGGCTTCAGGGGCCACAAACACTCCTGAGGAAACACAGAGAGAGGGTTAGAGGAGGGCTTCAGGGGCCACAAACACTCCTGAGGAAACACAGAGACAGGGTTAGAGGAGGGCTTCAGGGGCCACAAACACTCCTGAAGAAACACAGAGACAGGGTTAGAGGAGGGCTTCAGGGGCCACAAACACTCCTGAGGAAACACAGAGAGAGGGTTAGAGGAGGGCTTCAGGGGCCACAAACACTCCTGAAGAAACACAGAGAGAGGGTTAGAGGAGGGCTTCAGGGGCCACAAACACTCCTGAAGAAACACAGAGAGAGGGTTAGAGGAGGGCTTCAGGGGCCACAAACACTCCTGAGGAAACACAGAGACAGGGTTAGAGGAGGGCTTCAGGGGCCACAAACACTCCTGAGGAAACACAGAGAGAGGGTTAGAGGAGGGCTTCAGGGGCCACAAACACTCCTGAGGAAACACAGAGAGAGGTTAGAGGAGGGCTTCAGGGGCCACAAACACTCCTGAGGAAACACAGAGAGAGGGTTAGAGGAGGGCTTCAGGGGCCACAAACACTCCTGAGGAAACACAGAGAGAGGGTTAGAGGAGGGCTTCAGGGGCCACAAACACTCCTGAAGAAACACAGAGAGAGGGTTAGAGGAGGGCTTCAGGGGCCACAAACACTCCTGAGGAAACACAGAGAGAGGGTTAGAGGAGGGCTTCAGGGGCCACAAACACTCCTGAGGAAACACAGAGAGAGGGTTAGAGGAGGGCTTCAGGGGCCACAAACACTCCTGAGGAAACACAGAGACAGGGTTAGAGGAGGGCTTCAGGGGCCACAAACACTCCTGAGGAAACACAGAGAGAGGGTTAGAGGAGGGCTTCAGGGGCCACAAACACTCCTGAAGAAACACAGAGAGAGGGTTAGAGGAGGGCTTCAGGGGCCACAAACACTCCTGAGGAAACACAGAGACAGGGTTAGAGGAGGGCTTCAGGGGCCACAAACACTCCTGAGGAAACACAGAGAGAGGGTTAGAGGAGGGCTTCAGGGGCCACAAACACTCCTGAGGAAACACAGAGACAGAGGTTACAGGAGGGCTTCAGGGGCCACAAACACTCCTGAGGAAACACAGAGACAGAGGTTACAGGAGGGCTTCAGGGGCCACAAACACTCCTGAGGAAACACTTTGTAATGCCTTTGATGCTAATGCTATTGTACGACTGGTAAAAACAGAATGTTATTTCCCCGGACCTGCTAACATTTATCTTCTCAAGTGTCCTGTAGCTGTTGTATTTTTTTCTCATTAAAAGTGTCATAGGGAATAAAAACGCAGTTCAAAGGTCGACAAATTGCAAACAAGAGTTATGCAATGCTCCTCGTCTCTGTTTAAACAGTTCTCACAAAGAACCGTCAGTGTGTGTTTAAGAGGGTTTTAATCAAAAGAAGTACAAGGGTCCCGCTAAACCAGGTCTAAACCAGGTGTAAACTAGGTGTAAACCAGGTCTAAACATCTAAAGGGCCTAAAGTGTCCTTGTCTTTCGTTTCTACTTTCAGTTAGTCAGTCTGCCCCGGGGCATCTGTGGCTACAGTTGTAGCTCACCATCACCAGTGTGACTGTGTATGAATGAATAATGGACGGCCTGTAAGCGCTTTGAGTTCCTTGGTCCCTCGGGAGAAAAGCGCAATATAAATCCAATCCATTATTATTATTATTACTTTCAGTTAATCTGTGTGTTTAAATTTTGGCATAAACTGTCAAACACCTCCAAAATTATGATTGGCCCCTTTTTCTAAAATCATGTGACAGTAATGTCTCTGGATTCCCCTGGGGAGTCTGGAGGAGGTGTCTGGGGAGTAGCCTGGGCAGCTACATTATAATCACTAGAATTGGGAACCTGCAATTTCTATTAAAATATGATTTCAGCCTAACAAGGCTGATATACGTTCTTACAGACAGTTATAACATGGACTTTTAAGTTTAAAGCTAATGTAATTACTTCCTTATGTGTTAAAACATCTAAAAAACATTAGAAAACAAGCTTGACACCATTCGGCTAAACGTTCAAGTCTTGTTAAAAGAAGCTGACGAGTCGCTAATGTTACTCTCGACATTTGACACGGTTGTTTTAATAAACAGCTGAGTTTGACAACTTCTTGGTTTCTTTTGCGTCGAATGCATTCAATCCAACGTTTCTTCAACTTTATGTTCCTGTGTACATTATTGTTTTTTGTGTACATGGTTGTATAATGGACTTCTGAGCCTGTAAAGTTGTTTTATTTAGAGTGACATAGCTTTACACTCTCGCCGCTGTTATTAGCCTCGTTAGCATTAGCTTAGCATAAGCCGCTAGCTGTCAGCCAGTTTGTTGACAGGACTGAAAGTAGTAGCTGCCCGGAACACAACCCCTTTAATGCTTACCCACGACCCGAACCGACAGCTTCGCCACCGCACTGGCCCATCCCGAACCGGGCTCGGTGTAAGAGTTAAAAATGGCGTCGATGATAAAGATACACGGCACTCGCAGAGCCACATCCAGCACCGCTAAGGCCCGCTGGTTTATCCGAATTTGAGTGGACGCCATGTGGCTGTCAGCAGCGGCTACAGTCCTGGAGGTGCCCGGGGATCCATGAACAACAGTCCAACTTAACGTCCACAGTTGTTTATTTGTAAATGCTGGCTCTTTTTGTTATGTTTATCCAATAATATCATCTCTTCCTGTCCGCCATGTTTGCCAGCTACACCTCCTGTTGCTTCTACTTCTGCCTCTTCTTTTTCATTAAAGTGAGATGTTTTTGTTACAAACTCCACCCGAAGCCTCTTCTTTTTTTCCTTAAAGTTCCGCTGTCACTGAAAAATGGGCGGTGTCCGTGAAACACAACATTTCCTCATGTTTCGGCCGCTTCCTAAAGATCACACAAGTTACTGCTGCTCGGCATAGACATACATAAGAAAGGCTAGATGTCTCGTCCGCGCTGTCGGCCAATGGAGGTCGACGTCCGCAACTGGCGGCCATCTTGTGACAGGCAGCTTGCTCACTCGTAACATTGTGTTTTAATGGTGCATGTACTTTTTAAATAACCATAACTTGCTAAATTTTCTACCGATTTTTAAACAGTCTAGTTTGTTATAAACGTCAGAGATATACTTATGACACTGCATACTTATGAATAATTATAACCATGGACTTCCATATGAAAATAACATTGAACAGAACATAGAGATGCAATGAATATACACACGCCCAAGGAATGAATGAATATATATATATATATATATATATATATATATATATATATATATATATATATATATATACACACACACACACACTTTTATAATGTTAATATTATAATAAAATAATTTGAATTATTATGTTTATTTTAACTTCTTGAGGATTGGGCCATTTACTAGGCTTTTCCCCTTGACATTGCACTGCGCCTACTTCAGAGATCACTGTTCCCAGCTATTTTTGCCTACCATCAAATGCCTGACCTCTTTAGAAAACTGAGACCCTGTAGTTTCTTAGGAAACAATCAGAATAATTATGTGAAGTACTTGCACAGAGTTATAGAGGCTAGAATATTGTTTTTCTTTCTGTTGGATAACAAGCATCTCATCTGACCACATTTCAGCTTCTAGGTCTCTTGATATGACTTTAGAAACACAACTGAGTCCAAGCACCAGGTCTTGTAAAGCTGTGTACAAAAGCAGATCCATATAGAATGAAATATGAGTACTTTAGACCATTGATTTGCCAAGGTATGTTCATGCGTTTTGTAAAATGCCCTATAGAAACTCCCCATAGGACTTTTGGTTACCCAAAACATAGACATAGGCTACATAATAAAGGCTTACTGTGTGGTAACCTCTTGGTAACACTCTGAAGTTTCTTGTAGACTATTTGGATTGTATATCAGGGGTTCTGATATAGAATTACTACACAAAATATGGAATAATTACACAAAAGTCTATTTATTCATTTGTTGC
This sequence comes from Neodontobutis hainanensis, assembly GCA_024349245.1. Classification (NCBI taxonomy): domain Eukaryota; kingdom Metazoa; phylum Chordata; class Actinopteri; order Gobiiformes; family Odontobutidae; genus Neodontobutis; species Neodontobutis hainanensis. The sequence goes on from JALDNG010000217.1 coordinate 325,758, forward strand.
AGAGGACATATCTACAGCTGACAGGCTTGTAGAGGTGACAATGACAGCTGGGAGGGACTCTGTGTCATCCTGTGCTGTCACATTGCCTCTGCATGGTTTAACAACCCCACACCGGGCCATCAGCTTCCTGAAGATGTACTTGAACTGGCTGGCATTAGGGTTGTTATTCCAGCCACCTTAAAAAAAAAAAAAAAAAGATATATGGAGTATAGTACACAGATATTAAATACATGCTTTAAAAATGTTTTATGCTTAAAAAAAACTAGAACTGAACTAGCCACCCCTGAATGATCTTTCCATATAAATTAAGTTGCATCTCATTATCATACAGTTCAGACTGTATCAGTGGTGATAAATTCGGCAAACAGATACAAATACAGGCATTTTTCTATATACTCAAAATGGTTTGTGACACTTCCAGGTACTGTGTATGTCTTAGGGTTAGGGTTAATGTGCATGTCTTCAGAAAACACATTTTACAAAAATAAAAATAATAAGATGTTTTTAACAAACCAAACCGATTGGAAATCATGTGCAACTTAAGTTATATTGAAAAGAAAGAGCAATTCTGCCTCTCCCACTGATGTAAAATTGCTGGGTAGCAGCTAACCTGTAACTACTAACGTTAGGTCTCACTCAAAGCCAGCTAATAACTACAACCACATTCACAATGACTGTAATATAGATAAAAAAAATTGGTTGTCATAAAATCGTTATTGGTGTCAGTAAAACTATAACTGAACAGCTCGATGGTGGTCTCAGCCTTGATAACTTGCACAAGTAACGTTAGCCGTGATACACAACTATGCTGCACGATTAAGTCGTCTTTCGAAAAGAAAAGCTGCAATTTCAACATGTTCACGCATCCAGAATTATAGCCACATTATTAACGTTTGTAAGAAATCAAACATTTTGTAAATCCGTCAAGATTTCAGCGAGATAAAAGTATTTATGTTCGTGCAGATCACTCACCTTACATCAGGTACCATGGAGTCCGATAGGAAGCTTGCCTGCTTCAAGATGGCCGCCGGTGATGCCGTCGGAGACTGCGCCGTGAGACATCTAGCCTTTCTTATGTATGTCTATGCTGCTCGGCGGTTGAACACGACGTAACTTCCACTCGCAGATGACGTTCAGCGTGACGTAAAGACGTTCAACACCATCTAAACGACAGAAAATATCTATTTATGAAATAAATAAAATAATATATCCACATTAAAATTGTTAAAAAATATTTTTAATAAACAAAGTCAATTAAATAATAAAAAATAGCCATTACACGCCACAAGAAAATCTACATTAATAATAAAATACATAAAAATCTTAACCTTCTTGTTTGATAATTAAAACACATAAAACATCTCCAGAGCCAATGAATGTGTGATTAGAATTATGTCTGTAGAATATCTGATGAAAGATGGAAGTGCCAAACATTTGTGTAATTGTTCAGAAGAAAAAAAAAAAAAAGACTTGTTGCAGTCTGCCTGAAAGAACAAGAAAACAGTTCCGTTTCCACATAAATTAAATAAAAGACAGAAAACAGATGCAGTAAAAAGCACAGGAGACATTAAGTGTGTTTAATGAGTTTGTTGAGCCAGTCCTGTTATTTACTATAAAATATGTCGTTAGAAAATACATGTATTTTAATGTTACATCTAATAATCCGGTTTGGTTTTGAAATGTTGTGATAAAAGTGGTTTGTACTTGTTTCAATCTCGAGCCTCTCGCTGGGAATGGACCCCACTTCTATGTGGCTTTCTGTTTTTAATGAACGGAAAATGAATCAGAACAACCTTCAGTCACATAATTATTTTAGAAATAAGACAATTTTTCAAGTTTTTTTCTGAAATGTTAAATTAACAGTTTGTAGGACATAGTGACCTGTTGTTTTTATTATAGGCCTGTGTACACGTCTATCTTTGTTTAATAAATCTTGAAATAGATGAGACCATAGCATGTTCACACTGGGTAAGTTCTGACATTGTTGATTTTGTCACAGAGGGGTGTGGCCTACTTAAAAATGTAGAACTACTATGTATTACTTTGATAACGGAAGAGCCTCGTCCACATTATTCATGTATCTGTCTGAAAGTTTTTTATATTTCTTGGCTCTGGGACCAGAGCCAGGACCAGAGCCGGGGTCAGAGCCAGGGTCAGAGCCAGGACCAGAGCATGGGTCAGAGCCGGGGTCAGAGCCAGGACCAGAGCCAGGACCAGAGCCGGGGTCAGAGCCAGGGTCAGAGCCAGGACCAGAGCCGGGGTCAGAACCTGGGTCAGAGCCAGGACCAGAGCCGGGGTCAGAGCCAGGGTCAGAGCCAGGACCAGAGCATGGGTCAGAGCCGGGGTCAGAGCCAGGACCAGAGCCAGGACCAGAGCCGGGGTCAGAGCCGGGGTCAGAGCCAGGACCAGAGCCAGGACCAGAGCCAGGACCAGAGCCAGGACCAGAGCCGGGGTCAGAGCCAGGGTCAGAGCCAGGACCAGAGCCGGGGTCAGAGCCAGGGTCAGAGCCAGGACCAGAGCCGGGGTCAGAGCCAGGGTCAGAGCCAGGACCAGAGCATGGGTCAGAGCCAGGACCAGAGCCGGGGTCAGAGCCGGGGTCAGAACCTGGGTCAGAGCCAGGACCAGAGCCAGGACCAGAGCCAGGACCAGAACCTGGGTCAGAGCCAGGACCAGAGCCGGGGTCAGAGCCAGGGTCAGAGCCAGGACCAGAGCATGGGTCAGAGCCGGGGTCAGAGCCAGGACCAGAGCCAGGACCAGAGCCGGGGTCAGAGCCGGGGTCAGAGCCAGGACCAGAGCCAGGACCAGAGCCAGGACCAGAGCCAGGACCAGAGCCGGGGTCAGAGCCAGGGTCAGAGCCAGGACCAGAGCATGGGTCAGAGCCAGGACCAGAGCCGGGGTCAGAGCCGGGGTCAGAGCCAGGACTAGAGCCAGGACCAGAGCCAGGACCAGAGCCGGGGTCAGAGCCGGGGTCAGAGCCTGGGTCAGAGCCAGGACCAGAGCCGGGGTCAGAGCCGGGGTCAGAACCTGGGTCAGAGCCAGGACCAGAGCCAGGACCAGAGCCAGGACCAGAGCCGGGGTCAGAGCCGGGGTCAGAACCTGGGTCAGAGCCAGGACCAGAGCCAGGACCAGAGCCAGGACCAGAGCCGGGGTCAGAGCCGGGGTCAGAGCCAGGACCAGAGCCAGGACCAGAGCCAGGACCAGAGCCAGGACCAGAGCCGGGGTCAGAGCCAGGGTCAGAGCCAGGACCAGAGCATGGGTCAGAGCCAGGACCAGAGCCGGGGTCAGAGCCGGGGTCAGAGCCAGGACTAGAGCCAGGACCAGAGCCAGGACCAGAGCCGGGGTCAGAGCCGGGGTCAGAGCCTGGGTCAGAGCCAGGACCAGAGCCGGGGTCAGAGCCGGGGTCAGAACCTGGGTCAGAGCCAGGACCAGAGCCAGGACCAGAGCCAGGACCAGAGCCGGGGTCAGAGCCGGGAAACAAGTCTGTATTCTCAGAGTCTGCGAACTATATGAATGTGTAAAAAGACGACATGAGCACTGACTTTAGCAGAGACTTCTTTGGTCTCAAAACTGTCATTACTGTGTTTTATTTTTTGGTCTTTACTCTTTTCTTGTATCATTAAGAAAAAACTAAAAACTAAACTAAACCAATAGAAAACTATACATAAAATGTACAATTCTTTGTAATTGTAACTAAAATACAGTCAGTATTTTTACTCAGGCTTATTATACTTTTCTGTTCTCAACTACAAAATAAATTTTCCTTTAAAAATGTAATATTTTGTAAGATTGTGCATATATGTATTAATTTAAAATTATATAAAGTAAAAAAAAAACAAAAGAAAATCTTTGTAAATAACAATGAAAATTCAATTTAATGCAATAATTAAGCTATATGCATTTTTCAAAAAAAAAAAAAAAAAAAAAAAAATCAAATCTATTAGCGTTCAGAGAGCGTTAGAATAGGCCACATTTGTTTGTGACGTTGAATGCGTTTCATCAGAAGAACAGTCTGACGGTGTTGTTGTAAACGGTGTTTGAGAGCTCCACCAGATCCTCGTCTCTCGCTGCAGCCATCACCTCCAGCACTTGTCTGAAACAGAAACCAGGAACCAGAGGAACCAGGACAGAATTCAGGTTCATTCATGTAAAAAAAACTCCAGACATGGATTAAGACCACTTTAACACTTTTGGTCATGGCACAATAAAAATATAAAAAACACACACAACGGTAACACTTTAGTTCTTGTCAGGTCGTCAGCAGGTGAACTTTATTCTGAAGGTCAGGAACATTTAACAGTAAAAAAGAACGACTCTATGCAAAGAAAAAAAAAGGAATAAAACAATGATAGATCAAAATTTAAAGTGATTTAAACAGAACTGAAGAAAACTAGGCTGAAAATGACCAAAGCAGCCCTAAAACAGATTAGGTCATGCTGCTTTTGGTCTTTTGAAATGTGGGTGCCCTTAAAGTTTGGGCAACACTGCTCAACTCAGTTTTAGTTGCTTACGATCATAAAAACGAGGAATAAAGTCTTTATTGGTGGAAGTTGAACTTACAGGATGTGACACGGCTCGTTCCTGTCTTTCAAACAGTGCCCCGCCTCCCATTTCTTCTTCGTGGGAAAAGTTGTTTTAACATGTTTGGATCCGGCGTGAGTGTTCTTGACTCCACACCACGGTGCATCTGCAAAAAAAAAAAACGCTTGTCATCAGCTGGAGTACACAGTGATGGCACATGCAGGGCTAATGTGCCTTTTCATTTAAAAAATGAATATAACGTGATTATTTTTATTCAGAAGACTAAAGAAATGGCTTCAATGGCTAAAATAGTAAACATCGGCTGGAGCCCTCTGCTGTTCACTGTTGCTGGTGCAGGTTGGACAGAATCTCCAGGTGCAGGGGCCAGAGGGAGTCCGGTTTTGGGGACTGTATGGGCCTGGACAGTGGCCAGTCGAAGGGACAACCATTCACTCTCACGTTCATTCACAAAGACACTCTAGATTGTCCAGTTGACCTGTACATGTGTGTGGGCGGTGGGAGGAACCAGAGTACCCGGAGAGGAGCCACAGTAAAACGACCCGAGTGCTAACCACCTCGCCCCTGAGTGGACCCCAACATAAAAACTAGGACTTCCTCCTGTTTCATTCAATGACAGGGGACTAAAGTAAAAGAAGAAGTGTTGATAAAACACACTTATTTTATTTGTAATGGTTGTAACAGTTATTTCTGCTGCTTTAAAAGTGGTTTGTACCTGTTTCGATCATGAGCCTCTCGATGGGAATGGACCTCATCGTTTCTATGTTGGCTTCGGTTTTCAATGAACTGAAAATAAAAATGAACCAGAATAAAATCCAGAGTTAAGTGATCATTTTAGTTTTATGTTCGATTAGATAAATACATTTGTCTTCACTTGCTTTGGTGTCGAAAAATGACAATGTTTTTTCAAATGAAATTAAAAGATGTGTCTTCTGAAAATAAATAAAGATAATACTTCCTCTTTCACAAAAAGAGCTTTATTTTAGCTGTGATTCTCGAACAAAAGAATATATTCCTCATGACAAAGACACGTTTAGTGTTGAAACGCAGCTCCAGGTTCAGCTGGACTCAATGACGAGAGGCTTTAGAGAAGGGCTCCAAAAAGCAATAAGAGATTGTTTTTCAAGGAACTTTGCAAATTTGAACCCTCACCATCCGTTTATCCCGATGTAAAGGTCCAAGTTGATGATGGCAGCGGCTTCTTCTTTCGTCCCGTCGAACGAGTGCACCTTAAACAGAAAAAGACATTTTCAAAAAGTAACAAAACTGATAAATAACTTTGGTTTAACTAGAAAACACAACTTTAATAAAAGAAGTATAAAAGCAGTATGAAGTTAAACTGTCTAATCTAGAATACTGTAAAAAATGTGCCGACCACTCCTCCGACGCAGCGGTCTCGATTCCGCTTCAGAATATCTAAGAAAGAGAAAGAAAAGATCACGTAAAGTCTGTGAGGATTTTGATGGAAATTATGTTAAAAAATAGAAAAATAAATCAAATTCACTCAATAAATCCCTCCAAAAAAGAAAAAAAAAAAGGTTTTGCGTTATTGCCCTGCTCTAGTCCAAGGCCTACCGATAAAGTCCTGGTGGGAGTTCCGACAGTGGAGGAACATGGGCAGCCGAGTGTCTTCGGCCAAATCAAACTGCTTCTCAAAATATCTGCAACAAAAGAAGTCCAAAAGAAGTCCAAAGATAATCAGAAGTGGCTTTTCTCTGAATCAAGACTGACTCATTTATAAAAGAACTCACTTGAGCTGAGTCTGCTTTGGACAGAATTCAAGTCGGTCAAAATCTAAAACAGACACAAGAAAGTGCAGCCGTAATGTAGTATTTAGACTTTTTAGAATTTATGACAAACAGCACCTTTATTTATCTTATGAGTTCATTAACTCATAAAACAGGTTTAGACCTGGTTTAGACCTGGTTTAGACCTGGTTTAGACCTGGTTTAGACCTGGTTTAGACCTGGTTTAGACCTGGTTTAGACCTGGTTTAGTCCTGGTTTAGACCTGGTTTAGACCTGGTTTAGACCTGGTTTAGACCTGGTTTAGACCGGGTTTAGTCCTGGTTCAGTCCTGGTTTAGACCTGGTTCAGACCCGGTTTAGACCCGGTTTAGACCCGGTTTAGACCCGGTTTAGACCCGGTTTAGACCCGGTTTAGACCCGGTTTAGTCTCTGCACTCACCAAGTCCACATTCTCCGACGGCCACCACCTTCTCTTTTTGCTCCGAGGCCAGAGTCTTCAGCTGGAAAAGGTAGCGCTCGTCTCCTAAAGTCTCAAACTCACTGCAGCGAGTCGGGTGGCAGCCGACGGTGCAGAAGAACTCCTCTGAGGAAGAAAACCGAGCAGGATATTACATCTGAACCACGAGACTCCTGAGATTAAAACCCGTACAGGTTTACCTCGGGTCTGAGCGAGTTTCAGAGCCTCTTTACTGTCCTCCAGACTTCCTCCTGTGATTATGAACTGAACCAAGCAGAAATCAGATTATTCTCTTTAAAGGATCTACTCTTTTGGTTCTCAGTGACTGTCTTTAGGTGTTTGTTTTCCTCTGTGAGCTGTGATTGGTAGAGGGCTGCACAAACAAAAAAGAACGTCCCAAAGAAAAATTAGGAAATTGGTAAGATACAAGAACTATATCCTAGTTTAAAGTAAGGGTTTAAAATGTGATGTATTATATAGTTTTTTTTCATTATTAAAAAAAGCAGACCAAAAAAAACAAAAAACTGAAAGAAGGTCTTTCATCAAAAAGTAAAAAGTAATTTTGCGGGACAGAAAGAAAGAAGAGCTAAAGTAAAGAAAAAAAGTGCCCCCTTAAATCTTTTTTTCTTGACTGTCTCTTAAGCTTTAAATAACTATACCTTTATTGTTTTTGTTTGTTAAGTTACTGCAAAGATTCCAAATTGAATCTTACTTTATGAACGAAACGTGTCGCTGTAAAAAACATAAAGGACCAAAGTTGTTTTTTTATGGTGTAAAAACTTTTTAGAGTTTGTCAGTTTTAGAAGTTTGTCTCACCTTTTCCACTCCTACTTTAAGAGCTCTGTCGATGATGGCGTCAAAATCATCTGTGGGAAATGGACAGGGTTACAGCAGGTTCCGTATAATAAAGAGTTGACAGTCGGCTCCACTCACCGTCGTGTTTCTGTTTCCCTCTGTACCAGCCTCTGAACATTGGGTCTGTCAGATTCACACCAATATCTGCCACAAAGATGGAAAAATAACACTCGCAAATGATATTTTCACAGCTGCCTCGGAAATATTGTGGCTTAGCTGCTGTGTTTAATGACTATTCAACTGGCTTTGTTCACAGATTAGAAGAATTTCAGTAGCAACCATAAACCTCCACAGCTGAGTTAGTAACGAGTAAATAATGCGAACAAATTAGATTACATCGGAATAATTGCCTAAATCATATTCAGTACAACAGTCCTCCTTATTCATCACATTTATCATAATTGTTCATGTTTTTTTATAATTTGGTGAGGCCCTAGTCTTGCCTAAACAGGTATTGAATACAAATATAAAAAGACTTCAGCATCAGTTCACATAAACTTCTAAATAATAATTGTGCCTGTCATTTTCTGTTAAAATAAAACATTTTGTTGTCATTTGTATTATTTGTTGTCGTTCTAAAATACCTCAGACACAAGGAAAATTGCATACACACCCTTTAACTTTGCTCATCCATTTCTCTGCAACCTATTCACTGATGTGTTGTCATTTTAGCATTAGCCTCCTATGCTAACAGTACATTTAAACAGGCCCCTTTGAAACGAGCCCGGGATTAATGACACTAAAACACATGCAGCCGAACGTTTGGATTTTATTAAGATTTTATTTACAGTCTTCCTACCGATAAATCTGTGCTGAGCCATGGCTGAAAGACAAACGTTTCTAAACAGAGCCACACACGCCGCTCTCAAGAAAACCATAGATGTCGCTTTACCGTAAGACCTATAGCAGAGGAGAACTTTGACAACTATACAGGAGTTAAACCAGTTAAACCGGCACTGAACTTTTACTAATCCAAGTATAATTACGGACAAAAGCGAGATCAACCCAAGAATAAATTTAGAACTAAAATTGGATATACATGTACAATTCTTTTGCGTAAATATTCTCAAAAGCGGTATGTGTTTTCTGACTTGGGAAGGTCCCATAATGCACCGCGGCGGTCAGCGACAGGAAAGGTGACAGCGGACGCCAATATGGCCTCCGCGTATCTCACGCACCAACAAAAAGTGCTGAGACTTTATAAGAAATCCCTGCGACACCTTGAGTCATGGTGCATCTTTAGGTGAGAGCTAAAGAGGCTTTTATTTATTTTTTTTAATTCATAAATGCACATTAGAAATACAGAAAATATGGTGTTCTTCGTTAGCGGCGCGGCTAAGCTAAGTGCTAAACAGGCCACTCGTTATAAAGGGTTCTGTGGTAAATAGGGTTTTCTTCTTAAGATTTGACCTTACTATTCAATTAATGATATACACAATAATTACATATTGTAGTGTAGCTAAATAAACGTTTTGTTTTGTCATTTAAAGAGCACCACTCAGCTTTATTAGTGACTATATTAAAAAAACAAACAAAAAAACGGATGAATAAATTAGTTTGTAAAATCCCAACATTTTCTTTCACAGGAGAATTACAAAAGTATATCTTTTGGGGTTATATTCATCTATACAACTGCTTTTATTCCATATTAATATTTAGATAAATTATAGATATGATAGATAAATATAAATGATAAATACTTTAATAACCTTAAATATGTTTGAAATGACTCAGTACCATTCTTCCCTAAATATTAATAAAAAAAATGATTAAATTGTTATTACAGTATAATAAATCGTGGCCAATGAGAAACCGTTTCTCTCAAAGCTTTTAGTGCTGAAGTTAACTTAATGAGGGCTTTGTTTCCAGGGACAAGTACAGGTTCTACGCCTGTTTGCTTCGAGCCCGGTTTGATGAGAACAAGTCCGAGAAAGACCTGGTGAAGGCAACGATGCTGCTGAAGGCGGGAGAGGAGGAGTTCTGGGCCAATCAGCATCCACAGCCTTATCTGTTCCCCGACTCCCCGGGCGGGACGTCCTACGAGAGATATGACTGCTACAAGGTAAGACCGGGTAAAGCCAGGGTTAGACCAGTACTAGACCAGAGCTTGAGTCTGACCCAGTCTCTGGTCTGTGCAGGTCCCAGAGTGGGTCTTGGAACACTGGCATCCCTCAGAGAAGGCCATGTACCCGGACTATTTCTCCAAACGAGAGCAGTGGAAGAAGCTGAGGCTGCAGAGCTGGGACCGAGAGGTGAGACACGGACCACAGTCACATACCCTGCCCTCGGGTTGGGTCAGTTCAGACGGGTCGGGTTGGGTTCCTCCTGATGAGGCTTGCGTTTCCTCTGCTGGGGCCAGAGATAAAAGTCTGCTGCAGAAACAGAGACGTCACCGAAGAGGCACAAAAGTCCTGTCTCTGTTTCAGAAAGTCTGTTGTAGCAGCGAGAGGCTGGAGGAAACATTCTCCTTTTTCTGTTTATTGCATCTTTCTTATGTTACATTCACAGCTGCAGCAGGTTCCTCTCATTCAGACTCTCACAGGTTGTTTAAAGCAGTGGAGACGATAAATATGAGATTTAAATTAGAGATGCTTCGATCAGTATTTTTGGGGCCGATCACCAAAATCATGATCTGCCGATCACTGCCGATCTCAGAACGGCAGGGGAATGGGAATCTTTTATCTACACTCATGCAGTGTGCTTACTGACACATTCGTGCTCACGTAGTCTCTTCTACTGTATTTTATTTTGATAAAGCCGAATGTCCCAGTAAAGCTCTTCTCATTTCTCATCTCAGTTAAGTAATAAGCACTCGAGAAGAATGGAAATCAAAACGACTGTGTTGCCAGCGGCGGCTCGTAAAGTTGCTGCACATGTGTGATTCATTTTCAGTCTGGAGGTGGAGGGGTGAACGACTCCTGCGCTGACTGCAGCTGGGGGGGGCTGCTCACCTGTGAGGGCTTTGGGATGGGGGCGGGGCCAGCGGCAGCACCCGCTGTTCATTGAGAAGAGTAAGAACCATGTGTGCTTTCACTTCAGGGAGTCTCCAATAACTCCAGAAAAAGTCGTTAGATTTGTCGCTAGTCGCTTTTTTGAAAGTGTGTTGCTGGAGGGGTCTGAATACTCCCTAAATATACGACAAAGGCGCTAAGTTGGCAACACTGCATGCTTGTGTGAAAAAGTCGCATTATTTACGTCACGTGATCAGCTTTTTTGATCGGCGCTTTTGGGGCCGATCAAGCTATTTTTAGTCAATATCGGCCGATCATTATCGGAGCATCACTAGTTTAAATTTATGAAACCAGAGCCAAACCACACTGACTCTCTTTAAAACACAAACAGCTGCTGAGAACAAACACTTTGTCGTCAGGAAATTGCGCCTGACTCGTACTGCACCATCTCAGTGGAAACAATGCTTTAAAGACCTGTTCTGTCGTGGAATCTCTGGCTCTGACTTCTTTTAATTAAACTGTTCCAATGAATTAAACTGACCCGTAAAAACTTGACTTGTGTGTTCAAATATTCTACACAATGCACCTTCACTCTTAGTCCACCAGAGGGCGCCAAAGTTTAAACAGAAAACATGCTTGTGAACCCTGAACGTTTAAGTCCTATATTAAGTCCTTTATTAAATCCTCTGTGTCTGGTTTGTCTCGTCAGGTGGCTCAGTTGGAGGCAGAGACCCCCGCTGGAGGCCCTCGCTCCGAAGCCCTGCCCCCGGCTCGAGCAGAGGGTGACCTGCCTCCTCTGTGGTGGCAGTATGTGACCCGTCCCCGCGAGCGCCCCACATAAACATTTACCCCCCCCAGCTCAGACCTGAGAGGGAGTGGGTTATCCAGTCGTGTTCTGACTAGTCCTGTAAAAAATAAATACTTCTAAATGTTTCAATAAAGAATATACTGTATGATTAAAAATGACAAGATTATGTTTATTGGGAATGAGGCACTAAATGTTGGACAATGTTGAGAAGAAAGTGACAAAGGGCCTGTTTCGAAAGCAATCTCAGTCTGTTAAACCTGGAAAGAGGGACACTCTAGGATTGCAGTTTCACAGAAGTTCATCTAAAACCGAGAAACTCACTCAGAACCTGAGGCTTGTTGAAGCCAGTTTAGTCTCTGGAGGTTCTCCAGGATGTATTCATAAAAAGGTTTCAAAAAAGACATGGACAATTGTTTGAAAGTGAATTTATTTTTTCCTTAATTTGACGGACAATGCAGTCAAACATAGTTCCAATACAAATACTGAAACTGACGTGCAACATTTAGAGTTTATAGCTGAAGCTAATTTTCAAATCCTGTCCTTGGTTGGGCTTTTCTAAGAACATAAAACACACAGCTTTCTTAGGATACTATTCTTATCTAGAAGTTATCACTTAGAGTTTTCATCAGGTATAGTTGAGGTATATTCTATATATAGTTCTTTACAAACCACCAAACAGCTCATGATTTTATTGAAGAGTTACTGAAATGCTTTGGGTTATCTGCACAGAATACAAACAAATAGTCATATCAGGTGATTTTAATGTGCATATGGATAATGTTTGTGACAGAAATGCTAAAGAACTTTCTACTATTCTTGATCCTTTTTGTTTTTGTCAGCATGTTCCTGAGCCGACCCATAACAGAGGTCACACTCTGGACCTGGTCATTAGGCTGTTCATATTCCAGACGTCACTGGTTGATTTTGCTCTGATCTTCTGGACTTTTTGTGCAGGAGACTGGCCCAAAGACTGCACTTCCTCGGCCGGCTCAGGCTGTTCGGTGTGAGCAGGGCAGGCATGTAGGTCTTTTACTCTGCAGTTCTAGAAAGCACCACCAGATACGTAATAGCTGCATGGTTTGGTGTTATCTCAGTCCAACAAAAATCTAAACTTTAGTCCAAGTTCTATCCTGGTTTTTAGTCTAGTCTTGGCTTTAGTCTTAGTATTGTTCTGTTTTTTGGACTGGTCTAGTTTTGGTCTCAATATGGATTCAATCCTGATTTCGTTCTGCTCTAATCCTGGTTCATTCCTGGGTTTATCCCAGGTCTAGTCTTGGTTTAGGCCTGGTTTAGTCCTGGATTAAAATTGCCCTTTTTGAACTATGTATTAAAAAGTGGAGTTTTCTTTGCTGGAATCAGACCTGAGGTGGTTTTGGACAGAGTTCAAACACAGTGTGCGCCAAGAGGGAGGAGTCTGAATGAATCTATGTAAGACTTGTCGAGCAGGAAATAACAAGAAACAAAGTTGGACTTTACACTGGACTAGAGCAGTGTCGACAGAAAAGGATCTGTTCTAAAACTGACAGAGACTTAAACAAAGTTAAACTATGATCTGGAGTTTAACTGTGAGTAAAATGGCGGAGGCTGTTGTTGAAGACTTCCTGACCTGTGCTGTGTGTTTGGAGACGTTTAAAGAGCCTGTGACTCTGAACTGTCACCACAGCTTCTGCTCCAGCTGCCTCCAGAAGCACTGGGACCTGAACAAATGCAGAACGCCGTGTCCCGTCTGTGAGTTCTCTCTGCACCAACAGCACACGGTGGTTCCTGTGGAGACATCAGTGAGTGAGCTGAAGGAGCAGCTCCGATCAGACCTCCAGTGTCTCACAGAAAAGAGAGAGCGGGTCAAAGCGCTGGAGAAAAGCTACGAGGAAATGCTGCGACACTCACAGAAACAGGCGGAGCACTGCGAGAGACAGATCCGAGCCCTGTTCGAGCGGCTGCACCAGTTCCTCAGGGAGGAGCAGGAGTCTCGTTTGGCAGAGCTGAGAGAGGAGCAGCGGCGTCAGGCCCACAGCCTGAGCCCAGAGCTGGAGAACATCCAGGAGCAGCTGTCCTCTCTGTCCCAGAGCATCCAGGCTGTGGAGCAGCAGCTGCAGAGAGACAGCAGGGCTTTTCTCACTCACTACAGCCTCACTCAGAGCCAGGCCCAGGCCTCACAGCCCCTCCCACAGCCGGCCTCAGGACTCCTGATAAACCAGGCCCGAGTCCTGGGAAACCTGGGCTTTAAAGTCTGGGAGAAGATGAGGAGCCTGGTCCAGTACAGCCCTGTCCTTCTCGATCCAAACACTGCAAACATTCGTCTCTATCTGTCTGAGGATCTGAGCAGCTTCAGAAATAGAGACACCCTTCAGCAGCTCCCGGACAATCCAGAGAGATTCAGTTATTATGGTGATGTCCTGGGCTCTGAGGGCTTCAGCTCTGGGACACACCTCTGGGACGTGGAGGTGGGGGACCATCCTCTCTGGATCATTGGTGTGGCCAAAGAGTCAGTCGACAGAAAAACAAAGATATGTGCTTCACCCAAATATGGAATCTAGAGTTTACAGCATTGTGATGGAAGATACACTAACGGCTCCAAGTCAGTCTCAGTGAAGAGACGTCCTGAGAAGATCCAGGTTCAGCTGGAGTACGACGGGGGACAGGTGTCCTTCTACGACGCTGACGACATGACTCACCTGTTCACTCACAAAGATACTTTTACTGAGAAACTCTTCCCTTATTTCTCTGTTGGAGAAGAAGGTGAAGCTAAAACCCAAGAAATAAAAATCTGCCCAAATCGTTTTTTCTAAAAATGAAAAAAAAAACAGAAACTAAAGGTTCATATTTACTTCTGTTAATTTGAGAATGCAACATGTTGTGTTTTTGACAATAAAAAAAAAAATTAAATTAAAATACCATTTATCATTTTTATGCAATTAAACACAATTTACTTTGGCCATTTTCTTCATTTTATGGTAACTAACTTTTTACAACAAACTATGTCTTTTCTTTGTCAAATAGTTTTAGGAGGATTTGAACAGGTCTTATTTGGATCTGAACAGGTTTTAGTTGCATTTGAAGTGGGTTTACTGAGATTTGAACAAGTTTTAATTGGACCTGAGAAGGTTTAAGTTGGATCTGAACAGGTTTTAGTATTCATTTTAGTGGTCTTCACCTGAACCTCTCGTACGCCGCGTGGTGGCGGTGGATGTGGCTCCAGTCGAGCAGCTGGATCCTCAGGCTGCAGTTCCTCTGAGTGACCAGCAGGTGGAGCGGAGTGTTCCCCAGCCAGTGTTTGGACCTGGAGTCTCCGAAGCCCAGACTGTACTGAACCGTCCAAAATCCACAAAAGTATAAAATCAAATGTCTGCAGTCTACTTCTACAAACATTTGTGAGAGAATGTGTTGCTCTCAGGAGCTCAGTGAATTCCAGTGTGCATAGGATGCCACTTGTGTAGGAAGTCCAGTTGTGAAATGTCCGCGCTTCTAAATATTTCACAATCAACTGTTAGTGGTAAAGCAAAGTGGAAGTGATTGGGAACAACAGCAACTCAGCCACAAAATGGTACGACACGTAAAATCACAAAGCAGACCCAAGAACGTTCCTCTGGACCATAACCTTCCCAGTCCAATAGATTATGGTAGCCACGCCCCCGTCGGCGGACATCCAAGATAGAGCTGACTGAGAATGCTTTGTGACCCTCAGTGACTCGGGTAGTAGAAGGGGCTACAGAGGGAGGGCACAATGGACCTACGAGGACAGGCTTGACCAGAGAAACATGGAAGACTGGATGAACCTTGAGGGCAGCTGGCAACTTGAGTTAAACAGACACTGGGTTAACCATTTTCTCAATCTCATATGGTCCAACATACCTAGGGGTCAGTTTCTTGCATTCCACCTGTAAGAGTAGGTCTCAGGAAGATAGCCACACCTTCTGACCAGGTAAGTATGCTGGAGCAGGAGTACGCCTATGGTCAGTGCTCCGTTGACTCTGAGCAGCACGGACCGTACACCATATGCCTCGGCAACGGCAAAGGTGAGACTGGACCGATGGAACTGCCACCTTGTCTTCCTGTGTAGGAAATAAGGCTGGCTGGAAACCCAAGCAAGCCAAGAAGGGGGACATACCAGTAGCTGAGCTAGTTGTGGAGTTGTGTGCATACTCAACCCATGGAAGAAAGGAGGACCAGGCCGAAGGATGGCGAGCTGTCACACAGACTCCAGACTCTGGTTAGCTCGCTCGGTTTGGCCGTTAGACTGGAAAACCAGATGAGAGGCTGGCTGAGGCTCCCAGGGCTCGACAGAATGCTTTCCAAATGTAGCCAGGTCAAATAGAAAATGTGACTTTTATCAAAAAGTAGTTACAATTCGCCAGAAGGTGTCACTCTAGTGACATAATACTCCAGTGAATAGTTGAAGTCGTCACCACAGTGCGACAGCCGAAGGCCTTGGTAAGAGACTGAGGGAACGATGCGTATCGGGGGAAAATTTACTTTTACAATAAGTTTAAACACAAAAATAATCTTTGATATGTTAAACAATGCTTTAATTTGCATCTTGGTCTAGGATTGTTCTTTGGTTGAATTTGTGGAGGCAAGGATTGTTGTGGAGTGCCGCTCGTCCGGTGAGATCTTGGGCTGCATGACGCGTGAGGGATCGGTTATAAGTCTTATGGTTCATAATTATATTGTTGTTTATTCACCAATTTTGTGTGCTGGCGGTGTTCTGGGCAGTCTGTCTGCCATTTTGAAGTGAGTTTAAGTTCAATGTTACACAATGTGAATGGTTAAATTTGAGTGTAGTTTTATTTTCATGGTACACAAACAATGTGCACTAGGTGGTGTTTTTCTTTGTTTTGTTATAGAATAAGTCCACTACTGTTGAATTAGGTCTTAAACCTTTGGTCTGGAACTGTGATTCCTGTTAAAAGCTGAATATTGACTCCTGACAATGTTTTAAGATTCTTCAAAAACAAAAACGAAATCAAACTAAAATTGAATGCTGTTCTCCTGCTGGAGGACAGTTGGGAAATAAAAGACCAACTATTTTTTTGGGAGCTGATGGTGTTTGGTCCATTATTTTACCACCTGGCCACACATCCCAACCCCCTCTTTAGTGTCAAAAGTGGGATTTCCTGGTAAATTAGAGGCCAAATTTACCAGGAAATCCCACTTTTTAGTTTTAGTTTTAAGACAACAGTTGTGGTGAAGAAGGCCTGCCCAACTGAAGACGGCAGTGCTGTGTGAGAGGGTCCACTACAACAGTTCCAAAGACACTGAGGACTACAAGAGACTGTGCAACTTGAACAAGGACATTGCAAGATGTCAGACGGACAGGATGGATCAGGTGGTTTAATGCCTGGACCTAGTGATGCAGGAGGTGATTTATCTGCACCTCTGTCGGAGAGTGGTAACCGAATATTAGAGTTACAAACACAACAAAATGAACTGAGTCGAAAACATGATGCTGTTATTTCAAGCATTGCTTCTTTGGGGGTCCAAAGGTCCATTGTTTATGTGCCAAGAGAGAAAGAGTTTGTACCCTTTAATGGTGAGCCAGGTAAAGACGCTAACTCTGTGGACGAGTTTATTGAAGAGGTCGAGCGGGCTATTAGTCTAAAGGGTCTAAGTCACATTTAAGAAGTTGTGCCTTAGATGAAATCAAGCTACATACTCATGGACACACTGTTGAACCCACGGATTTGTTTTCTTACTTGCGTTAAGCCTTTAAAGAGAAACGTACAACACCACAGTTGTTACATGAATTTTATGCACACAGACAGTCAGATGGAGAAGATTTGAGAGATTATTCACATGCCCCGTCTCAGTTGTTAAACTCCGCTCTGTTAACTTCTGCTAATGTTGTAACTGACCCACAGCTTGCAATTAGAGACCAGTTCATTGAAGGGGTGCACGAATCTGCTCTCCGCCGCAAGCTCCAAAGGCAGGTCAGAGAGAAGCCACAGTCCAACCTGTCTGATGCACGTGAAGAGGCCATCATGTGGAGTCTTGAAGACCGCAACAGAACTTCAAATGTGGCAAGGAACAGAAACCTTGTTGGAGAGAGTCTGGATGGATATTCTGTCAATGTTAAGGCTGACAAAAGCACCGAAAGTGACTTAGCCTCAACGCTCCAGGAAGTTGTGAAAATAATAGTGCAGCAAGGTAAAGCTATTGGAGAGTTAACAAATGCTGTGCGTGAACCTAGCACCCAAAAAACAAAGTCAACAGTACCAAACATGACCTGTAAGCCTAAACTTCTTCCCAGATATACTGAAGATGGACAGCCTATTTGCCTAAGGTGTGAGGGAGCTGGACACATGGCTAGACAATGTCCTACACGTACAACCCAAACTCACACGAGCACAAATTCTGCTGCTGTGCAGGGAAACGAGACCCCTCGGTTGCAATGAGCCAGGCAATGTGAGGTAAGTCCGAAAGCTCACCGCAAACTTTGACTAAAGAGTGCTTTTTCAGAAATGCAGTTGGTAAACGCCCCATTGTGGACATACAAATAGGTGGTGTTCACTTGAGGTGCCTCATAGACTCAGGAAGCAATGTTAGCACTTTAGCTGAGGGTTTTTTCAGAAACCATCTCCATGGAGAGGACGAAGACATGCACTGTACATCAAAATGTTTAAAAAAACTGCTGCTAACAAACTGCCACTATCGTACCTGGGCTATGGGCTATGTTTAGTTAGATATTCAAGTAATGGGAGTGACACTACCTGAGTGTGTTTTTTGGTAGTACGAGATGACAATAAAACATGCACAAATGAACTCGATCCATCCCCATCTGCCCTAAATGGAATGAACATTGCAAAACGGTGTAGAGAGTTGAAACTAACAGAGTTTGATTCTGATTGGAGAGAGGCTTTTCAAAAAGTCCAGGAGGCAGAACTGGTAGAAAAGGCGGCCATGGCTCGTATAGCACAGAAAAACAAATGTCACCTGCCTGCACTTTCAGTCTCCACAGTTTATGTAAGGGTTTATGTAAGGGGCCCTAAGATAGACTCTAATGACCAGTCCACTCTGGTGCTAGAACCGGGCAACACTCCTCTCCCGGGTGGTTGTTATTGTTGTGCCCACTGTTGTATCAGCCAGTAGTCCCATGTTTCCAGTCCGAGTGATCAACTTCTCACAAGACAAGACTGACCAGGACATGCAGGTCCTGTTTGATAAGATAAACTTAGGTGGCACCAGTGAACACCAAACTGAGTTAAAGGCACTACTACTTAAGTATGCTGATGTTTTTGCAGTGCGGGATGAAGACCTGGGCTACACTGACCCTGTCCAACACGAGATCTCTGTATTGGACGAGACCCCTGTTAACTAACCATACCGACGAATCCCGCCAAATCAGTACAAAGAGGTGAGGGATCACATTTCAGAACTGTGGAGAAAAAGTGTCATTAAAGAAAGTTTGAGCTCATATGCGTCACCAATTAGTCCGCAAGCCTGATGGTAGTCTAAGACTACAAGAAGCTGAACTTAAAAACCAGACGTGATGCATTTCCACTACCACGCATTGATGAAAGTCTGGATGCTTTAAGTGGTGCAGAGTTCTTCTCAAGCATTGACCTTGCAAGAGAGGATCATCAAGTTGCAGTCCAGGAAAAAGACAAATTGGTCTTTTCAACTTCTTTTGGGCTATATGAATATCTCCAGATGCCATTTGGATTATGCAACGCACCTGCAACTTTTCAGCGGTTAATGCAAGCAACAATGAGTGACCTTGTCTTCCAAGTTGTTCTTGTCTACTTGGACGACCTTCTCGTGTTTTCAAAAACCTTTCAAGAGCACCTTGAGAGACTCAAAACTGTCCTCCAGAGGCTGATGGACACGGGTCTAAAAGTAAAGGTTGAGCAGTGTCGTTTTCTCCAGGCCGAAGTCAAGTTCTTAGGTCATCAGGTTAAGTCCACTACTGTTGTCTTAGGTCTTAAACTTTTGGTTGTTAGAGACTAAAATAACTGTGATTCCTGTTATAAGCTGAATATTGACTCCTGACATTGCTTTGCATTGCAGAGGAGAACTGGGGCCCCCGATCTGACACTATATCCGATAGTATCTCGTGAAACCGGAAGACCTGTTGGACCAGGATGTTGGCGGTCTCTAGAGCTGACTGAAGTTAAGGCAAAGGAACAAAGTGAACAGCTTTACAGAAGCGGTCAACAACAGTCAATATAACAGTATTACCTTCAGAAGGGGGTAACTTCTGAAGGATACTTATTCTGCGATATCATTCAAACCTTGGTAACCAATACATGTCCTTTTTGTTTACAAAGAAAAACCCAGCCGCAACAGGAGACAAAGAGGGTCTGATATGTCCTGAGGCTAGAGCCTCGTGAATATACTTTTCCATGGCCTCCCCTTCAGGACATGACAGGAGTATCACTGGCTGGACACTGGGGGGCACCAGGGAAGAGATCGATGGCACAGTCATAAGGTCTGTGAGGCGGGAGAAAAAGTGCCCTATCCTTGATTAAAAACGTCTGCCAAGTCATGGTAGAGTGGGGTATTAGGGACAGGTCAATTGGTTCTGAAATTGGAGCACTAACCTGAACAGAACAGAGGTCTGGGCAGAGCAAAGACAGGCAAAAAGGGCTCTACGTGTCAGCTCTAGTGGAACAGTGGAACTGCGGGTGGTGTTCTGATAACCAAGGGCTTCCTAGGATCACAGGTGATGTTGGCGAGGGCCACACAAATAATTTGATGGTCTCTCTGTGGTTGCCTGAAAGAATAAGAGTTATGGGCAGTGTGCAGTGTGTGACATTAGCAATGAGTTGGCCGTCTGTTGCCCAAACCGGTTTTGGTCTTTCAATGGAGATGATAATAATAAGTTTTATTTATATAGCGCCTTTCCAGAGCTCCAGGGCGTGAAACATGCTGATATTCTCAAAGAGATGATGGGAATATCAGCATGTTTCACCAGGTCTGCGTCTATGAAATAATCTTTCGCACCAGAGTCAATAAGTGTGATGACAGGAAAGGACTCACCCTTGGACAGGATGGTGGACTGGAGTGGATGTGGTGTGGCTCATCAGCGAACCCTTACCTGCTGATGAGTCCCATCTTTTGGCCGCAGGTGACAGTGTTTCCGGAAATGGCCCGACTCTCCACAGTTGAAGCACAGGTGGGATGTTGCGACGCTGGCATTCCGCTGGATCCAACCAGAGATGACCGGCGTCAGGCAACTGTGGGATCCCGAGACGGGCTATCAACTGCCTGCCTCCCGTGGCTACGTCAGGCAGATGCATCAGCAGTTGAAGCACGTCAGGAATGGCCACTGCCTGAGCAGGCTCGCATTGGCCTCTACAAGTGGGTTTGTATGTGTTATAAAAGTTTTCTGATATCACTGATCTCAGGTCTGTTCTGGAAAGAAGACAGCGATGGTTCAAAGAGGAGGAACTAACTTTTTCATCTGATTGTGATGTCTTCACTTCTGTTAAATCCTTCCTCTTTTGTGCCTTAATAAAGTGGGCTTCACTCAGATAACGTCTTTTTTCATCTGAAGCAAACCCGAGTCTCATCATGAAGCTCTGTCACTTTTTCCTGCTGTTGTTCGGTGAGTACACTCAGCATAAAGGCCTCTAGCTCTCGATGTTGCATTTACTGTTTTTGTTGAACAGTGCTGTGGGACGGAAAACCTGGACTCACTGAAGCAAGGCTTTCAGTTTATAAAGAAGTAGAAGGAGGAGAAAAATCAATCACCTGTTGGTCTTATGAAAATCTGAAAGTAAACAAGAGGATGTTCTGTAAAAACGACTGTAATGAAGAAAACATTTTGGTGGAGACCTCAGGAAACCAACAGGAGAACGGCAGATACAGCATCAAACACGAGAAAAAAGAATCACCTTCACTCGATAAGATCAGTGTGAAAATCACAAATCTGACCCGGTCCGACTCTGGACGATACCGGTGTTTTTGGGAAAGACCAGAGGGAAGTAGCTACAGAGAATTTATAATTGAAGTCTTAGAAGGTGAGTGTTTATTTATTTATTATTATTTACTTTTACATTTACACCTGAAAACCCACAGGTCTCAGTCACATTTGTTACTGTTACGTGATGAACAGTATTAAAACACTGTCAGAGGTGGGTTTTGGTAAACGTAAGAAAGAGCAGTAAAAGTTCAGAGTCTGCTAGAATCTTACAGCCGCACTACAATAATCGGGTCACGACAGCACAAGAGAAGGCCACTGCAGCCTCCCTTCCTGTATCTTGGATTTTGGCAAAGAAAAAATGACCATTCACAGACAGAAAACTGTAAAAGACTGCTTGATGGCTGTTCTGGACGAGGTGATAAATGACGTTAAAATCAAAACAAGCGTAACATTCGCAGAAATATTAGCAGGAGATGTGTTTGATGCACTGCTGGAATTGCAGTAGATGAGTCCACAGACAGCACTCACACGACACAGTTATGCATATATGTTAATTTTTATGACGCCAAGTGCTTTCGAGAGGAACTGCTCGGCTTGAAGCCATTAAAAGGACACACAACTAGTGAGATATTTTTTGAGACAGGTTTAAGGTAAACACCGTGTGGTATTCCCTCAGAGGACGGTCTCTAAAGGTCGGACATCAGCCGCCGGACTTTTCTTAATGAGGCTCTTAACGAGGCTCATGAGACCACCGCTCGTTAGGGACCAATGAAAACAACATTAATAAGACCATTTAACTGTCTATCACCTTTGACCCTTTGACCTGCAGAGCTCAGACACGACCCCAGTTCTACTCCTGAGACGAAGGGCTGTCCCAGTTCAGTTGGTCATATTTCTACAGAAGCCTGTTTACTCCATCAATGTGAGCCGCTAATTGCAAACACAGTATAAATAATAGAATAATTAGGCCTCAGGCTCAAACAACGTATTTTAGGTAAAAGGCATACAACAACAAAAGAAACACAGAAAGTGTAGAAACGTTTTTTCACAAGATTAACAAATGAACTGGACCGACACACGCAGTTTGTCATTAAAGCAAGAGTCTAATAAAGCAGTCACATGCAGTGTCTTCAGGTCATTTAGGGCGTGGTCCTGGTCAAGATAACCTCCTGAACTCCAAACTGAAGGTCAGAACGGGAAAGAAAGGGGATTTAAGCAGTTTTGAGCGTGGGAACGGGTCGGTCTGAATATTTCACAACCTGCTCAGTTACTGGGATTTTCACCCACAACCATTTCTAGGTTTACAAAGAATGGTGTGAAAAGGAAAAACCTGCAGTATGAGGCAGTCCTGTGGGAGAACATGCCTTGTTGATGCTAGAGGTCAGAGGTGAATGGGACTGATTCAAGCTGATGGAAGAGACACTTTGACTGAAATAACCACTCGTTACAACCGAGGTCTGCAGCTAAATCTGAATCTTGTAAAGTGTCTTTTATTCCTGTAAAGCACTTCATCCCAGAGTTAACCAGTGTTAAATAATTGTGCTTTGAAATGGTTTATTTGGGTAATTAAAAACAGAAAAGGTGTGAAAGAGATGAGTGACAAATACATAAGTTTGAATTGTTCACACATTGAGCTCAAAAAGTCTGCCTTAAGTTCAGTGTTAGTTTCTGTTCAGGAAATACCGAGTAAAACTAATCAGAAGCATTTTCATTAAAATGGTGATCAACACTGTGAAAACACAGGAAATTAATCTTTGTATTTGGATTTTGAACGAGTTTAAAATGAACCTGGACCAATTGAACAGTAAACTATTTAGTTTTTGTCAAAAACCAATGCTAGAAATAAACGCTCAGTGCCTTTTTTCTTGTGCTGTTGTCCTCAGAGAAAAGACAAAAGGAAGATTTATGATTGCACCTTTGTCCTTTTTGTTTAACAAATATGTTTTATTTGTATTTAAAATGTTCCCACACATTTATAAAAGAGCATTAAAGGATTTCTGTCAAATACAGTTTTATTGATTGATTTTGTAGCATTTTCGTCCTTCCTTCTGCGAGCTGTCACTCAGAAACATCTCAGATTAACACAGTACATCAACGTCACTGCTATTTCTCGTTTAACGTCATGGGGACTGCAGATGAAACGTGGCCTACAGTTTCAGGATCTATAATTATGACTTTGTGCCCTGGGCTCGTGTGGAGTCTTTTTAAAGTTTATGATCCAATCCGTTTAATGTAAAAGCATTGAGTCAAGATTTGATCTCCATTACATTTTCTAAACTTAACCAAGTTACGTTTGGACATGTGTTGTTTTTGTGTTTTTTAATGAGGTCCACAGAGAACTGAGACGTCCATAAAACCTCGAACACATCGCTCTCGTCCGGCTCTTTCCTCTCTGTAAAGGGAGGCTTATTTACTGTGGTTTACTGCCTTATTTCTTTGTAAAACGTATCTTCTGTTTAAGATGTGTATTTTCAGATCTCCTGCTTGTTACGATAACCTTTTTTTCACCAGGATAAAAACTCATTGAGATTAAAACTCTCTTTTGGAAGAGTGTCCAGGCCAAGACCACAGCACAGTCAGATCTTTATGCACTTCTTTTCTAAACTGTTAGAACTAACTTCCAAATGTTTGTATCTAACATGTGACCGGTTTCTTGGAGAAGCAGTTACTGCCTTTATTTCTGTTTTAAAAAAACCTCCACACATTTTCTCTGATGCAACACCTTCATAACGAGTCTTTATCGAGTCTGGCCTGGTGTTTTATGTAATTTAACTATGTTTTGGGTCAATTTCTCTTTTTGTTTTACTGAGTTTCTGCTGAACTAACCATTGATCTGTATTTTCTGACTTGCTGTACCTTTAGTCCTGTTTATTCACTGATTATTTTGGTCTAACATTAACTTTTCTGAATTTAAACAATATCATGTTTCTGATGTTGTCATCTGTTTTTCTGCCACTTAATGACTTATATTATGAATGATTTTTGTTTTTAAATTGAATTATTTGTATCTAAGCTTCTGTATTTTGACGTAACAACCTTTTTTTTTTTTTTCTACATTTTAACTCCACTGTGAGGTTTGACCAACAAATGAAAGATTGATTTTTTTTATCCATAATTTCCCTTAACCAAGAGATCTGTCAAGGTTTAACAGGATTTTAATGTTGTTTTAACATAAATGTGTAAATCCTGCTTTTATTTGTATATTTAACCACGTTTTGTGCAATAACTAAAGTCAGAAACCAAAAGTTAAGGCTTCATTTTAAACTGTTGTAACCTTTTTCTGAGCATTCTTCTCGTCTTTTGTTGAAGGTATGAGGCACATAAATGCTTTAAACAGATTGATTTACCATTTTTCTGGCTCTGTAACTTTGTCTGTGAATGAACTAATGTTTTATTAAGTAGTGTGCAAAAAAATTCAAAGAAAGTGATGTTTACGCTCGTCTTTTTGAGGGTTTTTTCTTTAATGTTACATTTTCAAAGAAAAAGGTTTATGTCTAACTTTAATGTGTTCTTTATCTAATATTTTAAGTCATTTCTTTCTTTAACAAAGTATATATATTCAGCCAAACTACCATCCACTGTTACATGAGATTTTCATCGTCATCATCATAATAATAATAATAATAATAATAATAATGACCCTGGCTCTGACATTAACTCGTTGTTGTTTGTTTGTAACACTTTTTTAAATTTATTTTCTTTTATTTTCTTCAGAGCCAAAAGGTTCTCACAGTTTTTTCTCCAGTTTTAACATTTAACAATTACTAATGTTTGGATGTTGACGACGTATTACAGGAAATATATATTCAACTTTTTTAAACAAAAACTTCAATTAAGAATCTCACATTTGGCAAAAGCATTGGCTGAAGTTGTTAAAGCGCTGTCACCGCCCAAAGCCTGCTCATTTCAGTCAGAGTTCTGTCTTTGTAAAATGT
Organism: Neodontobutis hainanensis; assembly: GCA_024349245.1. Taxonomy (NCBI): domain Eukaryota; kingdom Metazoa; phylum Chordata; class Actinopteri; order Gobiiformes; family Odontobutidae; genus Neodontobutis; species Neodontobutis hainanensis. The sequence goes on from JALDNG010000217.1 coordinate 350,909, forward strand.
AATTGAATAATAAGGTACAATATTTACAGAAAACGAGGCTCAGAACAAAACTCAGTCAGTAATTTTACCTTTAAAATGTACGCGTTTGTGTTTTTTACCCGTTCTGTCCAGAAACTGCCAATAACTCACAACAATCTCCATATTTTTCAGATGATTTGTGACGTTTTAATCACTTTGTTCACAGCATATTCTCTGATTGATCACTGTCTATGACGTTTTAATTTAAACGTTTCAGATTAGTCTCATTATATTCATGCGTTTGTCCGTTTCAACTTTATTTTCCACAAACACTGCTTTTTCTTCAGTTGAAACTTTGACCCATTAGACTGAAATATATATATATTTTTAAAGCCTGTTTTTTTAAGTTCACCAAAATGCCTTAACGTCACTAATGTTGCTTTAAAATATTTTAGAAAAACATTTACGTTATTTGGTTGAAACCTATAAAATAATGTTTTACTTTAAAAGAGATAACGTCTAAAACAGGTTTTATTTTTTTATCTGAGTTATGAGTTCATCGGCCGCTAACGTTACCTCGACGGTGACTCTGTCTGGTTTTGAGCAACTGTTCAACCACCGTTTCCTGTTATTCCCGCTCTTTCTCTTCCTGTGGCTGTTTCTAATCTTCAGCGATTCTTTAGTCGTGTTCGTCGTCTTCTCACGGCCCGTTCTTCATCGCCCCATGTTTGTCTTCATCGCCGCTGTTCTCTCAAACTCTCTGGTGGCTAGCTGCGTGGTTTACCCTAAACTTTTGTCCGACTTAGCGTCCGGATACAGTTCGGTAACAGTTTCCCGCACGTCGTGTTTAATACAAGCGTTTTTTGTCCTTGCTTTCGGTAGCTCTAGTTTTATGCTCCTTGCCACGATGGCTTTCGACCGCTTCTTGTCGATCACGCAGCCGCTACGCTACGCTGCGCTAATGTCTCCTCGCGTGGTTACGTCACTGCTTTTTATCTGCTGGCTTGTACCTTTTTTCCTCGTCAGTGGGGGCGCTATACTCGCTAGCCGTTTGCAGCTATGCACCTCTAGCGTTGTTAGACTTTACTGTGACATGTATAGCTTTATTAGCATGAGCTGTAGCGATCGGGGAGCGCACATTATCAACGCTTATGGGCTGTTAATGGCTACGTTGTTGTTTTTCCTTCCGGCCGCTTTTGTAGTCTTCTCATATGGCCACATTTTGTTCGTGTGCCTTTGGAAATCGCGGTCTTTCAACAGCAAAGCGCTCCGAACGTGTGGTCCTCACATCGCGGTGTTTCTAAACTACTCACTGAGCGTCGCGTTCGAGTTGTTGCACCGTCGTGTCGAGAACGCGGACCACGTGAACGAAAATAAGTTAGCAGTGAATTTATCGGTCGCTGCTTCAATTCTGGTGGTCGTCATCCCCACGGTTTTTAACTCGCTCGTGTACGGACTCAAAGTCACAGAGATCTACAGCCAGATCTCCAAACTGCTCCGACGCTAACAAAGAGCCCGAGGCTGAGGTGAGTCAAATAAAACGGGCCGGGAGCAGAACGAACAGGACGTTTTTTGGATCCAGTGCTAACAATAGACGTTAAAAGTCCAGTCTTTGGGCTCTGAGGTCTTCCTGTCTCTTTCACACTTTTATTCAAAAACTCATTTGCAAAAGGCTGCTCATTTTTACAAAACCAAATAACCGTGTTTGACTCCGGAATCAATCTTCTGCTTTCCTTTGAGCAGTAGCCGTCACATCTTGCATTGACTGGTTGCTAGCATCATTAAAATGCTACTGCCCTTAGTTATTGTTTCCAAAAAGTGCAGAGCATTTAATGAAATATGGTCTTGGTTTAAAAAAGAGACAACTCTAGACAATGAGAGGTGGAAGTAACAAAAATGATTTAATAAACCTGGATGTGTTAAAAGTGCATGTGATATAAATAATCCGATAATATAATCCTGAAGGTTATTAAAGAGCTCAGTGGTAGAGCAGTCGTCCTTTAGCCGGAAGTGTGAGGTTCGAACCCCACTCTCCCCACAATTCATACTGTCCTTGTGTCCTTGGGCATGACACTTAACCCGCCTTGCCTCACGTGGCTGTAACACTTGTAAGTAGAAGTTTTGGATAAAAGCATCAGCAAAATGAATAAATGTAAATCTATTAAAGCATAAATATTTTTCTAATGTTTGTGTGTGTAATTTTTTGATAAATACTTTTACTTATATTTTAACCCAGCTTCAGCAAACAACAGATTATCTCCAAAGTTCTCTTGTACGTCCTGTTTTAGTTCTGGGTTTTGTCCTGAATGACTATTTTATTATAATTATTTGCACATACGGTTTTGTAAACAAGTTAAAATTGTGAACATAATTTAAATTAAAGCCGCAAGCGGTGATAAAGGCCCTCCCTTGCGACCGCGGGCACACATATACATGGAGGATTGCATTTTGTGCTTTAAAGCGTAAACTTCACGATAATGTCAAATACCCTGCTCCTCTGCTCTAATCTTCTTCTGGAGCCTGCTTCATCACCTCGGGCCTGTGCTACTGCTGGGGCCTGCTACACCACCTTGTAATTTAGAGTTAAAGGTCTCCACATTCCCTGGTTTTCCTGGGATCTGTCTGAACTTTTGAAAATAAGAGTTTATGCTTGGGCTGAGGCGAGAAAAACAAAGTATTGGCTGGAGATTTGCAATGTTAAAAAGTAAAACTGTAAATATTAGTTGTCTAAAATAACAAGTTTACCAGTTCCAAAAGATTCTGAGGAGTTTACCAAAACTCTAGTCGTGGCTCTGGAGGAGCGTCCTTTAAAGGAAGCATCCTGGCATTTTGTAAATGGCATTTATTTCCCAAAGAAATGGCTGCCTCTTCACAGGCTCATTACGACCACAGCCACAAATGTATCAAAAAACAAACTGATAACTTTTATTGGCACTCGTGTCTAGATAATACTCACCAAATTTGGGGCCTTTTAGAAGAAAACACAATGAGTTGAATCTTTTGGCGTAAGGGGTGCAATTTAGGTGGTTGCACATTCCACCCCACATGGTGGACTTCCTGTTGAGTTTACGCTGTGGCTGTCATAGACTTTTCTGTTTGCCTTGAGTTGTCCTATGGATGTACCAAGTTTTGTATTTCTACATTGGAAAAAATTACTTTCACTTTCCATGGGCCCAATGTATTTTGACTTTTCTAGGGCTTTTCACTGAGTCATTTTTCATATTTTTTTTGAGGACTTCAAATACATAAATTTTTCGCCGAACTTGAACTTTAGGCCCAATAAAAATGACTTCGCGCATGTTCACTGGGTCAAATTGAGTATCATTTTCCAGAAAAAAAAATAAAATAAAATAACTCGAGCAAAAACAATAGTCCCTCCCGGTTATTACCGGCTCGGGCCTAATAAGTTTTATAAAAGGTTTAATACAACAATAAAAATGTAAATAAATCTGTAAATCTTCTTATTGACACAAGATGGCGCCCGTTCTCTTCTAACAGCCTCGAAACGACCCCGGAAGTAGAACCGGACGTGCTTTATTTATTCTCACTAACTTCACTTTTTTGTTTTTACGCAAACCACAGCTCGTTTTTTCAGTTCAATCTCGTCACCGCAGATCTCAGCCTACCTTTGGCCCAAACCAGACCGCATTCATCCACATTTAAGCGCTTAAACATTGACTTATTCGTCGCTAAATTAGCCGCGTTAGCTCCTCAGCGGCCGACGCTTGACCCGTTTCCGTGGATTTAAAGCCCCACAACAACACTCCGCTTCTTTTCTCTCCACAATGTGTAAGTTCAAGTCCCAGCTGAAGGACATGGTTAAAATGCGGCTGGACGCTGCTGCAGAGGAGATTTTTAATCTTTTTGAGAGAATTATATTGGAATACGAAGAGGAACTGCGAAAGAAACGAGCGGACCTTTGTCCCAAAACCACAGCCCGCGAAATAACGAAAGGTTTGTCACTTTAAAATAAAATTAAAATAAATGTTATACCGTTGAGTTAAAGCTCACAGTGTTACGTCTTTGTTATAGGTTTGTTCTTTAAAGGATTGTGTTTGAGTAACACCTGGTTTAGACCTGGTTTAGACCCGGTTTAGTCCTGGTTTAGTCCTGGTGTAGACCTGTTTTAGTCTCAGTGTAGTCCTGGTGTTACCCGGAGTTAAATTAAACCTGGTTTAGACTGGGATTAATTCTTGAAAGTGTTGCTGGTTTAGTCCTGATTAAACCCGGTTTAGACCCGGTTTAGACCCGGTTTAGACCCGGTTTAGACCCGGTTTAGACCCGGTTTAGTCCTGGTTTAGACCTGGTTTAGACCTGGTTTAGACCTGGTTTAGACCTGGTTTAGACCCGGTTGAGACCCGGTTTAGACCTGGTTTAGACCCGGTTTAGACCCGGTTTAGACCCGGTTTAGACCCGGTTTAGTCCTGCTTAAACCTGGTTTAGACCTTGTTGAGACCTGATTTAGTCCTGTTGCAGTCAGGAGGTAGGTCTTCTATGTTTGTCCTGTTTTCCTTCAAAATAAAACCTGAAATTATTTCCACATTAATATTTTCTTATTGTTTTGGAAACGTGTATCCTTGTCCCAAACCAGGACGTGATCCAGCGACAAAACAGGATTAACCCAGGACTAAAGAGGAACACATGGGCCTAATCCAGACTAAACCTCAGACAAAAACAAGATTAAAACCTGGACTAAACCCCGGGATTAAACGGAGTTAGATGTGTCTGCTCTGTCATCTTTATTACTCTAAATAAATCTCACTCTGTCTTTGTTCGAAAACAAAGAACCAGGACTAAAAGAGGATTAAATGTAGGAATTCAAATGAAATCCCAGACTAGACGGGGATTAAAACAGGTACAAACTCAAGACTACATCAGATTAAAACCTTGAATTTAACAAATAAAAGTGTCGGTTGTAATGTTTTTGTCCATATTGCCGGGCCCTACAGGTGTTGGTCTCGCAGCACAGCCCTGATACTTATTGTGTTTTATAAATGCATGTACAGTTCCAGGTCTAAACCATGTTAATGTTTGCTCTTGTTTCTCACAGACGTCCAGCAGCCGTCTCTTTCTAAAGAAGTTCTTCCCGACGTCTCAGAACCAGTCATAACCGTCGTAAAACAAGAACCGGAGGAACTTGAGGATGACATTAGACAAATAACCATCACCTCTTTCCCTCTGAAGAGTGAGGACGAAGAGGAGCAAGGGCAGGCGCTTTCACAAAACGAGGAAGACCGAGAAGCTTTCAGAGGACAATCTGCGACGGAAGCGATCGATTTAACTCGAGAGGAAGACGTCGGCAGGAAGAAGCCTCACTCGTGTCCCATTTGTGGAAAGTGCTACAGCTGGAAGTCTCATTTAGAGATCCACATGCGAGTCCACACCGGAGAGAAACCTTTCGGCTGTTCGTTCTGCGGAAAACGCTTCACAAAGAAGATGTACCTGGTGGTCCACCTGCGCCGCCACACGGGGGAGAAGCCCTTCAGCTGCTCCGTCTGCCCCGAGAGGTTCATCTCCAAGGACAGCGTCATGAAGCACCTGGCCGGGGCTCACCCGAGTCTGTGCGACGTCGAGAACAAACCCAAGCACAACTGCTCCGAGTGCGGCAAGATGTTCGCGTCCAGGTCCCACCTGGAGATGCACCGGCGAGTCCACACCGGGGAGAAGCCCTTCGAGTGCAGCGAGTGCGGGAAGAGGTTCACGCAGAAGGCCACGATGCTGGGTCACATGACGAGGCACACCGGAGAGAGGCCCTTCAGCTGTCCGGTCTGTCAGAAGAGCTTCAGGCAGAAGAACCACGTCCAGAAACACATGAACATCCACCTGAGGGAGTTTAACATGAGCTCAGAGCAACGGCCGCTGCTGCTGTATCCACACCAGGACCTCAGCGCGCCACACGGCCCTCCAGCGCCGGAGTACGGCTGGACACAAGCTCCGGACTACGGCCACGTCGCCTTCAGCTACGGCGGGACTTAGAGGGCCCGCTCGGGGGAAAAGAACCCACGGGAAAGATCAGAGTAAAACCAGAACTGAACTGGGTCAAGACTAGAGCTGAAAAAGGACTTCAGGAGCCATAGACAAAAAACAAGAAACTGGACTAACTCCAGAATAGAACTGATCATAGAATGATCACTGATCACCTAAAGAAGTCTGAAACGTGGATTTAACATGACTTTAAGGAAGTCCTGGACTAAAGTGGGTCTAAAGTGGGTCTAAAGTGGGTCTAAAGTGGGTCTAAAGTGGGTCTAAAGTGGGTCTAAAGTGGGTCTAAAGTGGGTCTAAAGTGGGTCTAAAGTGGGTCTAAAGTGGGTCTAAAGCAGGAGGCTGTGATTCTTGCACGAATCTATCCAGTATTAAATTGTTACGGTTTTGTTTTCGATCCAAAGATAAGGACTCTGTGGATCTAGAGTTGTTTCTTTTTTTTTGGTTTGGTTTAATTCTGCTTTTTGTCCCCAACATTGTGAAGTCAGTTTAATGTTAAATAATGACGAGACTGTTAAAGAGTTGCAATAAACTAAATATTTGTGTTTTAAAAGTTATTAAGTTTGAGTTAATATATTTTTTTGTAAAAGTAAAAAAACAGACTTTAAATGCGTCTCCTGCTGTTCATAAAAAAAAATGTACAAAAAAACTTTGCAGTAAAAATAAAACTTGATTTGAATCTTTTTTTTTTTTTTTTTTTTTTTTTTGCTTTATCTTCTTTACTCGCCTTACCTAAAAATTTAAACATAACTGGATTTGAAAATGTTTTAGTTGGATCTGAACTGGTTTTAGTTGGATTTTAAACAGGTTTAGGTTAAATTTGAACAGGTTTTAGTTGAATTTAAACAGGTTTAGGTTAGATTTGAACAGGTTTTAGTTGGATTTAAACAGGTTTAGGTTAGATTTGAACAGGTTTTAGTTGGATTTGAATTGATTTAAGTACAGTAATAGTAAATTTAAAAAAGCTGGATGTTTTTGGTGAAGTCGGTTTTATGCTGAAAGGCGCTACCGGAAGTCGCCTGTTGATGCGCTGTCAAATGTGTCTATCCAACATTTAGTGAAATAAATGTCCATCTGGGTCCAATTCCCGACTCAAAGCCGGTCTGAGGGGGTTGTGTAAAGGCCTGGGTGGAGATGGAGAGCCTCTGTGAACCTCTGGACGCGGATTTAACACCGGAAATGAAGCGGAGAAACGGCGGAGGTTGGTTCGAATAAATAGAGATGCTAATGCTAAGCTAACGGCCAGAGCTGGAGCTGAAGTTCCAGCTGTGAGGCAATCTTAGCTGACTTTTACTGAGGCTTAAATATCAATCTATCCGCAGTTAATTCTCATTACAAAATAATATAAATATTGCAACATGGCATATGTTTAGAATGTTCCATCTATTATTAGCCTACTTAGTAATTAAAACAGTGTTTTTTACAAAGTGTTTTCACGAGCCTAAGTGGCCTGTTGTTTCATGTGATTAAAACTAAGGATGTTAGAAAATGTACTTTCTAATATATGTACATGAGCTGATAGTTATGAGCACATAATATAGTTTATGAAGAAGAATAAGCATGAAAGAACCTTCTCAAATGTAAATGTATGTGCTGGAATATGAACTTCGCTCCAGAGGAAAGAGCAGACTGTCATCAGGATGAGTTACAAAAGCCTGGGTTTTAAATTTAATGCATTATTAATTATTTAATACTAAAGGCTCCTGGGTTTGTGTTGTACCCACGTGCACAGGTATATATTTTGAACTCTAGGGCTCGTATATGGGGCAATGGCGGCCTCTGGTGGAAGACAAAGAAACTAAATTTCAGATTTTTGATTGATACGTCTGTTTATGCTTTCTGAAAACTGGTATTACTGCGCGGTAACAGCACCAAAGCAGCATTTTATTGGCCTGTGGTAAGAAGAATATCAGCGCCTGCAGGAGCAAAGGACATCCATGTTTATTTACAATCTGAGTCCCTCACGATCATGGATCCAAGAAGAAATGGAGAGAAATTTAAAAAATGTCCAGCTATGGCAGTGTATTTAAAAAACTTGTTTTAAAAGAAGTCATTTGCAAAAAAAAAATGACAAAGGACGATGGGTGTTCGACTAGTTTTCATTTAACAGTTGAAAAACTCATAAATGCTTTAGGGTTGTTTTAGGAGCAACAACAACCATGCAGCGGGCAGCAGGGCACCGTTTCTCTCTCAGATCCTAAAATATTTAAACCTGCTCCGCCTCGTTCAGTGAGTTTATCAAACAGAAATCTCTGAGTGACCCAGGTTCAGGACTAACACCAGCCTCTGTCACAAAAAGGCTCTTTTTTCTTGTTTGACTGGAACCAACAGAAGTCACGACAGTGGCTTCCAGTAAAATTCAGAATTGATTTTAAAATGTTAGTCTTGACTTTTAGAGCTCTACATGGACAGGCCCCAGTACATCACTGACCTCTGACCCCTCACTCCTCCTCACGCACTCTTCACTCTTCTGCTCAAAACCTTCTAACGGTCCCCAAAACCGTTTTAAAACCCGGGGAGACTGGTCTTTCCAGACTCTGGGACGTCCTGCCCCTGTCACTGCGAGTGTCACTTCTGTTGATTCTTTTAAAAAGCTGCTGAAGGCACTTTTATTTAAACAAGCTTTTAGTTGATTGGGCTTTTTCTGTTTATAATATTTTGTGGTTTTAATTTTTATTCTCATAGTTTAAATGTTCTTTTATTCCACTTTGTGATTTATATCTGTGAAAGGTGCTATATAAATAAAATTTACTCCCGTTCAGACGTCAGGGCTCAGCGTTTTAGAACAGTCTTCCTTTTAAAACACATTTGAAACTGTGTTTGAGAGACACTCAAACATCATTTATGTTTGTATGATGGGCCTGTGCAAGATCCATAACTGGAGAGGTTTTAGAAGGATTTGAACTGGTTTTAGTTGGATTTAAAAAGGTTTTAGTTGGATCTGAACTGGTTTTAGTTGGATTTGAACTGGTTTTAGTTGGATTTAAACAGGTTTTAGTTAGATTTGAACTGGTTTTAGTTGGATCTGAACTGGTTTTAGTTGGATTTGAACTGGTTTTAGTTGGATTTAAGCTGGTTTTAGTTGGATTTGAACTGGTTTTAGTTGGATTTAAGCTGGTTTTATTTGGATTTGAACTGGTTTTAGTTGAATCTGAACTAGTTTTTGGTTGGATTTGAACTGGTTTTAGTTGGATCTGAAATTGTTTTAGTTGAATTTGAACTGGTTTTAGTTGGTTTTGAACTGGTTTTGGTTGGATTTGAACTGGTTTTAGTTGGATCTGAAATTGTTTTAGTTGAATTTGAACTGGTTTTAGTTGGTTTTGAACTGGTTTTAGTTGGATTTGAACTGGTTTTAGTTGGATTTGAACTGGTTTTAGTTGGATTTGAACTGGTTTTAGTTGGTTTTGAACTGGTTTTAGTTGGATTTGAACTGGTTTTAGTTGGATTTGAACTGGTTTTAGTTGGATTTGAACTGGTTTTATTTGGTTTTGAACTGGTTTCAGTTGGTTTTGAACTGGTTTTAGTTGTATTTGAACTGGTTTTAGTTGTATTTGAACTGGTTTTAGTTGTTTTTGAACTGGTTTTAGTTGGTTTTGAACTGGTTTTAGTTGGATTTGAACTGGTTTTAGTTGGTTTTGAACTGGTTTTAGTTGGTTTTGAACTGGTTTTAGTTGGATTTGAACTGGTTTTAGTTGGATCTGAACTGGTTTTAGTTGGATCTGAACTGGTTTTAGTTGGATCTGAACTGGTTTTAGTTGGATTTGAACTGGTTTTAGTTGGATCTGAACTGGTTTTAGTTGGATCTGAACTGGTTTTAGTTGGATTTGAACTGGTTTTAGTTGGATCTGAACTGGTTTTAGTTGGATCTGAACTGGTTTTAGTTGGTTTTGAACTGGTTTTAGTTGGTTTTGAACTGGTTTTAGTTGGATCTGAACTGGTTTTAGTTGGTTTTGAACTGGTTTTAGTTGGATCTGAACTGGTTTTAGTTGGATCTGAACTGGTTTTAGTTGGATCTGAACTGGTTTTAGTTGGTTTTGAACTGGTTTTAGTTGGTTTTGAACTGGTTTTAGTTGGATCTGAACTGGTTTTAGTTGGTTTTGAACTGGTTTTAGTTGGATCTGAACTGGTTTTAGTTGGTTTTGAACTGGTTTTAGTTGGATCTGAACTGGTTTTAGTTGGTTTTGAACTGGTTTTAGTTGGATCTGAACTGGTTTTAGTTGGATCTGAACTGGTTTTAGTTGGTTTTGAACTGGTTTTAGTTGGATCTGAACTGGTTTTAGTTGGTTTTGAACTGGTTTTAGTTGGATCTGAACTGGTTTTAGTTGGATCTGAACTGGTTTTAGTTGGTTTTGAACTGGTTTTAGTTGGATCTGAACTGGTTTTAGTTGGATCTGAACTGGTTTTAGTTGGTTTTGAACTGGTTTTATTTGGATTTGAACTGGTTTTAGTTGGATCTGAACTGGTTTTAGTTGGTTTTGAACTGGTTTTAGTTGGATCTGAACTGGTTTTAGTTGGTTTTGAACTGGTTTTAGTTGGATCTGAACTGGTTTTAGTTGGATCTTAACTGGTTTTAGTTGGATTTGAACTGGTTTTAGTTGGATCTGAACTGGTTTTAGTTGGATCTTAACTGGTTTTAGTTGGATTTGAACTGGTTTTAGTTGGATCTGAACTGGTTTTAGTTGGTTTTGAACTGGTTTTAGTTGGATCTGAACTGGTTTTAGTTGGTTTTGAACTGGTTTTAGTTGGATCTGAACTGGTTTTAGTTGGATCTGAACTGGTTTTAGTTGGATCTGAACTGGTTTTAGTTGGATTTGAACTGGTTTTAGTTGGATCTGAACTGGTTTTAGTTGGATCTGAACTGGTTTTAGTTGGTTTTGAACTGGTTTTAGTTGGTTTTGAACTGGTTTTAGTTGGATCTGAACTGGTTTTAGTTGGTTTTGAACTGGTTTTAGTTGGATCTGAACTGGTTTTAGTTGGTTTTGAACTGGTTTTAGTTGGTTTTGAACTGGTTTTAGTTGGATCTGAACTGGTTTTAGTTGGTTTTGAACTGGTTTTAGTTGGATCTGAACTGGTTTTAGTTGGTTTTGAATTGGTTTTAGTTGGATCTGAACTGGTTTTAGTTGGTTTTGAACTGGTTTTAGTTGGATCTGAACTGGTTTTAGTTGGATCTGAACTGGTTTTAGTTGGTTTTGAACTGGTTTTAGTTGGATCTGAACTGGTTTTAGTTGGTTTTGAACTGGTTTTAGTTGGATCTGAACTGGTTTTAGTTGGATCTGAACTGGTTTTAGTTGGATCTGAACTGGTTTTAGTTGGATCTGAACTGGTTTTAGTTGGTTTTGAACTGGTTTTAGTTGGTTTTGAACTGGTTTTATTTGGATTTGAACTGGTTTTAGTTGGATCTGAACTGGTTTTAGTTGGTTTTGAACTGGTTTTAGTTGGATCTGAACTGGTTTTAGTTGGTTTTGAACTGGTTTTAGTTGGATCTGAACTGGTTTTAGTTGGATCTGAACTGGTTTTAGTTGGATTTGAACTGGTTTTAGTTGGATCTGAACTGGTTTTAGTTGGTTTTGAACTGGTTTTAGTTGGATCTGAACTGGTTTTAGTTGGTTTTGAACTGGTTTTAGTTGGATCTGAACTGGTTTTAGTTGGTTTTGAACTGGTTTTAGTTGGATCTGAACTGGTTTTAGTTGGATCTGAACTGGTTTTAGTTGGTTTTGAACTGGTTTTAGTTGGATCTGAACTGGTTTTAGTTGGATCTGAACTGGTTTTAGTTGGTTTTGAACTGGTTTTAGTTGGATCTGAACTGGTTTTAGTTGGATCTGAACTGGTTTTAGTTGGTTTTGAACTGGTTTTATTTGGATTTGAACTGGTTTTAGTTGGATCTGAACTGGTTTTAGTTGGTTTTGAACTGGTTTTAGTTGGATCTGAACTGGTTTTAGTTGGTTTTGAACTGGTTTTAGTTGGATCTGAACTGGTTTTAGTTGGATCTGAACTGGTTTTAGTTGGATTTGAACTGGTTTTAGTTGGATCTGAACTGGTTTTAGTTGGTTTTGAACTGGTTTTAGTTGGTTTTGAACTGGTTTTAGTTGGATCTGAACTGGTTTTAGTTGGATCTGAACTGGTTTTAGTTGGTTTTGAACTGGTTTTATTTGGATTTGAACTGGTTTTAGTTGGATCTGAACTGGTTTTAGTTGGTTTTGAACTGGTTTTAGTTGGATCTGAACTGGTTTTAGTTGGTTTTGAACTGGTTTTAGTTGGATCTGAACTGGTTTTAGTTGGATCTGAACTGGTTTTAGTTGGATTTGAACTGGTTTTAGTTGGATCTGAACTGGTTTTAGTTGGTTTTGAACTGGTTTTAGTTGGATCTGAACTGGTTTTAGTTGGTTTTGAACTGGTTTTAGTTGGATCTGAACTGGTTTTAGTTGGATCTGAACTGGTTTTAGTTGGATTTGAACTGGTTTTAGTTGGATCTGAACTGGTTTTAGTTGGATCTGAACTGGTTTTAGTTGGATCTGAACTGGTTTTAGTTGGATCTGAACTGGTTTTAGTTGGTTTTGAACTGGTTTTAGTTGGATCTGAACTGGTTTTAGTTGGATTTGAACTGGTTTTAGTTGGATCTGAACTGGTTTTAGTTGGTTTTGAACTGGTTTTAGTTGGATCTGAACTGGTTTTAGTTGGTTTTGAACTGGTTTTAGTTGGATCTGAACTGGTTTTAGTTGGATCTGAACTGGTTTTAGTTGGATTTGAACTGGTTTGTGTGTTGCAGATGACCCTCGGGGTTTGGTGGTAAAAGAAGAGACTGTCCAGGTCAAAGAGGAACCAGAGGAGCTCTGGGACAGAGAAGAAGACTTTATTAAATTCACTTCTGGAGACGACATGAAAAATGAAGAAGAAAAAGGTGAGTAGTATAAGTTCTATTTTCTGAAAACATAAGTCTAGGACATAAACGGTCTCTCTCGATCGTAGCAGAGCTCGTTTCAAATAAATGACTCCATCCTCACGTATTTATGAAACATTCCACTTTATGCAAACACAGTATAAATAATAGAATAATTAGGCCTACGTCTCAAACAAGGGCTTTTAGGTTAAAGCCATAAAACAACAAAACAACATCAGCCACGGCCCGAAGAACACAGGGTCTTCTTCTTCACAACATTGACAAATGAACTGGACTCACGCAGTTTGAAGACTAAACTAGTGCTCAACACCTCGATGACACCTGCAGCTTCCTTCTTTTTGTGATTGGTCAGTGTCTGTGTGCTATTGTCTCATCGAGCTCCAGGACAGGTTAGTGTTCAGTCCAGGTTTCCAGAGATCTGCCTCAGAAGAAAGTGAAGTGTTGTGAAACTAAAATCCCAGATTAACCCTGCACTTTGATCCCGCTTCAGACAGGAGCCTGGACTTGTTATGTTATTAAAAGAATCCAGGGCCAGTAAAGCAGTCAGCGTGGGCAGCGTTCTCAGGATTAAATGTCCCAAAACCCTTTTTCCTCTCTAAACGCAGATCTTTTTTTCACGAAGGGAAGCCAAGCTGGGGTGGTCCTCCTGTGACGTAAGAAAATGAGAGTAATTACAGAGAAATAAAGAAGAAATAAATGGAAACAACACAAAAGATAAACTTTGGTCTAAAAAACTGAGGAAGCGTCTGGGAAAACACACATACCTCGGACTCTGTCCCCTCGTGTCCTTCAAGCCGACCTTCTAATCTGAGACCTGTTGTCTCGTGTCTTCAGTCAGGCCCTCTACTGGTCATAAAATATCAAATACAAATAAAAATAAGCTGGAGTTATTATTATAATACATTACAACCATAAGCAATGGCCTTAAGGAGCGCACAAGAGTCAAACTATTAATCCAAAACTCTCGTGTCCCATTTAAGCTCCACCAGCAACACAGGTTTTAGTTGGATTTGAACCTGCAAACACTTTTTTATGCACTTGTTACATCTTTAATTTGAAATCTCAAGTTAAAACACTTTTATCCGTTCATTCTTTAAGCTCTTAGACCATGTTCTGTTTGTGTTTTTCAGGTTGTCCTTCAGACGTCCAGTTTGTTAAAAAAGAGAGCCCACACCTTAAAGAAGAACAAGAGGATGACATCATCTCTGTTCCTGTGAAGAGCGATGACGAAGGAGAAACGGACGACGAAGACAGCGAACTTTCTCAATCATCAGTTCCTACGACTAAAACCGGCCAAATCCCCGTCAGCACTAAGATAAAAACAGAAAACGGAGGCCGAACGAGGCGTCTGCAATGCTTCGAATGCGGCAAACTCTTCCCCTGTCGCTCGAATTTAGAGGCTCACCTGAGGATCCACACCGGAGAGAAGCCCTTCGCCTGCTCCATCTGCGGCAAGAGCTTCACGAGCAAAGGCAACCTGCGCTCTCACGGAAAACGCCACTCAGAAGAACGACCTTTCAGCTGTTCGGTTTGTCACACGCGCTTCAAATGCAAGAATAACGTCCAGAAACATATCGCCAAGATGCACCTGAGCGAGGAAGCCTTCTGCGTCGACGACAGAGAGATAACCGAGACTGAAACCCTGGACAAAAAGCGACAGTTTCCTTGCTCCGAATGCGACAAAGCCTTTCCGTGGAAGTCGCATTTGGAGATCCACATGAGAGTCCACACGGGAGAGAAGCCGTTCAGCTGCGACGTTTGCGGAAAAGGGTTCACGAAGAAGGGAAATCTGATCATCCATCTGAAAGTACACACCGGGGAAAAACCCTTTTATTGTTCGGTTTGTGGAAAAATGTTTGCCACAAAGTCAACGATACTCGGACACATGACACGCCACAGCGAACCAAAGTTTTACTGCTGCACGGTTTGCCACGAACAGTTTGAGTCGCTGGAAAACATCGAGGTACATTTAAAGACGCACAGACCTGTTGAAAATGAGGAGAAGGAAAGCAAAGACAAAGAGGATTCAAGTGAGAAAGTAGAAGAAGAAACTGATTTTAGTTTGGTAAATCAAGAGAGAGCAGGAGATGGAGACGGTAACTGCATCGATTTGACGTTAAGTGACAAAAAGAAACGCCACGACTGCCCACACTGCGGAAAAACGTTCGGCTGGAAGTCCGCTTTGGAGAGGCACATGACGGTCCACACCAGAGAGAGACCGTTCGAGTGCTCCGTTTGTGGGAAAAGATTCGGACTGAAGTCGCAGCTGAGCGGTCACATGACACTCCACACCGGCGAGAAACCATACAGCTGTTCATTCTGTGAGAAGACATTCAGGTTGAAGTACAATCTGACGGTGCATTTGGCCATTCATACAGGAGAGAAACCTTTCGAGTGCTCAGTTTGTGGCGCAGGATTTGCCAGAAAGTCATTCTTACTCGACCATATGACGCGCCACACCGGAGATAAACCCTACAGCTGCTCGGTTTGTCAGGAAAACTTTGAATCGGTGGAGAATCTTGATGAGCATTTGAATATTCATTCGGCAAAAGATGAAAAAACAGAGATTGTTAGTTCTAGTGAAGGAAAGGATGTAATGATGAATGAAAGTGAAGAAAAGCGACACGTTTGCACACTTTGCGGGAAAAGATTCAAATGGAAGTCGTACTTGGAGGCTCATATGAGAGTCCACACTGGAGAAAAACCATTCAAGTGTTCAGTTTGTGATTTGAGATTCACACGAAAGGGACATTTACGAACTCACATGACGCTCCACACGGGAGAGAAACCCTTCAGCTGTTCGGTCTGTCACAAGAGCTTCCGACAGAAGTACAGCCTGAAGGAGCACATGGTCACTCACACGGGAGAGATGCCCTTCGAGTGCTCCGTCTGCGGCGTCAGGTTCGGCTGGAAGGCGCACCTGTTGAGTCACGTGAGCGGCCACACGGAGGAAAAACCCTTCGAGTGCGAGGTTTGTCAGAAAAGGTTCAGCCTCGAGATCGATTTGGAGGAACACACGGCGGCGCACAACGAGGAGAAGCCGTTTGAATGCGAGGTCTGCGGGGCGAGGTTCGCGTGGCAGGCGTATTTAAACATCCACACGACGAGCCACAGCGGGGAGCGTCACTACAGCTGCGCCGTCTGCAGGAAGAGCGTCAAGAACAAGCGCAGTCTTCAGAGGCACATGAAGATGCATCGAGAGCGGAGTCACACACAAGAGGCAGCTTTGGACCGAGACACGGAGGAGAACGACGCCACAGACCATTCTTCGGAAGAGGACAAACCAGAAACTGTTGTAACGATAGAGTCTTCACAGGAATTAGAGACAGAGTGAAGGTTGAAAGATGCAAACATTATTTGGTTTTACCATAAGGTACCTTCATTCAAATAACAGCTGTTTACACTGAGGCTAATTATGAGTGTTTTTAATAAATACAGATTATATTTTTTATTGTTTGTCAAACTTCCAGATTAACATGCAGAACTTTTACCTAAACATAACAACTTCAGAGCTGTTGAACGTAGCAGCATTTCTTATTGATCAACTGGACACAAAAATACGGAAGCGTAGTGCGTTTCTTCCAATAAAGCATTGAAAAAAGAAAAGTTATCACGAAATAATGTGTTAGTGTCACATTATCACATGATACTGGCAAAAAAGTCAGAAAAACAACATTGACATTGACTACGCTTTAATAGAGTCGCAGTTCTGTTGTGTGTCGTCTCACCTGTCCACTCACTCGGAGACGACACACACCTGTCCACTCACTCGGAGACGACACACACCTGTCCACTCACTGGGAGACGACACACACCTGTCCACTCACTGGGAGACGACACACACCTGTCCACTCACTCGGAGACGACACACACCTGTCCACTCACTGGGAGACGACACACCTGTCCACTCACTCGGAGACGACACACACCTGTCCACTCACTCGGAGACGACACACACCTGTCCACTCACTCGGAGACGACACACCTGTCCACTCACTCGGAGACGACACACACCTGTCCACTCACTGGGAGACGACACACACCTGTCCACTCACTCGGAGACGACACACACCTGTCCACTCACTGGGAGACGACACACCTGTCCACTCACTGGGAGACGACACACCTGTCCACTCACTGGGAGACGACACACACCTGTCCACTCACTGGGAGACGACACACACCTGTCCACTCACTGGGAGACGACACACACCTGTCCACTCACTGGGAGACGACACACCTGTCCACTCACTCGGAGACGACACACACCTGTCCACTCACTGGGAGACGACACACACCTGTCCACTCACTCGGAGACGACACACCTGTCCACTCACTCGGAGACGACACACACCTGTCCACTCACTCGGAGACGACACACACCTGTCCACTCACTGGGAGAAGACACACACCTGTCCACTCACTGGGAGACGACACACCTGTCCACTCACTGGGAGACGACACACACCTGTCCACTCACTGGGAGACGACACACCTGTCCACTCACTGGGAGACGACACACACCTGTCCACTCACTGGAAGACGACACACACCTGTCCACTCACTGGGAGACGACACACCTGTCCACTCACTGGGAGACGACACACCTGTCCACTCACTCGGAGACGACACACACCTGTCCACTCACTCGGAGACGACACACACCTGTCCACTCACTCGGAGACGACACACACCTGTCCACTCACTGGGAGAAGACACACACCTGTCCACTCACTGGGAGACGACACACCTGTCCACTCACTGGGAGACGACACACACCTGTCCACTCACTGGGAGACGACACACACCTGTCCACTCACTGGGAGACGACACACACCTGTCCACTCACTCGGAGACGACACACCTGTCCACTCACTGGGAGACGACACACACCTGTCCACTCACTGGGAGACGACACACACCTGTCCACTCACTGGGAGACGACACACCTGTCCACTCACTGGGAGACGACACACCTGTCCACTCACTGGGAGACGACACACCTGTCCACTCACTGGGAGACGACACACACCTGTCCACTCACTGGGAGACGACACACCTGTCCACTCACTGGGAGACGACACACCTGTCCACTCACTGGGAGACGACACACCTGTCCACTCACTCGGAGACGACACACACCTGTCCACTCACTGGGAGACGACACACACCTGTCCACTCA
The DNA here is from genome assembly GCA_024349245.1 of Neodontobutis hainanensis. Classification (NCBI taxonomy): domain Eukaryota; kingdom Metazoa; phylum Chordata; class Actinopteri; order Gobiiformes; family Odontobutidae; genus Neodontobutis; species Neodontobutis hainanensis. Next base: position 368,929 of record JALDNG010000217.1, read on the forward strand.
CTGGGAGACGACACACACCTGTCCACTCACTGGGAGACGACACACACCTGTCCACTCACTCGGAGACGACACACACCTGTCCACTCACTGGGAGACGACACACACCTGTCCACTCACTCGGAGACGACACACACCTGTCCACTCACTCGGAGACGACACACACCTGTCCACTCACTCGGAGACGACACACACCTGTCCACTCACTGGGAGACGACACACACCTGTCCACTCACTGGGAGACGACACACCTGTCCACTCACTGGGAGACGACACACACCTGTCCACTCACTGGGAGACGACACACACCTGTCCACTCACTGGGAGACGACACACCTGTCCACTCACTGGGAGACGACACACCTGTCCACTCACTGGGAGACGACACACACCTGTCCACTCACTGGGAGACGACACACACCTGTCCACTCACTGGGAGACGACACACCTGTCCACTCACTGGGAGACGACACACACCTGTCCACTCACTGGGAGACGACACACACCTGTCCACTCACTGGGAGACGACACACACCTGTCCACTCACTCGGAGACGACACACACCTGTCCACTCACTGGGAGACGACACACCTGTCCACTCACTCGGAGACGACACACACCTGTCCACTCACTGGGAGACGACACACCTGTCCACTCACTGGGAGACGACACACACCTGTCCACTCACTCGGAGACGACACACACCTGTCCACTCACTGGGAGACGACACACCTGTCCACTCACTGGGAGACGACACACACCTGTCCACTCACTCGGAGACGACACACACCTGTCCACTCACTCGGAGACGACACACACCTGTCCACTCACTCGGAGACGACACACCTGTCCACTCACTGGGAGACGACACACCTGTCCACTCACTGGGAGACGACACACCTGTCCACTCACTGGGAGACGACACACCTGTCCACTCACTCGGAGACGACATACACCTGTCCACTCACTCGGAGACGACACACACCTGTCCACTCACTCGGAGACGACACACCTGTCCACTCACTGGGAGACGACACACCTGTCCACTCACTCGGAGACGACACACCTGTCCACTCACTGGGAGACGACACACCTGTCCACTCACTGGGAGACGACACACCTGTCCACTCACTGGGAGACGACACACACCTGTCCACTCACTGGGAGACGACACACCTGTCCACTCACTGGGAGACGACACACACCTGTCCACTCACTGGGAGACGACACACACCTGTCCACTCACTGGGAGACGACACACACCTGTCCACTCACTGGGAGACGACAAACACCTGTCCACTCACTGGGAGACGACACACACCTGTCCACTCACTCGGAGACGACACACACCTGTCCACTCACTGGGAGACGACACACACCTGTCCACTCACTGGGAGACGACACACACCTGTCCACTCACTGGGAGACGACACACACCTGTCCACTCACTGGGAGACGACACACACCTGTCCACTCACTGGGAGACGACACACACCTGTCCACTCACTGGGAGACGACAAACACCTGTCCACTCACTGGGAGACGACACACACCTGTCCACTCACTCGGAGACGACACACACCTGTCCACTCACTGGGAGACGACACACACCTGTCCACTCACTCGGAGACGACACACACCTGTCCACTCACTGGGAGACGACACACACCTGTCCACTCACTCGGAGACGACACACACCTGTCCACTCACTGGGAGACGACACACACCTGTCCACTCACTGGGAGACGACACACCTGTCCACTCACTGGGAGACGACACACACCTGTCCACTCACTGGGAGACGACACACACCTGTCCACTCACTGGGAGACGACACACCTGTCCACTCACTGGGAGACGACACACCTGTCCACTCACTCGGAGACGACACACAACAGAACTGCGACTCTATTAAAGCGTAGTCAATGTCAATGTTGTTTTTCTGACTTTTTTGCCAGTATCATGTGATAATGTGACACTAACACATTATTTCGTGATAATTGTCACATTATTTCGTGATTATTGTCACATTATTTCGTGATAATTGTTACATTATTTCGTCATACAAAGTGGACAAAAAGAAAAACAGCGATGCCAAACATACACATCTCTGTTCAGTCTGTAAACCTTAAGATAGAAGGGAGACAGTTTTATTTTTTTAAACGTCGAATGTAAGATAGTGTCATTAAACTGTTAAAGAACACAATCATTGCTCATAACTCATGTAATGTGTGAACCAGAGGCGCTGCAGGTGGAGGGACCCCTGAGAGACTTCATCAATCTATAAAACTGAAAACCAGGAATATCTCGACTGTAACAAACTAAAAACATGGATTAAATTGTAACTGAGCCTTAACTGTCGCCGATGAAAATATTCCTTCACTCCACAGTTCTGTCTTTAATGAATGCAACAATTTTAATGTGAGAAGTTAGGGCCTCCATAACTTAATAAAAACCTGCTCTGGGGCCCCGCAGTACTTCCTTACGCCACTGGTGTAAACGTAAGCATAAATCCTCTGAGCTCGAGTAAAGAGGAACAAAAAACTCCTTAATTATCAGTTTAATAGATTTATTTAAAACATAGGTCACAGTCGGACAGTACTGTTAGGTATTAACAAAGGGCCCCAGAGCAGGGTTTACTAAAGGGCCCTAAGGTTATGGAGAATTTTATATTTAAAATTAACATATTGCAGAATTACTTCTCCTGACATTATGAACCAAGATAAATTATAGCTACTGCCCCAGAGCCATTGACACGACTCTCAGGGGCCCCTCCACCTCCGGGGCCCCAGAGCCTCTGCCCTGGCTGCACTTCCTGATGCTACGCCTCTGCATGAAATAAATCAAGGCACGTGACCTGTCGGAGTTTCACAGCAAACGTCTTTCTCCGCCTCCGTCTGCTCCGGAATCCAGCAGAGTTACATTTCAGCTCAACGCACCTGCGTCGTCTTTGTTTTCAGGTAAATTTATCTGTTTTTATCTGTGGTTTAGTTCTGGTTTAGTCCTGGTTTAGTCCTGGTTTAGTCCTGGTTTAGTCCTGGTTTAGTCCTGGTTTAGACCTGGTTTACACCTGGTTTAGACCTGCTTTAGACCTGCTTTAGACCTGGTTTAGACATGGTTTAGACCTGCTTTAGACCTGGTTTAGACCTGGATTAGACCAGGTTTAGACCTGCTTTAGACCTGGTTTAGACCTGGATTAGACCTGGTTTAGACCTGCTTTAGACCTGGTTTAGACATGGTTTAGACCTGCTTTAGACCTGGTTTAGACCTGGATTAGACCAGGTTTAGACCTGCTTTAGACCTGGTTTAGACCTGGATTAGACCTGGTTTAGACCCGGTTTAGTCCTGGTTTAGTCCTGGTTTAGACCTGGTTTAGACCTGGATTAGACCTGGTTTAGTCCTGGTTTAGACCCGGTTTAGTCCTGGTTTAGACCTGGTTTAGTCCTGGTTTAGACCTGCTTTAGACCTGCTTTAGACCTGCTTTAGACCTGGTTTAGACATGGTTTAGACCTGCTTTAGACCTGGTTTAGACCTGGTTTACACCTGGTTTAGACCTGGTTTAGTCCTGGTTTACACCTGGTTTAGACCTGGTTTAGACCTGGTTTAGACCCGGTTTAGTCCTGGTTTAGACCTGGTTTAGACTTGGTTTGGTCCTGGTTTAGACCTGGTTTAGTCCTGGTTTAGTCCCGGTTTAGTCCTGGTTTAGTCCTGGTTTAGACCTGGTTTAGACTGGTTTAGACTTGGTTTGGTCCTGGTTTAGACCTGGTTTGGTCCTGGTTTAGTCCTGGTTTAGACCTGGTTTAAACTGGTTTAGACCTGGTTTACACCTGGTTTAGACCTGGTTTAGACATGGTTTTGGCCTGGTTTAGTCCTGGTTTAGACCTGGTTTAGACCTGGTTTAGTCCCGGTTTAGACATGGTTTACACCTGGTTTAGACCTGTTTTAGTCCGGGTTTAGTCCGGGTTTAGTCCTGGTTTAGACTTGGTTTAGTCCTGGTTTAGACCTGGTTTAGACCCGGTTTAGTCCCGGTTTAGACATGGTTTACACCTGGTTTAGACCTGCTTTAGACCTGCTTTAGACCTGCTTTAGACCTGGTTATAAGACAACTGCTCTGAAGAAAAAAAGACCCTAAACTCTTGTGTTTAGGGTCGACTGCAGGAAGAAGATGGATCGATCCGGATCCAAACCTGGCCCAGAGACTGACAGGTACAAAGACAGGGCCATTGGCCTGGTCCGTTGCTGCTCCTGTTTATCACCGAAATAAAATGAGCTGAGGGCGGGAAGCACTGATAAGATGAAATGCTTTATCATTATTTTCTAGAGTAGGTCGAAACAAGTCCCCAGTTGAATTAAGCAGCAAAAGTGCCTCAGGTCCTTTTTCTAGCAACAGTTTTCCAATAAAAGAGGCTAACATTCTCTTTTTATCAGGAATAAACTGGATCGACCTGAGCCTGGTCCGAGCTGTGAGTCTCTGAAGAGCGACAGGTCCAAACACTTGGATCTTGACTTTAAAAATGCTCCTCCGTGTGAATATCAGCAGTAAGAGCGTATTGTTTTGATTTGTGATTTATGCGTGTGTTAAATCTTTGAAAGCTCAAAAGCCAAACGTCTTACCACACAAAGCTCCTGCCGGGTCAGATTTGTCTATGTTTAATTTTGTGGCCCTGAGCTTAGACTCACAGGCTGTGCACAAGTCATAATCAAACAAAGGACGTGGCTTTGTGAAAATGGACTGTGTGTCACCTGGCAGGTGTTCAGAGCTCTGTGATTACAACTGTTTTTGTTCGTTTACGGTTTAAACACGCACAAACTTCTGGAGGAAGTGTCTGGGGAGAGGCCGATCATTAACTCTAGACTCTATTGTTCCACAGAGTCGAGCTAAGTTCGGAGGGTCACAGTGGTGAACGGCCGCAAACGCAGCTGCACTCTGTGTTCACAGTAAGTACAGTTTACAAAGAGACTGCCTGAAGATTACTTTTGTGCCTTTTTACTCACAACTTGATAAGAGTCAGTTTAGAGAGAAACGAAGAGTTAAGGTCATGTGCTCCACTCTAACACACCTCACCGCTGTCCTACCGCTCACACGAGTATCCTGCTCCACTCTAACACACCTCACCGCTGTCCTACTGCTCACACGCATATCCTGCTCCACTCTAACACACCTCACCGCTGTCCTACCGCTCACACGCATATCCTGCTCCACTCTAACACACCTCACCGCTGTCCTACCGCTCACACGAGTATCCTGCTCCACTCTAACACACCTCACCGCTGTCCTACTGCTCACACGCATATCCTGCTCCACTCTAACACACCTCACCGCTGTCCTACTGCTCTCACGCATATCCTGCTCCACTCTAACATACCTCACCGCTGTCCTACCGCTCTCAAACGTATCCTGCACTACTCTAACACACCTCACCGCTGTCCTACCGCTCTCAAACGTATCCTGCACCACTCTAACACACCTCACCGCTGTCCTACCGCTCTCAAACGTATCCTGCACTACTCTAACACACCTCACCGCTGTCCTACCGCTCTCAAACGTATCCTGCACCACTCTAACACACCTCACCGCTGTTCTACCGCTCACACGCATATCCTGCTCCACTCTAACACACCTCACCGCTGTCCTACCGCTCACACGCATATCCTGCTCCATTCTAACATACCTCACCGCTGTGCTACCGCTCTCAAACGTATCATGCTCCACTCTAACACACCGCACCGATGTCCTACCACTCTCAAAAGTATCCTGCTCCACTCTAACACACCTCACCGCTGTCCTACCGCTCACACGAGTATCCTGCTCCACTCTAACACACCTCACCGCTGTTCTACCGCTCACACGCATATCCTGCTCCACTCTAACATACCTCACCGCTGTCCTACCGCTCTCAAACGTATCCTGCACCACTCTAACACACCTCACCGCTGTCCTACCGCTCTCAAAAGTATCCTGCTCCACTTTAACAGACCTCACCGCTGTCCTACCGTTCTCAAACGTATCCTGCACCACTCTAACACACCTCACCGCTGTCCTACCACTCTCACACATATCATGCTCCACTCTAACACACCTCACCGCTGTCCTACCGCTCTCAAACGTATCCTGCACCACTCTAACACACCTCACCGCTGTCCTACCGCTCACACACATATCATGCTCCACTCTAACACACCTCACCGCTGTCCTACCGCTCACACACGTATCATGCTCCAATCTAACACACCTCACCGCTGTCCTACTGCTCTCAAACGTATCCTGCACCACTCTAACACACCTCACCGCTGTCCTACCGCTCTCAAACGTATCCTGCACCACTCTAACACACCTCACCGCTGTCCTACGGCTCTCAAACGTATCCTGCTCCACTCTAACACACCTCACCGCTGTCCTACCGCTCTCAAACGTATCCTGCACCACTCTAACATACCTCACCGCTGTCCTACCGCTCTCAAACGTATCCTGCACCACTCTAACACACCTCACCGCTGTCCTACCGCTCTCAAACGTATCATGCTCCACTCTAACACACCTCACCGCTGTCCTACCGCTCACACACGTATCACGCTCCACTCTAACACATCTCACCGCTGTCCTACCGCTCTCAAACGTATCCTGCACCACTCTAACACACCTCACCGCTGTCCTACCGCTCACACACTTATCATGCTCCACTCTAACACAACTCACTGCTGTCCTACTGCTCTCACACGTATCCTGGTCCACTCTAACACACCTCACTGCTGTCCAACCGCTCACACACGTATCATGCTCCAATCTAACAAACCTCAACGCTGTCCTACCGCTCTTACACGTATCCTGGTCCACTCTAACACACCTCACCGCTGTCCTACCGTTCACACACGTATCCTGGTCCACTCTAACACACCTCACCGCTGTCCTACCGCTCACACACGTATCCTGGTCCACTCTAACACACCTCACCGCTGTCCTACCGCTCACACACATATCCTGGTCCACTCTAACACACCTCACCGCTGTCCTACCGCTCACACACGTATCCTGGTCCACTCTAACACACCTCACCGCTGTCCTACTGCTCTCATACATGTCCTGCACCACTCTAACATACTTCTCTGCCACTCAAGACCTCCTCATACAATACCACAGCTCCTCTCTTTCCACCTGTCATTCACTTTCTCTAGATCTACAAAGACACAATGCATCTCTTTCTGATCCTCTCTGTACTTCTACATCAACATCCTCAAAGCAAATATTGCATTTGTAGTGCTCTTTCTTTGCATGAAACCATAATGCTGCTCACAGATGCTTTCTCCTGCTTTTTCAAATCCTCAAAGTACTCCTTCCATTTTCCTCAGCCTCCTGTCACCTGTCGACACATTTCCATCTCTGTCTTTAATCACTCTAACCTGCTGCACATCCTTTCATCTCTATCCCTCTGCCTCGCCGACCCATACACATCCCTCTCACCTTCAGTATATCGAACTTTACATACATGTTTCTCCAGTTTCCCACTAATATTGTAAAAACACGCTGTAGTGAGTAACCAGTTAGTCACATGACCAGTTACCATCTCAGATCTGGAGAGAGTCCTGCCTCTGGGTGGCTGCCCACTGGATTTGTTAAATGCAGGAGTAATAAAGTGTAACTTAACTGGGTCGATTGAAGCATGTGCCATGAGACCCCTGAGTGAAAACATACTTTCTTTACTGGTTATGGTTTTCATATATATATGAAAAGTTGGTAGCCTGGCACAGCCTGACTGAGCACTGTATATTCTGTATACAGGAACTCCTTCTGGTGAAGCATCATAAACTAATGAATCCCCAGAACAGACCAATCACACTGGAATGTCGCTGGAGTGTTGCCTTAGGCAACTCGACTATCTTGTTCAAAACAGTCAAGATGGCATCTTCAGGGACTGCTCTTCAATCAATTTTAAATAATCAAGACAACATTATGTGTTTAAACTCGCCATGTTGGATTGACACAACGCACTGCATGTAGGCCACCTCAGTTTCATGTCTGATATTCTCTCTGTCTCTGTTCAGCGTCTGGAGGAGAACATTGTGACTTTTGTCAAAGACGAGCTGAAGAAGTTCCACAGGGTTCTGGCCTCAGATTACCCAGAATCCTTAGAGAGTGAGCAGGATGAAGAACAGAGCAGCAGAGAGGTTTTTCTGAAGATCACCCTGGACTTCCTGAGGAGGATGAAGCAGGAGCAGCTGGCTGAGCGTCTGCAGAGCAGTAAGACCTCTGTCTAAAGCAGCTGAACCACAAGGTCCATGTACCTGCTGACCATGTGTTTTACTTTTTCCAATTCTGAAACAAAAGATTTGTCATGAGAAATGTTTTAGCCAATCATAGCAACAATTTATATGACGTAAGCAGAGTGCGGCTGATATAAAGACTGTAACTGTAACAGTTTTTGCAAAGTTAATCTGCAAAAAAAGAAACGTTAACTAGTAACGCGCAGGTCGTCACATAGAGCTGGTCACTTTATTTGCGAGGCGGGTTGGGGCGGGTCATTAAAAACAAAATAAATAAAATCCATGGATGTTTCGTGCAATTCCCTATAGCCTATATTGAATAGTCTATTGGAATAGGTTTCATATTTTATTATGTTCTTTCATAGGGTTACAATACTGCATGTTTTCCGACATCTGCTTTAGGATATGCCAAAGCCAGTAGGAAGAAGAGCAAAAACATATTTTCCTTCCAGAAAGACGTCTTTCAGCATAGCCATGTTGATAACAAAAAGGGCAAGAGTGTGCTTCTGGCATTTATCAAATTAAAAACCCGCCTCTTCCTGTTCGTGATGCCACATCATTGGTCACAAGAGGCTGGTGAGCCCAATTTTTGACTCAAAAACAAAAAATACCCATTTTTTTTTATTTCTCAAAACAACAATCAAATGGTCAGGAGGTACACAGACCCCACTTTTATCTACTCACACTCACTATGAGCTGTGCACCCTGCTCGGGGAGTGCATCATAATACTCAGTTCAGCCAATTTTCTTAACTATGTCCCCCAGTTATTCTGTCTTGTCCCTGTAGAAAAACATTATCTACAGCCAAGCAAAGTTGCAAACCCCTGCTCTAAAGGCTTACCAGCTGATGCCTTGTTCACCCTGGACTCTTTCATATGTGCCTTTATCAGAGACTCCAGCAGCTGTTTGTGGTTGTAAACTGAAGACTCGTCTGCAGCAGAGGTTCAACTGTGTGTCTGAGGGCATCCCTAAAGCGGGAAACCCCACCCTTTTGAACCAGATCTACACAGAGCTCTACATCACCGAGGGAGGGGCCGCAGGGGTCAACCAGGAACATGAGGTCAGACTCATCGAAACCACCTACAAGAAACCAGCCGCACCAGAAACCACCATCAAATGTGAAGACATCTTTAAATGCTCCACCCAAAGACAAGGACCAATCAGAACAGTGCTGACAGAGGGACAGGGACCAATCAGAACAGAGCTGACTGAGGGACAGGGACCAATCAGAACAGAGCTGACTGAGGGACAGGGACCAATCAGAACAGAGCTGACTGAGGGACAGGGACCAATCAGAACAGAGCTGACTGAGGGACAGGGACCAATCAGAACAGAGCTGACTGAGGGACAGGGACCAATCAGAACAGAGCTGACTGAGGGACAGGGACCAATCAGAACAGAGCTGACTGAGGGACAGGGACCAAGCAGAACAGTGCTGACAGAGGAACAGAAACCAATCAGAACAGTGCTGACAGAGGAACAGAAACCAATCAGAACAGTGCTGACAGAGGAACAGAAACCAATCAGAACAGAGCTGACTGAGGAACAGAAACCAATCAGAACAGAGCTGACTGAGGAACAGAAACCAATCAGAACAGTGCTGACAGAGGGACAGAAACCAATCAGAACAGTGCTGACAGAGGAACAGAAACCAATCAGAACAGTGCTGACTGAGGGACAGGGACCAATCAGAACAGTGCTGACAAAGGGAGTGGCTGGCATCGGGAAAACAGTGCTGACTCAGAAGTTCAGTCTGGACTGGGCTGAAGGCAGGACCAACCAGGACGTCCAGCTGCTGTTCCCGTTCACTTTCAGAGAGCTGAATGTGCTCAGAGACAGACAGTTCAGCCTGGTGGGACTGCTGCAGCACTTCTTCAGTGAATCTGTGGAACTCTGCAGCTTTGAACAGCTCCAGGTGGTCTTCATCTTTGACGGTCTGGACGAGTGCAGACTTCCTCTGGACTTCACCAAAACCCAGGTCCTGACTGAGGCCACAGAGTCCGTCTCAGTGGATGTGCTGCTGGTAAACCTCATCAGGGGGAGCCTGCTTCCCTCCGCTCGCCTCTGGATAACCACACGACCCGCGGCGGCCAATCAGATCCCGGCTTGGTGCGTCTCCATGGTGACAGAGGTGCGAGGGTTCACCGACCCACAGAAGGAGCAGTACTTCAGGAAGAGGTTCAGAGATGAGCAACAGGCCACAGCTGTCATCTCCCACATCAGGACGTCCCGCAGCCTCCACATCATGTGCCACATCCCGGTCTTCTGCTGGATCACTGCCACAGTCCTGGAGCATGTGATGAAGACTGGGGCCACAGACCAGCTGCCTCAGACCCTCACCCAGATGTACATCCACTTCCTGGTGGTCCAGGCCAAAGTGAAGAACCTCAAGTACGACAGACGCTCTGAGAAAGACCCTCACTGGAGTCCAGAGACCAGGAAGATGGTGGAGTCTCTGGGAAAAGTGGCCTTTGAGCAGCTGCAGAAAGGAAACCTGATCTTCTACGAGTCAGACCTGAGCGAGTGTGGCCTCGACACCACAGCAGCCTCAGTGTACTCCGGAGTGTTCACACAGGTCTTTAGAGAGGAGTCAGGCCTGTACCAGGACAAGGTCTACTGCTTCATCCATCTGAGCGTCCAGGAGTTTCTGGCTGCTCTTCACGTCCATCTCACCTTCTTTAACTCGGGAGTTGAACTGCTGTCGACTGAACAAACCTCTGAGAGTCCTGAGTCTGAGGCAACCCTCTGCCGTTCTGCTGTGGACCAGGCCTTACAGAGTCCAAACGGACACCTGGACCTGTTCCTGCGCTTCTTCCTGGGTCTGTCTCTGCCGACCAATCAGAGTCTGCTCCGAGGTTTGTTGACTCAGACAGGAGGTAGCTCACAGACCAATCAGGAGACAGTTAAGTACATCAAGGAAAAGATCAATGAGGGTCTGTCCTCAGAGAGAATTCTGAACCTGTTCCACTGTCTGAACGAACTGAACGACCGGACTCTGGTGGAACAGATCCAACAGAACCTGAGAGAAGGACGTCTCCCCAGAGACATGTCTCCTGTTGAGTGGTCTGCTGTGGTATTCCTCTTACTGTCCTCAGACACAGACCTGGAGGAGTTTGATCTGAAGAAATACCAGGCTTCAGAGACAGCTCTGCTGAACCTGCTGCCAGTCGTCAAAGCCTCCAAAGTCCTGTGAGCTATGATTTTATTTATTATCTGTTGGCTTTGCTTTAAAATACAGACAACATTATCAAAGGTAGTTTTAACAGTGCTATGGTTTAATTCACATGTTCTACTCTCTCTTCAGTCTGAGCAGCTGTTTCCTGTCCCAGAACAGCTGTGGTCCTCTGTCCTCAGTCCTCAGCTCCGAGTCATTGAATCTGAGACTCCTGGATCTCAGTAACAACGACCTCCAGGACTCAGGAGTGGAGCTGCTGTGTTCTGGACTGAAGAGTCGCCTCTGCAGACTGGAGACCCTCAGGTGAGTCCTATGATGGACTCCTGTCTACATAGTGTCCAACATTAGTTGTAATGGTGTGTGTCTTTAGGCTGTCAGGATGTCTGGTCTCAGAGGAAGGCGGGGCTTCTCTGGCCTCAGCTCTGAGCTCCGTCTACTCCCATCTGAGAGAGCTGGACCTTAGCTACAACCATCCAGGACCCTCAGCAGAGCTCCTGACCGCTCTACAGGACAACCCCCACTGTCCCCTGGACACTCTCAGGTGAGGACAGGACACTCTCAGGTGAGAACCGGACTCTCTCAGGTGAGGACCGGACTCTCTCAGGTGAGAACAGGACTCTCTCAGGTGAGAACAGGACTCTCAGGTGAGGACCGGACTCTCTCAGGTGAGGACCGGACTCTCTCAGGTGAGAACAGGACTCTCTCAGGTGAGAACAGGACTCTCAGGTGAGGACCGGACTCTCTCAGGTGAGGACCGGACACTCTCAGGTGAGGACAGGACACTCTCAGGTGAGGACCGGACACTCTCAGGTGAGGACCGGACTCTCTCAGGTGAGGACCGGACTCTCTCAGGTGAGGACAGGACTCTCTCAGGTGAGGACAGGACACTCTCAGGTGAGGACAGGACACTCTCAGGTGAGGACCGGACTCTCTCAGGTGAGGACAGGACTCTCTCAGGTGAGAACAAGACTCTCTCAAATGAGAACAGGACTCTCTCAGGTGAGAACAGGACTCTCTCAAATGAGAACAGGACTCTCTCAGGTGAGAACAGGACTCTCTCAGGTGAGAACAGGACTCTCTCAGGTGAGAACAGGACTCTCAGGTGAGAACAAGACTCTCTCAGGTGAGAACAGGACTCTCTCAGGTGAGAACAGGACTCTCTCAGGTGAGAACAAGACTCTCTCAGGTGAGAACAAGACTCTCTCAGGTGAGAACAGGACTCTCTCAGGTGAGAACAGGACTCTCAGGTGAGAACCGGACTCTCTCAGGTGAGAACAGGACTCTCTCAGGTGAGGACTGGACTCTCTCAGGTGAGAACTGGACTCTCTCAGGTGAGAACAGGACTCTCTCAGGTGAGAACAGGACTCTCTCAGGTGAGAACCGGACTCTCTCAGGTGAGGACTGGACTCTCAGGTGAGAACCGGACTCTCTCAGGTGAGAACAGGACTCTCTCAGGTGAGGACTGGACTCTCAGGTGAGAACCGGACTCTCTCAGGTGAGAACAGGACTCTCTCAGGTGAGAACAGGACTCTCAGGTGAGAACCGGACTCTCTCAGGTGAGAACAGGACTCTCTCAGGTGAGAACAGGACTCTCAGGTGAGAACAGGACTCTCTCAGGTGAGAACAGGACTCTCAGGTGAGAACCGGACTCTCTCAGGTGAGAACAGGACTCTCTCAGGTGAGAACTGGACTCTCTCAGGTGAGAACTGGACTCTCTCAGGTGAGAACAGGACTCTCTCAGGTGAGAACAGGACTCTCTCAGGTGAGAACCGGACTCTCTCAGGTGAGGACTGGACTCTCTGAGTTGGTCCTGGTTCAGTGAGGTTTACCACAAGTTGGTACATGGTCTGGTGCATGTCTTGGTCTGGTCTTGGTCTGGTCTTGGTCTGGTCTGGTCTACAGCTGGGGTAAACTGGACTTGTCTGTGAATAACACTCAGTGACAGAGCTGTAATGTGTTTCAGGCTGGAGCCGGCTGGAGTCCAGTGGATGACCCCAGGTCTGAGGAAGTGTAAGTCTCGTTTTTCTTTGATTGATTCAGATCCTGCTGAACAGAAAGTGATGTTGTGTTTGTGTCCCTCAGATTTCCTTAAACTCTTTCTGGATTGTAAAACAGCCAACAAAAATCTCCAACTGTCTTTCAACAATCAGATGGTGAGATATACGTTCACAGACCATCCAGATGCTTTGGACAGGTTCAAACACAGTCCTCAGATCTTGTGCTCCACGAGTCTGAATTTTTGGAGTGGTCTGACACGGCGCTGTTACTGGGAGGTGGAGTGGAAGGGGATGGATATTGATATATCAGTGAGTTACACATCAGTGTTCAGTGGGATTCAAAGCCGTTTTGGACAATATAGCGAGACCTGGAGACTGACGATCTCAAAGTCTTACTACATTGTTTGTGACAAAGGGAGAGAAATAGGAGTGCACTCCCCCTCCTCATTCTCAGGTCGAATAGGAGTTTACCTGGACTTTGAGGCTGGATCTCTGTCCTTCTATGAGACCTCCTCTGATAAACCAATCCACATCTACACCTACAATTACAGATTCACTCAGCCTCTGATTCCTGGGTTTCGGCTGAGGAATCCTCACAGCTCAGTGTTTCTGGTGGATCCCAGGACGTAAAGGCCCGTACACACCGGGACGAATATCGGCGCGCGTTATTCGCCAGCGTTATTCGCCAGCGTTTTTCAACGCGTTTTTTGTGTTCACACCCAAGCGATTTTCGCTGACGATGAGCCGAGTGAACATGCAGCTTCATTCCCTGACATTAGATGGCGCTTAATGTAAAACAGAAATACCCCGGTACACAAGGTGGCGCTGCGCAACTTTACGCTTCTGACACTCGCTTTTCACTCAGAAGAAGAGAGCAAGTGATTTTTGTAATCGATGTCGCGTTTGTCATAAGTTCTTTGTGTTCCGACAACAACGAGACCAGCAGCTCTACATTCATCTTGCCTTGCATCTTCTTCGTCTTATTTCTTCCCGTAAGTGTAGACGCTACTTGGCGTATACCTTCTTCGCCGTTAAGTATGTGTGCTCGCCCCCAAGTTGTGTTTTACTGTAACTTCAGAAGCTCCAGACACGTGAGCAAAAGCGCTAATCTCATTGGTCGTATAGTTTTTGACGCTGCGCGTCAAACCAAAAAAACGAACCCGAGGCGTTTTTTTAAAACTGACGCTTTTACACGTGGCGTTTTTCACGTCGGTGTGAACACTCACATTGCCGCCCTTTGTTTAGTCACGAGGCGTTAAACGTCGGCGAATATCGCGCACGAAATTCATCCCGGTGTGAACAGGCCTTAACTCTTCTGCTGGACAGACCATGTCCCTCAGACCAAGCATCTCACTCTGAGTATACAAAGTAGTTTCTAGAATAACTTTTGACGTGTCTGTGAATGTTGTCAGTCATCCAGGTCATCTTGAACCCAGTCCAGATGTCTTTATTTTAACATTTTCTTCAATGACCTTTGACATTAACAGAGTCCTGTGAGAAGACATTATAGTTATGTGTTGTCTTTAGTTTGGTCCAGCACAAAGACATCAGACACTTCAGTTTGGGTACTGCACTTTTGTTTTGTCCCAAGAGATAGGAGCTAATAAAGCACACAATCTGACATGGAAGGTCAAACTTTTTTTTTCTAAAATTTGCAAACCCTATCTACCCTTTTCTATCACTCTTGAATGTAAAAGGGAAGGAACTTCTTACTTGTTATATTCTTGATTTCTTTAAGTTTGCATTCCCAACATTTGCAAAGTTTAGTTGCAATAAGAAGTCTGTAGCTTCTCGTTCTTGTTTAATTTAATTGCTTTTGCAAACTACTTGTGTTAATATTCCTCTTCTTTTATTGTCTTTGAATGACCTAAAATAAACAAAAAAAGTTAATTATTGAACCAGTATGTTCTCTGAGACACGTGGAGTCTGTCTGTGACATTTACCAAAACAATCTTGTTTTTGCACAGTTTGTGTTTTTTTGAGATAATTCCACTTTGTATTTGTATTTTTTATGTTGTAATAAGTCAAATACGGGTCAAGAGATAGCACATTTATTTTTATTTTTTTTACTTATTATCCAAATGAAAATGTTGTACACTGGACAAATTCTTGTTTACACTCCAAAACAAAGATGGCGCCGTCCCTCACAGTTTTCTGTTGAACCTAAAGAAGAAGCTGTCGTCTGCGCATGCGTGAAGTAACTTTAATGGCGCTCCAGCGGGAATGAAGAGCGTCGACAAACAAACTGAGAAAACAGCTCAAATAAACGTTTAAAATGGCTTGTTGTGCGGTCGGCTGTAAAAACAGGTTCGCGGACAAAGGGGACATTCACTTTTACCGGATCCCGAAGCCAAAAACCCCTTTTGATGAAAACCGGAGAGAGTTATGGATCCAAGCGATAAAACGGATCGACTGGAACGAGAAAACCATCAGCAACTCCCGGATCTGCAGCGCACACTTCATCACAGGTCTCCGGGGTTCAACATTTACTCAGAAACACTCAGGTTTACCACAACAAATACAGAAATAGTATCTATAATTGGAGCAATAGTTGTGAAAAGTCGAGTTGTACTGGATTGTAGCGACAAAAAACTGACAAATTCTTAAATAAAACCCAATAAAAACCTCCTTTAACATGTTTAAACTTTAAGATGTAGCGCAAATGAATACGAGATGAGTTTCATATTCGAGTCACTTAAAAAACCAAATAAATAATACACGGTAACCTATAGACTGATAAAGCATTAATGCAGTAAAAGAGCACAGGGTCTTTCTTTTAAAACAAACACTCACATGATCTCTGTCCTTTTGTAAAGAAGCATGTGTCATACATTTACAGTTGGTTTGTTGTTTAGTTTGTGGGATATTTCACTTTTAATAAGAGTTTTTGATAAGAGACTATTGGTGCCAGATAAAAGACTTTCAGACTTGGTTGTAGGGCCGCGGGGCCCTCTGCTCTGTATGCTCCAGGTTAGGGCCTGTCAAACACTGACAATGGAAGGTTTTTGAAGGAAATGACCCAACATCAAAGGCCGAAACTTATTCTCTATTTTTTTTTAATAAAGCAAACTTTTTTATGTTTTTACAGCTAATAATTACAGACGTTAGAATAGAATGGCCCGATCTGCTTCTTTACATTTGTAAAATTAAAAATTTCATTAATTAAAAAACTCAGTGGTTTTGTTAAAAAAGGAGAAGTTATGAATACATGGCTGTTTAGTATGTATATTATTTTTTATTTTTGCATACATAACATCCCCCTTTTTTATTAAAAAAAATAATAATAATGGATTGGAGAAAAGGCAACTGGACTTAACGTTCAAATGCTTTTGACCTGGATATTAATGGATTGAATTTTTCTAGGGCTTTTCAGATCTCTCCAAGAGCTTTACAGAGTCTGTTATTCATTCACTCCACAGTCACTCACTGGAGGTGGAGACGTCCGACCTCCAAACGTTCTCACGCTTTACTTTTTTTAATCTAAAACTTTTTAAACGTAAAAAGATACCAACACTGGAAAACAATGTTGGAGTTGTTTGATTATTTGCTGGTTTCACACATTGTATTAAAGCTCTCTTTGTTTTAAAACAGACCGTTTTCGATCCCTAAATGTGTTGAAGTGGTTTTAATAAGTGTCTGTTCCAGGGACGTTCTCGTTGGATCCGAATCATCCAGACTTTGTTCCCTCCGTGTTCTCCTTCACAAAACCCAGAGACATCCAGAAAGGCTTAAAGAAAATGGAAAGGTAACACTTTTCTGATTCAGTCACAGATGTCCGTGCACCAATCCAGAATTTCCAGAAGCAGAGTCCAATATTACTCAGTGAAGGAGTATTTATGTGTGCACCAGATTTTATGTAAATGTTAAATATGGTCAAGAACTATACACCTTTAACTTGGTATTTGTTCTCAATATTAACACGTTACAGCACCACAGACCAGCAACAATCCCAGTTCTTTCTGGGATAATACAATAAAGAGATCATTTTAAATGTATTTTAAACATTTGTCCAAAGCATCAGTTTCTGCTGAACAGAGCTGTGTCATCGAAGAGAGTCTGTTTCTATTTGAGACAGAAATCAGATTTGAAGAGGACTCTGATAATCAGTGTCTAAACCCTGGAGAGCAGAGATTAGAGGCTGCTGCAGTCAACAGTAGAAGGGTGTTTCTGCTTTATTCCCGTTGTTCTAAACGTTAACTCTTGAGGCTGCAGCAGGGCCTCTCATGTCTCGGTCTTGCTCTGGTTAAACGCAGCGGAGACAGACTAAAAAGGCTTTAATGAGATCCCACTGTGTTTAAAACCAGAAATAAACACAAGAACAACACGTCTCAGCCTTTCTTCTTGAGTCTGACGTTGGTCAAAGTGGTACAGTTCCCTTTTTTGAGGCACATTTAGTCCCTTTTAGTGGAAACGTACAGGCTCGGACAATATTTAAACCATACTTGACCTTTTCAGTTAGATTTTTTTCACTTCCTGTTGTTTCCAGGTTCAACCGCAGAATAAACCGAACAGAGGCTAAAGGAGTCCCGTATGTCCCCGACACACCGGTCTACTCTCCAGAACAGATGACTCTGTTTGCACAAAACACCAGCTTCAACTGGCCTTCCATCAAGACCAGTGCCTCCACTTCCACCAGTACGACTATCTCATGAAAATAAAAACCTGAAATATACTTCTACATTTTTAGTATTTATCACACTATGAACATAACAATGTGAGTTTACAGGATTAAGTCAGTATTTGAAAGTTAAAAAAATTATAAAAAATATATAACGCTACATTTAAAAAAAAATAAATACATTTTTATAATTGCCGCTTTTTGTTGTAGATTATTTTTTTTTGTTAAATGTTCAACCAGTGAAACGACACTGTTTTTGTTTGGTAGAGAAGTCAGTCGCTCACAACATGGCGTCGGTTACGAAGGTGGTGGAGCAGATTCACGGACTGAAAACAGGAGACATCATCCCGTTTGAATACGAACCCACTCAGCGTCCTCCAGTGACTCGAGACGAAGACTCAGGTACGAAAAGAGTCTGGAGGGAATAATCCAGAAGACTATTATTTAACTTAGGTTTAAATGCTTATGTTCCAAACACGACAAAAACACAAGTGTCATTTTATTTTTTTGATTTATTTTTATCCAATCAAAATGGTTCCACCATGTCCCGGACTAACAACAGTTTAACGTGGTTAATAAAGACACAAGGCCCAGAAACTTATAGAATATTAATGCATCCAACACATAGTCTACAATATCTTACTGCAGAGACTTATTTTCTCTGCTTATTCTGCAGAACTAGAATATCAACAGAAGGATAATTAAATAGATCGTGTTTTTTGTGACAGCTCTACCTTCGGCCTATAGCCTGTGTTGAATTTGAATAAAACAGCTCCTGGCCAAAACTCAACTCAAAGGTTAGAGGTCATGTTGGTGAGTAGAGACTGGTCAGGGTCTCCATGGTAACGCTCAGAGGGAGGAGGTTGTGAACAAACTGTTGCTCATAAAGTTAGCTTTCCTTTAGCTCGCTGCTACAACAGGCTGCTTAAACAACGTTAAAACGGATCAAACAACTGAAAAGAGCTAGTGTGACAAAATGTGGAATGTTTTTATCTTTAATGAACGCTTTGATTTTATTTACATCCTTCTGTGGCCCTGAGCCCTTGAGCGCATTGTTACGCAGCGTCGTCTTAGTCAGACTTTAGAGAGAATCCTCGTTGATACCTCCATCCATTCAGAGAAGAGTTGTTAGTGGTCAGAACAAAGATGTCAACCTGCTTCAACAACAGTTCATCTTAAACAATGACCACCATTGGATGCTTTATAAAGCTCTGGGTTATCTTGGCGTCGAGCGCTGCCAGCAGAACGCACCACGCGCCATGACACGATCTATGTCCAAGAAACTAAAATATACACTTTATTTATTTATTTTCCAGATGATGACCTTCCCGACGCTCATCTCCCAGACGGATGTTTCCACATGGACCACTCCTACTCCACTCCTCTCGAACACAAGCCGATGGTGGGGGACAAAAAACCCACTCAGGCCTCTAATCCGACCAGGCCTCCAGAAACTGACGAGCCCAACAAGGAAATAATGCAAAGAAATGAAAAACCCAACAAGGAAATAATGCAAAGAAATGAAAAACCCAACAAGGAAATAATGCAAAGAAATGAAAAACCCAACAAGAAAATAATGCAAAGAAATGAAAAACCCAACAAGAAAATAATGCAAAGAAATGAAAAACCCAACAAGAAAATAACAAAACGAGAAGCAAAACTAGAGAAAATAACCCAAAGAGCTGAAAAACTCAACATGCAAATTCAAAAAGATGAAAGTATTACGCAAAAAATGACACAAAGTGAAGTAATAATTGAAGAGAAACCAAAACCCGACCACTCCTACGCCACTCCACCCCACAAACCGATTAAAAAAGTAATTGTCTGTTACATCTGCGATGGAAAATTCCCCGGGCCAACACAGTTCCGAATCCACATGCGAACCCACTTGGGAGAAAAACAGCATATCTGCTCCGTTTGCGATAAAAGATTTACCACAAAACGACAACTTCGGCGTCACACGAGTATGCACAGCGAAGAGAAACCTTACAGCTGTTCAGTTTGCAACCAGAAATTTAAATACTCCAACACTTTTAACAGGCATCTCGCTAAACACTTCGGAAAACAATTTGAATGCGACAAATGCGGGAAGAAATACGGCGACAGGCAGAGTTTTCGGACGCATGTGAGAGGCCAACACAAAGACAAACCTTACGGGTGTCCAGTTTGTAAAAAATCTTTTGAAACCTTAGAAATTGCAGAGAAGCATTTGGAAATTCACGTCAAAGTGCAAGAGTTAAGAGCTGTTTCGGGTGAAGCTAACGCAAAAGACTGGTCGAACCTCACCATCAGTTACGTCGGGAGTAAACCTAACGAGTATCTCTGCTCCGAGTGCGGCAGGATATTTGGTAAAAAGCAAAATTTAAACACTCATATGCGAATCCACAAAGGAGACCAGCTGTTCACGTGCTCCGTTTGTGGTTCCAATCACAGCAGTAAGTCTCATCTGCACAGCCACATGACGCTCCACCGGGAGTTCAAACCGTACAGGTGTCAGCTTTGTCCGCAAGCGTTCAGACAGTATTTAAGTCTAAGGTTGCACACGATAAGTCACACGGGAGACAAGCTGTTTCTGTGCGAGGTTTGCGGAGAGAGGTTCAGTCTTCGGACGCAGTTAAAGGTCCACGAGAGAACTCACACGGGAGAGAAACCCTTTTCCTGTTCAGTTTGTTCCAAAGGGTTCAGAGCCTCACGAGATCTCAGGAAACACGCTCTGACGCACACAACGAGGACTTACAGCTGTTCGGATTGTAAAAGAAGGTTTAAGTACATGCTCAGTTTAAAGAAACACATGAAGAGGCACGAAACTCAAAGTGAAAACAAGACCGAAGCAGGATTAGAGCCAAAAAAATCCACCTAATGAAAAGACTATGGTTTATTGCTAAGGCTGCTTTGTTCCAGTTCTAATCCACAAAAGATCTCAATAAACACACTTAGACACAAAACAGCTGTTCGGTAAAATTCGGTAAAAGTTGAAATAATAAGAGAAAACTTGACTAAAGTGAGTTTAGAGCCAAATCTGCAAGAAACATAACTTTAAGAAAACAGTTTCCAAAAAGTCCAGAGCCATAAAGAGTCTAAAGAAACTCACAGCTGTTGAGGATTGTAAAAGAAGGATTAGGTACAAGCCCAGTCTCCCTAAAGCAAACCAAGACGGAAGTGAGTTTAGAGCCTCAAGAAATGGAAAGAACGTGCAGACAGTGTTTGGAATTTAAATAAATTATAATCTCATGGTGCATTAATGCTATATTTTAAACTTGAGAAACTTATTTGACATATGATTCTATTAAAGCGGACTTTCAGCACCTAATCAGATTTTAACCAGGTTTAGGTAGGTCTTTAAAATGCACAGGAAAGGAAAACTCTATGTAATCTAATAATCTAATGGATGAACTTGTAAACTGAGGTTGACATTAAGTCATTATAAAGTTATTTTTTAATGTTCTTTTTAAGAGTTTTCTTCATTTGCTGAAGCTATATTTGAGCATTTGTTTAAGTGTGGATTCAAATGAGAGCTAACGTTAAACCCGAGTTGTGGTGTTGTGTTTAGCTCTGACAATTAGCTTTAGTTTGTTACAGAAACTTCTGAACAAGACTGAACAGCACTAGTTTATTAACTGACTGGATCTTTACGACAATAAACAGTACGTTCTGAATAAAGAATAAAGTTCAATTTGTTGCAGACGGCCTTAGTCTCTTTTATTATCATTAATGAACCCAAGGTGGCGCTGTTTGCAATTTGTTTCCCGCCATTAAACTCGAAGAAGAAGCTGTCCTGCTGACGCTAAGGGTCGCGCATGCGCAATGTCCTCACTTGAGACGAGATCTTAACTGTAGAAACAAAAAGAAAAGTGGAGAGAAACAGACGGAAAAGACCCTTTAAACAGGTTTAAAATGTCCTGCTGCGCCATCGGCTGTAAAAACCGGAGCGAGAACCGGGGGAACCTCCACTTTTACCGGATCCCGAAGCCCAAGACCCCGTTTCACAAAAGGCGGAGGGAATTATGGATCAAAGCGATAAGACGGATCGACTGGAGCGAGAAAACCATCAGCAACTCCCGGATCTGCAGCGCACACTTCATCACAGGCAGGTCTCCGGGCTCTGGTGAACCACAGGACACACACACATCCGAGAAATGTCGAATAATTATAAAGAGAAAAACCCCGCGGTTCAAACCACACCGTGTTAGACTGTATATAACATAAACAGGGCTGTAAATAAAGGCCACTGGATATGAAGCCATCATTTGGAAATGTGACCGACGCCATCTTTGATTTGTTTGGATTCTGAAGCCTTGCCATATTTGGACCAAAGCAGTGACCGGGAATAACTGGTGTTATTACAGCGGGACACTAGCCAAAGTAAAATGTTCAAAAGCCTTATTTAGGTCGTATTATTGAGAGTGTTGTAGGCAGGGGCGTGTTTAACATTTTGGGGGCCTTAAGTTGAGACCAGAGACACACACTGAGAGGTCCGTCGGCAGTAATAGGGAGTACTGAATTTGGAATTAGTTAAACATTTTAGAAATAGTTTTATTTTACAATGTGTGTATAACAACACACTTTGTTTTATTCTAAATTATATAGACTCCTTTTAAGAAATTCATGGTCTTAATTTTAGTCTGAATTCTCCTTTACTTTGATTATCATACGATATATGTAATATAAAAAAAATCATAGTCCTTTCAGTTAATGTAAATATACTTTCTCTGGTATGGTCTTTAGCCGCTTCCGTGAGCCTTAGTGTAATAAATAGATGAATAAATAACAAAGCCACATAATTGCTGTCTTTTTAATAATATAACTTCATAACTTGTCACTTAAACTTGAAGAAAAACTGAAGAAAAACTGAGAAGCTAATGTATTAGTAAACCCCTTCAAAGGGCTTAAAGGACCCGCTGCAGCGTACCTGAGCAGGACAGCCTGAGCGGACGAGAAGCAGAGAAGGCTTTTTTACCAGTTTTATCTCAGAACTGTTTGAGTCTCTTGGAATTAGACAAAACTTCTTCACCTTGAAAACTGGGTCCAGATGCTTTTGCTTAGGCTAACCCATACGCTTGTGTCAACAGGGGGGCCCCCTAAGCTTGAGGGGCCTACGCATTTGCGGGGGTTGTGTAGTGGTAAAAAACCGCTGGTTGTAGGTTGTTTAGATAAAGAGTTAAGGATTTAGTGTTGTCTTACCCAAGGAACTATGCCATACTATGCTATCACTCTTTCCTTGCTAATGTACATGTAACATTATTCCTTTAGTTGGGGTTAGGGCTGTATTTCTGTACCTGGCCTAAACTCCTTTTCTCTGTGTAACTGTCACAGGGAGGTTTTCTTTGGACCAGAACCACCCGGACTTTGTTCCTTCAATTTTCTCCTTCACAAAACCCGGAGACTACACTAAAGCCATGATGAAGATGGAAAGGTGACGCTGCTTTAATGATCGGAGCGAATGTGGTCAGACTCAATAATGGACTGGTCCTGTGTTTTCTCCAGGTTCAATCGCAGAGGGAAGCGCGCCTTAGCCAGAGACCTGCCGTACGTGCCCCAGTCATCCCAACGCTCGTCTCGCCTTCAGTCCGTCCAGAACCACATCGAGTCCTGGGGCTCGCTGCTCCGACCCGGAAGCTCTCAGGGTGAGACCTCAGCCACGTTTAGACAGAAACAGCCTTAGACTAGTTCTCTATCAGCGTGGCCGTCCATCCTAGTTCTTTTTTCTTTTCTCTACAAAGAAGTGTTTATGTGAGTATGAAGTCACAAGGGTTTAGTAAAGTCTCGGGCGCTGTTGCATGACTGTTTCTCCGTCTTTTGTCTCAGGGGGGCGGCTGCCCAAGTCCGTGGGGAAAGACGTGGCCTACATCACGAAGCTGGTGGAAGAGATCCACGGGCTTCAAGAGGGAGACATCATCCCGTTCATCTACGACCCTCCAGAGCAGAGCCGAGGCGACCAAGGTACCAGACCCCCCTGTGTCAAAAACCCCGCCCACAGCTTTGACGCTTTATTATTCTTTAAATGGAAAAAGTCTTAAAGATTTATGTATTATAAATAAATCCTTTACGTATTATAAACTGAACTGTGAGGGAATGGTTTTAAAATAAAACATATTTAAACTAAAAATTCTCAGCCATTTTCTCTCGCCATTTTTCCAAAACACAGATGCATGTTGGGTATTTGCGCCACATCAAACTAAATGGAACACGCCTTCAGCTGCTCCACAGGACAGAGTCTGTTCTGAGAGCAGCCAAATGAAGAAGACCGATGAACAGAGCTGTGGCAGTAGGACACAGACCGCTCTGTTACTGTTGAGGTCTGGTAACGAGGCTAAACCAGCGTCCGTCACAGAGCAGGCCTGGAGTTTCTCCAGCCGCTCACCTTAATTCCACAAACAAAAGCCTAACATTGGACATTTCTCTCTCTCATTAGTTTTTAATAAGACATTAATATCAGTGCTATTTTAAACCTTGCTGAATCGGGCTAAAATCTTATTACTTTTAAACCAGGTCTAAAACTGGAACATAATTCCTTCTGTCTCTTGCAGCTGTTCAGATGGACTATGAGATTCCAGCTGAAGAAGAATGGCGTCACAAAGACCACACCTACTCTTTACCTTCAGATGAACTGCCTTCAGACGAACTTCTGCCTCAAGAACAGGACGATAACGACGTTAGCACAACTCAAACGGAGCCTGAGAACAACTCCGACCCGGTCTCTGAACCACCTCGGTCTCTTTTCACAGACGGCTCTCAGAGAAACATCA